>CP032572.1:44171345-44771345 GCA_008044935.1 Gossypium turneri
GCTAAAAGAAAAAGAAAAGGGCAAAGCTGAAATTGAAGCGCAAGACACGAAGAAAAAGGAGATGAGCAGATTATTTCAGTCTACTTCCAAGAGGCCTAGAGAGTTCCCTAGTGGATCAAATTTTCCAACCATATATTTTAGTCGAAGCAGAGGCAGAAGATTTGAGGGCTCTAGAGCTCAAACTACTACAGTTGCAAGTACGGGTAGTACTCAACCCACTAGGCTAGAATGTGCCTAATGCGGTAGACGTCATCCTGGAGAGTGTCGAGCAAATGAAAATGCCTGTTTTAGATGTGGTGCACCAGACCACTTTATTCGGGATTGTCCCGAAACAACTAAAAGAAAAGTAATACTGAGTACGAGATCAGGAAATGCTCCTACTAGAGGCAGATTACAAAGGAACCCGAGAGTTGGAGCAAGTAACAAGGGTACGTCTAGAGACTCAGCAGCTAGATCAGATGTTAGAGCACCCGCAAGAACATATGTTATTCGTGCTCGGGAAGAGGTATCCTCCCCTGATGTGATTACGGGTACATTTTCTCTCTATGATACTAATGTTATTGCTTTAATTGATTCGGGTTCGACTCATTCTTATGTTTGTATGAGATTGATGCCTAGTATGAACATGCTTATAGAATCTATTGAATTTGTAATTAAAGTATCAAATCATTAGGCCAGTATGTGTTAGTAGATAAAGTATCTAAGAGTTGCCCTTTGATGATTAGAGGTCACTATTTTTCGGCCGATCTCATGCTATTGCCGTTTGATGAGTTTGATGTGACTATTGGTATGGATTGGTTGACTGCCCATGATGTGATAGTAAATTACGGAAAGAAATACATTGAGTTGAAATGTGAAAATGATGATATTATCCGGGTTGATTCAGATGAGTCAGATGGTTCTCTCTCTATGATTTCTGTTATGTCTGCTCAGAAATGTTTGAGAAAAGGGTGTGAAGCTTAGCTTGCTTTTGTATTTAACACTAAAGATCCAAAGTTAAAAATTGAATCAGTGCCAGTGGTACGTGAGTATTTAGATGTGTTCCCGGAAGAATTGCCAGGTTTGCCTCCTGTTAGAGAAGTTGAATTTGGTATTGAGTTGATTCCAGGTACAACTCCTATTTCTATTGCTCCTTATAGAATGGCCCCATTGGAATTGAAAGAATTGAAAGCTCAGTTGGAGGAATTAACTAATAAAGGTTTTGCAAGGCCTAGTTGTTCTCCGTAGGGCGCACCAGTGCTTTTTGTGAAAAAGAAAGACGGTTCAATGAGATTATGCATAGATTACCGGCAGCTTAATAAGGTAACTATAAAGAACAAATATCCACTGCCTAGAATTGATGATCTTTTTGACCAGTTGAAAGGACCTACTGTGTTTTCCAAGATAGACTTGAGATCCGGGAGTGGATATTTGTTCTTTATATTTACCTTATTAAGCTGCCGGTAATCTATGCATAATCTCATTGAACCATCTTTCTTTTTCACAAAAAGCACTAGTGCGTCCTACGGAGAACAACTGGGCCTTACAAAACCTTTATCAGTTGATTTCTACAACTGAGTTTTCAATTCTTTCAATTCCAACGGGGCCATTTTATAAGGAGCAATAGAAATAGGAGTTGTACCTGGAATCAACTCAATACCAAATTCAACTTCTCTAACAGGAGGCAAACCTGGCAATTCTTCCGGGAACACATCTAAATACTCACGTACCACTGGCACTGATTCAATTTTTAACTTTGGATCTTTAGTGTTCAATACAAAAGCAAGCTAAGCTTTACACCCTTTTCTCAAACATTTTTGAGCAGACATAACAGAAATCATAGAGAGAGAACCATCTGACTTATTTGAATCAACCCGGATAATATCATCATTTTTACATTTCAACTCAATATATTTCTTTCCGCAATTTACTATCACATCATGGGCAGTCAACCAATCCATACCAAGAATCACATCAAACTCATCAAACGACAATAGCATGAGATCGGCCGAAAAACAGTGACCTCTAATCATCAAAGGATACTTTATCTACTAACACATACTGGCCTAATGGATTTGATACTTTAATTATAAATTAAGTGGATTCTATAGGCATGTTCATACTAGGCACCAATCTCATACAAACATAAAAATGAGTCGAACCCGGATCAACTAAAGCAATAACATTAGTATCATAGAGAGAAAATGTATCCGTAATCACATCAGGGGAGGATACCTCTTCCCGAGCACGAATAACATATGTTCTTGTGGGTGCTCTAACATCTGATCTAGCTGCTGAGTCTCTAGACATACCCCTGTTGCTTGCTCCAACTCTCGGGTTCCTTTGTGATCTGCCTCTAGTAGGAGCATTTTTGATCTCGCACTCAGTATTACTTCTCTTTTAGTTGTTTCAGGACAATCCCGAATAAAGTGATCTGGTGCACCACATCTGAAACAAGTATTTTCATTTGCTCTACACTCTCCAGGATGAAGTCTACCGCATTGAGCACATTCTAGCCTAATGGGTTGAGTACTACCCGTACTTGCAACTGTAGTAGTTTGAGCTCTAGAACCCTCAAATCTTCTGCCTCTACTTCGACTAGAATATCTGGTTGGAAAATTTGTTCCACTAGGGAACTCTCTAGGCCTCTTGGAAGTAGACTGAAATGATCTGCTTATCTGTCTTTTCTTCGTGTCTTGCGCTTCAATTTCAGCTTTGCCCTTTTCTTTTTCTTTTAACAAATCCTCTGCTTTACAGGCTCTTTCAACTAGAACAACAAACTCTCTGATTTCTAAAACACCCACTGACAGTCGAATATCATCATTGAGCTCGTCTTCAAATCTCTTGCACATGTTAGCTTTAGTGGGCACAAACTCCCGAGCATATTTACTAAGTCTAACAAATTCGTGTTCATACTCGGTCACAGTCATCTTACCTTGTTTTAACTCAAGGAACTCTTTTCTTTTCTGATCTATAAATCTCTGACTGATGTACTTCTTACGGAACTCCTCCTAAAAGAAATTCTAAGTAACCCTCTCACTAGATACCACTGACACAAGAGTCTTCCACCAATGATAAGTCGAATCTCTGAGAAGTGAGACAACACACTTCATACATTCTTCATGTGTATAAGATAATTCATCAAAAACTCTGATAGTGTTCTCGAGCCAAAATTCTGCTTTCTCTGCATCATCGTCTTTAGTATCCCGAAATTCTTCAGCCCCTTATTTTCTAATCTTATCAACTGGTGGCCTTTCCCTGATAACTCTACCTGCGGCTGGAGAAGCTATATGGGGAACCTGAGAATCATGAGGGGGTGGAGGTCTAACTGCCGGATTCGTGCGAACGAACTCGGCAAACCAATCATTCATAGCTTGGAAAAAGGCTTCTCGAGCCCCTTTTCCCTGACTAACTGAAATGGGCCTTTCACTAACATTAACAACTCGTGGAACCGTCCCTTCTGCGAGAGTGGGTGTAACAACCCAGTTTTGACCCTAATCGAAATAGTAGTTTCGAGACCACAAATTTGAGTCAAAAAAATATTTTAATATTATTTTTAGTGTTTATTATATGTTAAGTTATAGGTGTGAAAAATTCGTGTGGAAATTTAATCGTTTGAAGGTTCAATTCGTTGAAAAGGGTTTAATCGCATAAAATAAAAGTTAGAGGTTAAATTTTAAAAGCACCTATTTGTTGTTGTCTTTTTAAGTGGGAGGTCTAAAGATGTAATTAGACCAAGATTTAGTTAGTGGGTGGTATATGACAACATTGCCCTTAAGTTATATGATTTATAATTTATTTAATTAAGGTTAATTTAGTCATTAAGTAAATTATAATATTATAACTAAAAATAAGTCATAAAAAGATGAATATGTTCATCTTTGTTAGCCGAATATTGGAAAGGAAGAAACCATGCATGGCTTCTTAAGTTTCGGCACTTCCATAGCAAAATTAAGGTATGTTTTGGTTTCGGTTTTTTGATAATTTTTATGTTTTTAAGATCGTTGCTTTGTGTTCTACAAGACCCATACTTTAATTTTAGAATTTGATGGTGATTTTGATATATACCATTGATGAATGCTTGAGTTTTGTGATAGTTGATGATGAAATATGAAAGATATGTAAATGATTAACATGTTTTGTCTTTGAATGTTTTGTGAAATTAAGTAATTAGGGTTAAAATTGTGAAAATAAATTTTTGAGGGACTAAAATGTGAAATAAATGAAATGTGTGGACTTGTATGAAGCCTATGAATATTCGGCCCTAGCATAGTGTGGGGAAATTTTGTATATTTTGTGTTTTGTGCAAAAAGGACTAAATTGCAAAAAGTGTAAAATGTCAGGGGCAAAATAGTAATTTGTCCATTTATGTATTTTTGGATTTAATTGAATATTTTGATGAATAAAAGGGTTAAATTTGAATATGTTTAGATCAAGAAACGAAGAAAACGGAATTGCATCGGGGGAAAACGAAAGTAGTCGAGTAGTTGATCGTGTCCGCTGTTATCTGAGGTAAGTCTATTAGCTATTTAATGTTATTAAATCGGTATATAGGTGTGTAAATGTATTGTATTTTTGTTGAACTTAAATTTAAAAGCGTATTGATTGAAATAAAATAAAGTATGAATGATATACATGTATTATTAGTGTTCGAATATATATATATATAGGTTTATACTTATATAAACCTTTAAATTTAGTTAAAGTATAAACGGTATATATGTATATATATGTATAAATTATTAGATTAATCAAAGATATGTATGAAGCATATGTATATATTTATAAGGTTCGAATGATTATATAAGTATATTTATATATAAACTTTTGGATTTGATTTGTGGTATATGTATGTTATGATTGTATATATAGATTCGAATGAGCATGCAGATATACATATATGTGTTGAGTATTGAATTTAGATATGTTATATATATATGTATAAGTTCTTGTTTTGAAATTGAGTATGAACTTATATATTTATATGGTAGATTTGAATATGTATAAATGTACACGTATAATTTCTTGAATTGAAATTAGGTTTGGAATTATATATGTATACATGAAGTCAAATGTGAACGTATATGCAAATGTATAAGTTTTGTATTGAATAAATGGTATGAACTTATTAGCTTAAATTATTTTAATATGTTCGAATGTTAAAGGCACATAGTATATTATAAGTTAAATCTTATGATATTAGTAGTAGAATCAAAAGTATGAGGTTATATAAACAAACATGTTTTGGTTGAATTATTGAATTATCAAGTTAGAATTGGTGATGGAGATTTATATATCCATGTGTTTTAAAAATATAAGAAATGAATTTTGAGCTGAATCTCGATGCATGGATTTTTTATACTATATATATAGTTTGAAAATAAGATGTTTCAGAGTTTACGTCTAGGAGGCTTGATGCCGATGAAATGTTTCAGACTTTATGTCTAGCAGGCTTGATGTCGGTGAATTACTTCAGACTTTATGTCTAGCAGGCTTTGTGCCGGTGAAATGTATCGGGCTTTGTGCCTAGCAGGCTTTATGCCGGTGTTTTATACAAGTCTCTATGTTATAAAAATCTTATGTGAGCAATAGTAAAAGCAAATAATGTGTTAAGAAAGCTAACTTATTCAGGTATGTGTTAGCCATTTGCTTAATTAGTGTTAAGGTAAGTTGATTGTTATAATTTGATAATAGTTGCAAATGAAATATATAGTATGAGTTTACCATTTGAGTATAAGCATGTTTTGGCATAATGATTTATTGAATATTTGGCTTTGCTAAATATTTATGTGTATTTGGCCATATGGTTTGTTTATATGAAAATACTATGTGATTTTTATTAAAGTGTTAGATGGTACAAAATATTAGGATGTTTGGTTTATTTTATCTTAATGATGGAATAAGTATTAGTATATTTATATAAATGAATTTTTGCTTATAACTTACTAAGCTTTAATAGCTTAATGTGTGTTTGTATTTGTTTACTCTGTTTTATAGATTTTGGAGTCGCGTTACGAGCTCGGGGATCATCAACATAGTCTATTACACTATCGACTGTCTTTGGTATTTTATAAATTTTGAATTCAAACCTATGGCATGTATAGTCTAGTTAATATGCTTAATTTTGGGATGTGTGAATATGAGCCATGCGAAAATGGCTTATTCATTTTGGTTAAGTTTTGTTTTATGTTTGTGATCTATTTGGTGTATATATATATATATATATATATATATATATATATATAAACATATGATGTTTAAGCTTATGCAAAATTTCGGTTATTTATATGGAAGTGTGATGTGTTTAGCATATTTGTTAATAGTTCTATAAATTAGTTATGGTTAAGCCTAATTTGAAAATAATATTTGTATTATATGTAGTATAGTTAGTAAATTGAAATGAAATAAATGTTTGGATAATTGCTTGATTTATGATATTAAATTTTGATCGGTAAAGTCTCGTAACTCTAATCCGTCGATGGACACTAGTCGGGGTGTTACAGTGGGCGCATTACTCTCTACTTCATTTGTACCAGCTCGTTCGGGATCTATAACTATAAAAGAAAACATTTCAAAATCGTCAGGAGTTGTCACACTATCAAAATATATATGTATGTCATGTATAGCTAGACTCTTATTCATACTGAATATTCCAAGAACCGACTAAACCTGCTCTGATACCAATAAAATGTAACAGCCCCTACCCGAGACCGTTGCTGGAGTCGAGCACGAGGCGTTGCTTGACTTAACTTAAAAGTTCGGGGCATAAAATTTTACTTTTGAAATTAATTTTACTATTCACAACAAAGCTGTCCACCTACGCAGCAGTTACTAAATTAATTATAACTCAAGCTACAAAACTCAAAATTTAGATCTGTAAATTTTTCCTAAAACTAGACTCATATATCTTTTTACCATAAATTTTTTAGAATTTTTGGTTAAGCCAATTAGTACAGTTTATTAGTTAAAGTCTCCCCTATTTCACTGATCGACTGTCCTGATCTCTCGTCACTAAAATTTAATTATCTCATTATACAGACTTCATATGGTGTTCTCACTTGTTTCTACAGAAAATAGACTCAATAAAGAATCTAGACATATAAATTACAACTCATAACTATTTTTTTTACAATTTTTAATAATTTTCTAAAGTCGGAACAGGGGATTTCGAAAACTACTTTGACCTTGTCTAACTAAAATGCAAATATCTTAGAATACATAATTCTTTTGTCTACACTATTATTTTTTTTATGAAAATAGACTCAAGAAGCTTTAACTCTATATCTCATCCACCCTCTAATTCATTTTCTACTATCCTTGGTGATTTTTCAAAATCACGTCGCTACTGCTGTCTCAAAACTGATTCACTACCAATTTTTACTTTTTTATGATTTCTATGCATAATTTATCACCTAGACATTTATAACAACAAACACCTTCATACTTAGCCATTTTAATAACTATTCATCATTAAATATTTACATATCATCTTTTGGTCATAATTTAAGAATATACAATCGAAGTGACCAAGTCCCTATACATGCCATAACTCAAAACATTTATCAAAACAGTCATTGACTCAATTTTGGAAAATTATAGTTTTGCCCCTAAACTTTTGCATATTTACACTTTTGCCCCAAAGCTCGGAAATTAAACTTCATCTCTTATTCTTATGTTTTATAACATGCTGAACATTTTTCCCTTCTATGACAACACCAAATTCTTACTCTAACACTTATGAACATTAGGTATTTTTACCGCTTAATTCAATATACTCGTTTTCACTTAAAATCGACTAGCAAAAGTTATTTAACATAATTCCTAGCTTCATATTTTACCATGAAACATCAAAATAAACATATTTCACCTATAGGTATTTTTCCAAATATGAACCCTAGGTTAAATTATTGCTAAAATAAGCTAAATTAAGCTACCGGAATTCCAAAAACGTAAAGAACATTAAAAACGGGGCTTGGAATCACTTACTATGAGCTTGAGAAAGTGAAGAAACCCTAGCTATGGCTTCCTTCAAGTTTTGGTAGCAAGCAAGGATGATGAACACAATTTTTTTACATCTTTTTCCCTTTTAATTCTATTTATTTACTAAATGACTAAAATGCCCTTACTTTAAAAAAATCCTATTTCACTTATCTCATGTCCATTTTTGTCCATCACAAACTAATGGTCTAATTACCATATAAGGAGCCTTAATTTATAATTCCACAACAATTAAATACCTTTAACATGTAAAACTCAACTTTTGCACTTTTTACAATTTAGTCCTTTTGACTAAATTGAGTGCCCAAACGTCAAAATTTTTTAACGAAATTTTCATGAAATCTTTCTGTGAAATTGTAGGCCATAAAAATATAATAAAAATAATTTTTTTCCTTATCAGATTTGTGGTCCCGAAACCACTATTCCGACTAGGCCCTAAATCGGGATGTTACACGTGTGGACAAAAATAGGTCGTTTTCTAAGTCATATTTCTCACCCAATTTGGTACCAACCTAAGTTCAACAATGTACATACAATGTACATACAACCATGGCATAAATAGGCATTCAAAACCAACCAATATCAAGTTCATAACATGTTATAATATCACACACAATCATGATACATATATGCACCTCAGTTGGCAATTTACAATCATGCAAACTATGCCTCCAAATCTACCTAATTGGTCAAACACATATATGAAATCTTTGTGCCTAAAGCTTAACATGTATGCCACTTATAAATCTCTACCATTTGGTACCTAAATACCAACTCACATCCAAGACATTTACATGGCAACCATACATCATATAATATAAGGCTATTTACATATTTATATAACAAAATATACCTAATAAAAGCCAAGTCAAATGGCTATCACATCAAGACATATAGGCCACATTAGCCAAAACACATATACATGCCATTTAACCAAAATATATATAGTCCAAAGTACCAAAATGAGTGTTTGACAGTGTGACGCAATCTCCGACAACTTCCAAACCGAGCAAGCTTCCAAAGCATAATAAAACACGGAATAAACAGAGTAAGCAATTAGGCTTAGTAAGTTCGTAAAATACAAAATTAAACTTACCCTTTTAACATAAATTTGGGTAAGTAACTCAAAGTATAACTCAATTCAATTTGGCCAAAGCCTAACACATAACCATTCACCAAGTTAGTCATGTATCCATATAAGAATCGAGAATCATGTATGAATTCAACAATTAATAAAATTTCATGTACATGTAGCATCTATACCGTATATCATAAATAAACCATTTCCATATAAATACCTATACTAGGTCGTATCGAACTTGTGTAATCTCGTAATAACACTATGCCCGTTGAACCACTTAGAATATCGTTAGATACGGGAGTGGTACACACGAGGTGTTCTGAACTGTAATTCGTTAGTTCTTGTACATGCATGCTCATACGAGTGATAAACGGTAAGCTCCTTCAAGCTGAATATCGGTAAGCTCATACGAGTTGGGTGTCGATAATCTCATAAGAGTTGGAATCGGTAAACCTAATGACATGTCATTTGTATCCTACGAAATTCCTAAGGTTCAAACAGGGCTCAGTATTCTTCGTATGTCATTGATAATGCACTCGATAATTATACATAATAGTTACATATCAATTAAAGCATATAAATACGCAATTTAATTACTCGAACTTACCTTAAACTCGTACGACGAAAATACGATCGTTTAATCCACGACTTTATCTTTCCCCCTATCTAATTGTGTACGTTGTTTTTCTTGATCTATATAATCAAATTTAACCAATTTAATCATCAATCTATTCAATTTAATCCAAAATTCATGTTATGGAAAAATTACCATTTTGCCCCATATACTTTTGACTTCTTTACAATTTAGTCTCTAGGCTCGTAAAATGAATTTCATGCAATTTCATCTACACCTATGCCTAGCCGAATTTTATATGTGCTTATAACAGCTCATATATTCCACAAATTCACACATTTAACACATAATTTTCATATTTCTCAATTTAACCCCTAATTAACAATGTTATCAAAACTCACTTAACAAATGTTGTTTAACTAGCCACAATGATTCATTTTCTTCCATTAAACTTCAAAAACAACTAGATTATACTCATGGTAAAACCCTAGACTTTCAACCATTTTGCAAATTAGTCCCCGGGCTAGCTAGGTTAAGCTACAACGATCCCGGAAACATAAAAATCATTAAAAACGGAACGAAAATCACTCACCATGTAAGGGAGTGCTTGGCCAAACCTCAAAGCTCCTCTAATTGTGTTTTTCTTTGATGAAATTTTCAGCTCATGCATGTGTGAAGATGATAACTATTTTGTTTTATTTTATTTTTATCATTAATTGTCCTTTTACCATTTTACCCTTACCTAACTTTAGAATTTTCATAAATACCATGCCATGCACATCACTCAAATAATGGTATAATTACCATATAAGGACCTCCAATTTAAAGTTCTATAGCTATTTAATACTTTTAGCTAATAGAACACAACTTTCGTACTTTACGCACTTTAGTCCTTTTTCGTAAATTGAGCATACAAATGGTAAAATTTCTTAATGAAATTTTTATACCATAATTTTAACATGCTTTAAATATTAAAATAATATTAAAATAATTTTTTTGACTTCAGATTTATGGTCCCAAAATCACTGTTCTGATTTTACTAAAAACGGGTTGTTACATGCCTTGTAACCCATCTAGTGTGAATCAAGTTAGATCATCGACCTCTTCTCATTAACCTTTGCCTAGAACTTAATCTACCTAAAAGTCGCCCCTTTCGCTTCTTGGCTAGATAGACCCAACATCATAATTTCTCATGCACTGTAAAGGATCTGTGGAAATATAATGGAAACATGTCTGACACTCTAGGAAACCTCACCACGGGTCTCAACGAATGGAATAAAACAATATATAGACATATTGGGGTGCGTAAACAGAAGTTGCTACAATCCTTAAATCAAAATCAGAGTGATATGGAAAGATCAAATTCGAATATGATCACTAAAAAGGAGATGTACAAAAGGGCTGAGCTCGAAAAGGTGCTTAATCACGAAGAGTTACTTTCAAAACAAAAGTCAAGGTGTGATTGGCTCAAACAAGGAGACAAGAACACAAATTTTTTTCCATAGTTAGATGCTATATAGAAGGAAAGTTAACCGCATTAACGCTTTGCGTAGCAGTAATGGTGATTGGTTGTATGAACTAGATAAAATTTTGTAACACCCCTAACTCGTGTCTGTCGTTGGAACAAGGTTACAGAACATTACCAGGATTTATAAAAACAAATAAATAGGTATTTCATATCATATAGGAATGATATCAGAAATAAATTGAAATCAAGCATAATGTCCCTTATGTGAGCCCTCGAGGCCCAAAATACACATTAGAAACAAGTTAGGACTAATTCGGATACTCAAAGAATTTTTCGAAAAATATTAAAATTTTTCAAAGGTGCAGGGGACACACGGCCGTGTGTCTCAGACGGTCAAGAGGCACGCCCGTGTGCCAGGCCGTGTGAGCATTCTATTTGGTAATTTAAAGATACATGGGACACACGACTAAGACACATGCCCGTGTCTCTGCCCATATGGATGAAAATAAGTCATTTTCCAAGCCACATTTCTCACCCAATTTGCCATCAACCTAACCAAGCATTTTTGAACATCATCAAGCTATATATAGGTAGTCAAATCAACCAAAACCAAAATTTATACATGACATATCAGCTCATATATCCAAGTATCCATACTTACCAATTTGACCAGATACTCATATATGCATCTTTGTACCAAACATATTATCTCAAACCAATCATCAATATACCTATAAATTATCAATCACTCATCCATACCAAAAACACATCAAGCATGGTAATGTCATTTATAAACACATTAAAATATCCAACACAAGCCACTCAAATGGCTAGTCTCAACCAAACATTTACATGCAAACTTTGGCCAAATTAACCTATACAGGCCATTATAACCAAAATTAGTTTACTATATGTATACGGAAATGGTCGTTGGATAGTGTGAAGTAGCTCCGACCAACTTCCAACCAAATCGAGCTTTCAAATTACTATAAAACATGGAAAATAAAACATAATAAGCATTTAAGCTTAGTAAGTTCGTATAACACGGAAATTAACTTACCATTCAATTACATTTAAGGTAAGCATACAAAGCATATTCCAATCAACTTGGCCAAAAGCTTAAACACATATCTTCAACACGTTAGCCATGCAAGACCATATAATAGCCCATCATCATGGATGAACAAAGTCATCAAGCAAGTTCCACATACATGTAACAGTCATTTCATGCTTCAGTATATCAAGTAATATCATTTCCATGTACTTTATGTATATACGGGTAATAGTTCGTTTCGAACTCAAATTATCTCATAACAAAACTTTGCCCGTTGAACCATTTAAAATATCGTTGGATACACGGGTAGTACACACGAAGTGTACAAATCTATAATTCGTCAATTCATATACAAGTATGCTTATACAAGCATGTAAACAGAAAGCTCTTTCGAGCCATGTAACGGGAAGCTCATGTGAGCTAAGTAACGGGAAGCTCATGAGAGCCATAAATCATGTAGCTAAGGAGAGCTATTAATCGGGAAGCTCATACGAGCCAAATATCAAGAAGCCCAAGAGAGCCATTAATCAAGAAGCTCATGAGAGCTGTGGTGTGTCCGCAACACATGCAGGATCACAACCATATCGGGAACCCTAATGACATGTCATTTATAACCTTCGAATTTTTAAGGTTCAAACGGGACTCGATAATTATCGGATTTGTGATCATAATTATACATGGAAAATTGTACAAATCACACACAAAAATATTCAATTTTAAAACATATAAATATACAATTTAGTTATACGAACTTACCTCGACAAGTATACGTAGATTCAAATACTTTTTCTTTTCTTCGATCCAATTTTGTACTAGGTCTATTCGGATCTATACGAATGAATTTAACTCAGTTTAATACAATTCATATTCAATTCCATCCAATACACATCTTTGGCAAAATTACTATTTTACCCCTATACTTTTAATTAATTATGATTTTGTCCCTAAGCTCAAAAAATAAAATTCATACAATTTAATCCTTATTTCAAGCCTAAATGATTTTCATACGTATCAACAGCAGCCCATATTTTTCATAAAATTTAGAATTTTTCATAATTTTTTCATCTTTTTAATTTAGTCCATAAATCATAATTTCATCAAAATTCTCTTTACAAAAGTTATTTGTCTAACAACAACCTTTCATTTTCTATCATAAAACTTCAAAATTCAATTATACTCATCCATGGAAAAACCCTAATACTTTAACAATTTTACAAATTAATCCTTGAGATAGCTAGATTAAGCTATAAAGATCTCAGAAACATAAAAATCATTAAAAACGGGACAAGAATACTCACCTAATTAAGCAAAATAATCTTGTTTATCTTCAAGCTTCCATGGCTAGGGTTTTCATATTTTTTTGAGGAAAGATGATGAAAATGATGAATTTTTTTATTTTATTTATTTATCATCATTTTATCATTTACTTTCCAAAATTAATCTTAATAATTTACTAAATTCCAATGATGAATAATCATCCTTATTTAATAACTCCTCTAAATGGTTTATTTGTCATATAATGACCTCCAATTTTAAATTTCATAGCTATTTGATACCTTTAGTTACTAGAATTCAACTTTTGCACTTTATACAATTTGGTACTTTTTATCAAGCTAGATATGTAAACGGTAAAATTTCTTAACGAAATTTTTATACGATATTTCTATCATACTGTAGACCATAAAATAATATTAAAATAAATTTTCTTCGGACTTCAGATTTGTGGTCCCGAAACCACTGTTCCGATTTCACTGAAAATGGGTTGTTACAAATTCAATCAGAAGCGGTGTCCTATTTTCAACAGCTGTATGGGGAAATGCCAAGTAGGATGGGAGAATTACCTAGCTATTTTCCTCGATTAGAGTAAAGAGACATTGACTTTTTAGGAAAAGAGGTCTCAAATGAAGAAATTAAAACATCACTATTGATATGACTCCTCTCAAAGCTCCCAAAAGTGATGGGTTTCATGCTTTACTTTTTCAAAATTAATGGGATAGCATCAGCTGGGGGGCAATTTGTGAATGGGTGAAAGAAGTGTTTAAAGAACGACATGTTGACCAAGAACTAAATAATACACTTATCGTTCTTATCCTAAAGAATAATCGACCTGAAGAAATCTCGTAATTTCGACCTATTAGCTTGTACTCCGTGCTTTATAAATTGGTTATAAAAGTAATAGCTAATAGATTTAAAGTGATGTTCCCTAAAATTATTGCATAAGAATAGGTTGGGTTTATTACTGGCTGGAATATCTCTGATAATCTTCTAATTGCCCAAGAAGTCATTCACTCCATGCGAGGAAAGAGTAACAAGTGGGTGGCTATTAAAATTGACTTGGAGAAAACCTATAATAGGGTTAGTTGGGAATTCATTGATAGGTCGATACATACAATAAGAATATCAGACCTTTTACGTAAAGTAATTATGTATGCCATTTCGACATCCACTATGCAGGTTATGTGGAATGGAGTACCTACAGGAAAATTTCAACCCACAAGAAGAGTACGTCAAGGATGCCTTCTGTCACCTTACTTATTTGTTTTATGTATGGAATGGTTAGGGCACAACATCAAAGCAACAGAGAGTGCCAAAATTTCACATGTTCTTTAGTTTTTCCAACCAAGAGAAAAGAAAAAATCGAACAAGAGAAAAAAAGTCAAAATGTCAAAAAATCGTAATGAAAAGCATCCATGGTCTAATGGATAGGACAGAGGTCTTCTAAACCTTTGGTATAGGTTCAAATCCTATTGGACACAATTAGAATCAATTTCTTTATATTCCATTAAGTTAGAATTTTCTATTTATAATTTTTCCTGAAGTCGAAAATGTTCCATTTGTTCTTGAATAGCATCATTCAAAAGCGTTTCTACTTCCTCTGTGAATGTCTTGGTAGAAGATATTATTTCTTGGAATTGAGGTTTATTCATTTTTAAGTAAGTACGTATCTCAACGAGAAATTTCCTTGTCCAATTTTTAATAAATCAAGGTGTGTCGTTCACGATACATAAAATATTCAGCCAAAGTAGCTCCTGTATAAGGAGCGAGGTATTATAATATAGTTGGGCAATCCGCCGTTTCGACTACCACAATAGTGTACTCCATCGCTCCCCTTTCTTGGAAAGTGGTCACTACTTGAGACACAGAAGATGCTTTTTGACTAATAGCTAAATAAACACATATTACATTTTGCCCTTACTGATTGAGAATCGTATCCGTGGCTATTACTGTTTTACCGATTTGTCTATCCCCAATACCTAATTCTCGCTGACCACGTCCTATAGGGATCATCGAATCAATAGCAATAAGTCATTTATGTTTCAAGGCTTATCTTGGGATTTTGTGGAAACTATCAAGATATCAGTAAGTTGGGTAGAACATTATTGCTCTGCACATGGCTGAGAGTTGCTTAGGATAAGTAATTTAGATCATGATGTTTCTTTAGGGAATTATTGGAATGGTAGGGTATCGAATTTTTAGGCTTAGGATGTTTGTTTAGTTAGGTTTTTTTTTAACAAAAAAAAATATTAATTAAAAAATAAAAAATGAAAACAACATGAAATAAAAAATACAAATGTAAGTAGGATAGGAATCGAACGTAATACTCAAGGATAAAACCATTGATATGTCAAAAGAAAACGCATTTTGTAGAAAGCGTTTTTTGATATGTCGGCTGAAAACACTTTCTACAAGAAGCATTTCCTATTTCTCTATCCAAAATCAGTTTATTTCTCTAATTTTTTTTTTAAAAAAAGGCTACTTTGCTAAATATGTTTTAAAACCGACATTTTTTTTTTCTAATTTTCCCAATTATAAAGTGCCATATAGCATTTTTATGAAAAAAATAAATATTTTCTTTTATTAAATATATACACATATTAAAAAGTATATAAATATAAAAAATTCAAAAAAATATAAAATTTTGGAAAAAAATATAATTTATAAAAATAAAATTAAAAAATGTGATAATTGAAAAGAAATTAATTGAAATTAATAATATTATAAAAATGTAAAAAATAAAAATTATAAAAAAAAGTTTAAAAGTAAAATATATTTATAAAATTCTAAATTTTTAAAAAGGTATTTGAATTTCAAGTTTTTTTTTCAATTACTTGAAATTTAAATATTTTTAATATATATATATATATATATATATATGATTCTTTTACATTTTTATTCAATATAATATATATAATACTTAAAAAAGGACAAATAGCGCCAGGTGGTTGACCGAACAACATTGGTCAATGCTGATCAACAATCACTCAAAGTTAAAAATGTTTTTTGATATTTAAATATTTAATATTATAATTTTTTTATTTTTAATTTAAATTTTAGATTTTTAATTTAAATAAACTTAATTGTCATGTGGCATTTTTTTCATTGGTCAAAACATGTCACGTGGTGCTTTTTCATTAGCTAAAGTAGCCTAATAATTTCTTTTTAACATCCGTTACAAAATGGACAAAAATAGAAGAAATTGTACTTTAAGTACCAAACTGAGACAAAAAAAAAATTGATATCAAAATTAAAAAAATGAGAATACTTCAAAAGCTAAAGTGTGAATTAAGTCATTTTTAAACGCTAGTCTTATCCAATAGAGATTACTTTTCTCATCCCTTCTATATTCTACTAATCTCTGAGTCTAAGAGCCCCTTTGGATGGACGGTGCATTTATCTGCTGTTAGTTTAAAAACAACAGTGATAGTGGATTTGATATTATAGTAATACTATAGCGTGAGACAAAAAGAAAGCTAAACTAATACAAATGATAGTTGCTAATCTATTAACTAAATTTTTAGTGAGTAATATATAAAATTTAAGTTGATATGACATTGCATATATGATAATATATTTATTGTATCAGATTTTAGAAATAACATAACTTAATAAATTTAACAATTTTTATTTGGTGAGGACTACAATTTTAGAATTTAAAAAGTACAATGATTAAAGAAGAACAAATTAAAATACAAGAACTGAATCCACAACTTTCATATAGTATAAGGACTAATAGTAAAATTTAACTTAGCATAACCCTGTAATTAGATGAAATAAGACCTTAGACCTTATGAATGAACGTGAATGATGTTGTTAAATGATTTATTTGTTATGCAATTGATAAACGAGAATTAAACTAAATAAGTTGAATTAGTCTGATTAGATATTTTTGGTAGTGAAGGTGATATTATGTCTTAGGATGAGACATTTTAGGGTGACTAGCGATCAATCACCTTGGCCTCCACGTGATCCTTATATAATCTTAATGGAGGTGCCTTTTGCTAAAGTTCACTAAGTTGAGGTTCGTAAACTAACCCAGAGTTCGTAAACTAACCCAGAGTTCGTAGTGTCATTGATTCTATTGAGAGATGCATGTCTAGCTATTTATGGGTACACTGTGAGGTTCCTAACGTATGTTGGGAGGTTCATGAGGAATAACACTAATCTTGTTGTTGTGTTAAACTTTTTGCAGAATTGCAGCACCACCAGAAACAACTCTTAGCCTCATCCAAAGGTTGCATGTTGCTTTTCACTTAATTTGACGGCCCTATTCAAACCCAAAGCTTACAAAGTCAAGTTACTTTTTTTTTAATGGAAATGATGAGTAAAACATTAATTTTTTAATGTTGTTGGTGTGACAACTTGCATGGTAGTATATGTGCACATCATGTTAACATAACAAAATTTGTCTTATATGTTATGTCAACAAATAATTTAAAAATTATAAAAATAAAACATCAAAATCAAAATTAAAAATATAAAAAATTCATGAAGATTAAAAAAAAAAAATAGAATACACATAAATTGTCATGTAAGTTACATTGCTTAAAAATTTAACATTTTAATTAATATTCTTATGAAAAAAAATCATTTTTACTTTTTTTTCAAAAGATTAATTATTTTGACTTTTTTTTTTTTTAAGAGTGAAGGATAAATTTAGACTTTTGATAGCAATATTAACTTGGAGAGAAATCTGAGAGACTATTTTTTTTCCAATACTACTCTCGGTTTTCTCTCTGAGTTTAGAAAACAATGAGATGCTTTTCGTGGCTTCAAATTGGCAAACAAGCTTCCTTTCCATGTTTAAATCTCATAACATTAACTGTTGTTGATTACAGGATGATAGCAAAAGATGGATTAGCATGATGCAAAGGTGTACTAAACTCATATGGAAGCTTTAATCAGCGTTTGATGATGTCAGAATTCTCCTTTAGACATCAACCATCAAACAATAGAATGCTTAATAAAGAGAAGAGACAATGGGCTTCCAATGCATCCAGAACCTTCATCAGTTTCTCTTGACCTTAAAAAGAAAAACAAAGGTCAAGATAGAAAGAAAAAAAATTGAAAAAACGAGCCATGCTCTAAGCAAAAACGTGAAAAAATTCCAGAAAGTAGTAGGAGTTTAAGCCATCCACATCACTACAGCCGAAGGCAATAGAAAAAGATAGACGGGAGGGGGAGGCATAATCTCAAAAGATGGGGAGAGAAAAAGATAGGATGACCAACGAAAGTTAACACAAAAGCTAACTGCGATTATAGTGAAAAGAGAAGTTTGGAACCTACTGGAATTTTGAAGATTGGCCGCTCCTCCTATCATATTGTTGTGCATGGGTAAGATGTCATCGTGACATCAATATTATAAAATCGAGTTGGTGAGACCAGCAAATTCTGACTTAATCATCGAACCGTTGATTCAACAATTATAAAATAAAAGAAGTGAAGAAATTTAATTTTTTTTATTATTTACTTAATTTCTTTTTAGAATATTATTTAATTAATTTGATAAAATAAGAGGATATTTACTTAGTTAATTAAATTTAACTATGAAATCAGATTTAATAAATAAAATTTGAACCAATTTCTAAAAGCATCCAACATGGGTCCGAAGTAAACTTTTATACTAATTTCAAATTTCCGTCTTGCCTTTGATTTCGAGTCAAATTGGTCACCTTCGTGTTGCCTACTCGTGACTGTAACAATTTTACTGCAAGACGATAAAAGGTAGTGCATCCCAGTCCCACACATGTACAACACAACCCATACTCGTCGCACCGTGTTTCATCGGACGGTCCCATTTAAACGCCACAGTAATCCGCCACGTGTCTCTAAAACCTCCCACACTATTCTTGACGCTGGGTTGGTCTGTCCCTAAATAGGAACCGTCACACTCACAGCGACCTTCCCCGTTGCCTCCTTACATTTATTTTATTATCCTTCCCAAAAAAAAAAAAAAAACAAAGAAAAAAGAAAATTGGAAAAGCCTGATAAAGAAAGAAAAGCTCTAACATCGGAGATCGATCTGGCATTGTCGCCGGTATGGGAGTGCCGAGCGACGACGCCGTTTTGATCCAGAAAGGAAACAAGCAAGGAGAGCCTCATGTAATCACCGTTAATTGTCCTGATAAGCACGGCCTAGGATGCGATATTTGCCATATAATTCTCGATTTCGGTCTTTACATCGCCAAAGGAGGTGAGTTCTTTTAGATTTGGCGTTGTTTGAAATTATGAATGGTTTTTCACTGGTTTAGTTTTTGAAACTTTGATATGAACTGAAACCTGGTGTTTTCTGGTTGAGGTATGTTTTTTAATAGTTATAATTTTCTGGTCGCAGATGTTTCAACGGATGGAATTTGGTGCTATATGGTGTTTTGGGTGGTTCCTCATTCGAGCTCACCTGTTGTGAGGTGGCCAAGCTTGAAGAACCGCCTTCAATCCTTATGTCCTTCTTGTTCGGTGACATTTTACTTGAATGATCAACCTTCCAACTCCCCGGCTTCTCCGGTTTACTTGTTGAAGTTCTTTTGCCTTGACCGGAAAGGATTGCTACATGGTAAGCATGATTCCAAGTAAATGTTCCTTAATTTGTGTTAGGTTGTGAATTAGGCATAGTATTTAGGAAATAAGTCTGAGAATGGATTTGGATTCTATTACTTTATTAAATTAAACAAATTATTGTGAGCAAAATTTTAGAAATGAATCAATGTCTAAGAAAGTGTTTTCAATTCGTTTATGTTCATGATCAAGTTTGTTTGTAAGATCGTTTATAGATTAACTAAAAACTCATTCAACATTGATTCCTTTACAACCCCTGATAAATGTGGATGCGTGTGTTCTTTCATGTGTGGTTAGGTGTGCAATGTGCATAGTTCAATCTACTGTGGCTGTTATTTTGCTTTAGTTGAATCTAATTCGGATTCTATTACTTTATTAAGTTAAACTATTTATTTTGAATAAAAATTAGATATGAATCCATGTTAAAGAAAGTGTGTTTATGCTCACAAACTAGTTCATTTATAAGATTGTTTATAGATTAGCTAAAAGCTCATTCTAGATTGATTCCTTTACAGCCCTAATTAATGTGTGGATGTGTGTTCTTTCACGTGTGGGTAGGTGTGTTACATGCATAGTTGAATCTAATGTGGTTGGTACCTTGCTTTAGATGTTACACAGGTTCTCTGTGAGCTTGAGCTCACAATTCAAAAGGTTAAAGTTACAACAACCCCAGATGGCAGAGTCCTCGACCTCTTCTTTATAACTGATAACATGTAAGATTCTTTTTTGATATGCTTGCACCGCTTTTGTCTTTTTCGTTTATAACTGATAACATATAAGGTATATTCGCATGTTTAATAGCAGTTTTATGTAGTTCACGAGTTTTTATTGTTTTTTGAATTTTCTTGTTTCTGTTTGATACGTTGACGTATTTAGGGTCTAGCATTTAAATGTTGTACTGACGGTATAATTTTGGGGGACCACTTCTCAGTTATCAAGTTGTCCACTTGTAATGAAAATGAAATATTTGTCTTGAAGTTCATGGTTTTCTTTGGCTTTAATCATCTTGTTTTACCTTTCTCTATGCTTTTTACTTGCCATGGGAAAGAAATTATTTGATCCAAACACCTGTTGTTCTTGATCCCCAGTTCTGTGAGATTTGAGTGTATTTCTTCATTGAAGATTGAAAATAACAAAGTATGTATTGTCTATTGATGATTGAACTGTTATTTGAGATGTTTAGAACTTATTGACGAGTTGTGATCAGAAACTGTGTAATTGTATTAATTATGACCAAGTGGTCAAAGGAATAAAGTATTGAATGGCTTGGTTATTGATCTCAATTTTCTCTCAACATGGTCAGGGAGCTTTTACACACCGAAGAACGGCAACATCACTTATGTAAACAATTAGATGCCGTGTTGGGTGATTCATGCATCAGTTGTAAACTCAGGTTGGCTGGTCCAGAGTATGACTGTCATCATGGTATCTCATCTCTTTCTCCTGCTGTAGCAGAAGAGTTATTTCTTTTTGTGCTATCCGATAAAGAGACTCGTTCACAAGCTCTTAGCTCAGATATGACAAAATTGAAGAAAGCAAATGTGGTAGTAGATAATTCATTGAGCCCAGCTCATACATTACTTCAAATACATTGTGTTGATCACAAAAGTCTTTTCTACGATATCTTGAGAACTTTGAAAGACTGCAATATCAAGGTATTCTGTATTCTGCTCATGAAGTTAGTTTCTATTGTATTGCACTAAAATTTGCATGTCCGGTTATGTTGCATAGCTCCTAAAACATCTCACAGATTGAAGATGTCACATTGCTGAGTTCATATTTTTGCAAATTTTACATGATTGGGGTTTGAAGCAGTTTCACCTCTACCTTTTCAATGCTTGTCCTTAGAACTTTTCATTCTCCAAATTGAAATGGAAAACACCAATGATTTGTCTGTTAAGAGATTGACAGTCAGTAATTCTATATATTTCCTTAGATTAGACCTGCCATTGAGTTGATGGATTCCCTTGAACCATAATTATGATGTGTGGTGTTACTCAACTGTTTCCGAAGGATCTCCGTCGGCTTGTTTTCTTTAGCCACTGAATTGCCTCTTCTTGGATCAAGGTGCTCTTGATTGAAACAACTTTGAACGTCTAACTCATTGATGCATCTCCTCCTTTCTTCCACTTTGGCTTCTGCATGAATTTTCAACTTTGCTGATATATGCTATTTTGTTTTGTTTTTCTCAGATAGCTTTTGGCCGGTTCTCACCAAATTCCAAAGGCTACCGTGATTTGGACCTCTTTATTCAGCAAAAGGATGGCAAAAAGTTTGTGGATCCTGAGAAGCAAAATGGGCTATGCTCTCGTTTGAAGGTGGAAATGCTTCACCCATTGCGTGTCATCATCGCAAACCGGGGGCCTGATACAGAACTTCTGGTTGCTAATCCAGTTGAGTTATCTGGAAAGGGGAGACCAAGAGTTTTCTATGATGTTACACTAGCTCTAAAGGCTCTTGGAATTTGCATATTCTCGGTAAGCAATCATTTCAGCACCGAAAATGATTTGAAAGTCCATAAATAGATTGTACTTTACTGCAAAATTGCTATGATATAACATAACGGAAGGATAACAATGATACAACAATGCTTGGTATTTCGAACTCAAAGGTTTAGCTTGTATTTCCATTGTTTAATACCAATATAATAGCACGGTTGGCATCCAAATCATGGCTTTAACCTTCCATTAACCATTTGTTTTGTCGGTTTTTAGGCTGAAATTGGAAGATATTCGAGTTCAGATCGAGAATGGGAAGTCTACAGATTCCTTTTGGATGAGAACTGCGGATTCCAATTATCGAGTACGTTAGCTAGAAATCAGATTGTAGATAGAGTTAGAAGAATGCTGATGGGTTGGTGAGTGCAGTCAATCTTCTTTGTACATGTCTTATGAGTCCCTCCATAACTAAGATGTTATTTTCTCCTGGTTTCTACTATTGAGCTTTAATAATCTCCGAGTCTTGATTCAGCCGGCCTCCCTTGCAATGCACTGAATACTCCAATTACATCTCAATGCATTCGGCTTGTATTCTTAAATGAACCTTCGTTTAATAATATTTTTTTTGGCTAAAATATAAACTAAAAATTTTAAAAATTACAATATGATCTTTGTTCTCTTCATATATTTAGAATTTAATATTCATACTTTTACTTTTAGGAATTTATTCCCTCTACTTTTCGAATTTAAAATTCAGGTCCATTTGTTAACATTGTTAAAATTTTCTACTAAAGTTGTTGGTATGATGATTTGAAATTAAAAAAAAAAAATACTTATTTGATATCTATATAATAGAAAAAAAATGACATTGTAATGTATCTAAATTCAACAAAAAAATTTAACGATGTTAGCAATTTTTTAAATTCACATTAGCATTTGAGTTAAAATAAAGTATTTAGATTAAATAATGATGCTATAAAAATTAAGATATTAAACTATACCAAAATTAAAATATAAAGGTAAAATCTCAAATTTGAGTAAAATATAGGGATAAAAATTAAAATTTAATTACTTTTATATAATCTAAAAAATTAGAAGAATTAGAATTGAAATTTAGCCAATATTTTATTTGTAAAAAAAGAAAAAAAAACAATGGAATGGACAAGTGTCATGAAGGAAGGCATTAAAATTGTGGGAATTTTGAATTTGTGTAACTGTATACATAAGATTTCATTAATGTATTTTTTTACTAGAGAGGAAAATAGTTTAATTAATTTTTTAATATATACAATTAAATCAAACAAAATTAAAATCAAATTTTTGAACATATAATTGTACAAGATCAAAATTTACTAATTATATTTAATAAAAATTTACTAGTTATATTTAATAAAAAATTATGTATAATTTTGAGACTTGAATTTGTTGTCTACCTAATTATCAGTTGAACTAATTTGAATTAAGGCAATTCAAGTTTTAAACTCTTCAAGCCTTTCGATTCAAGTCAATTCAATGTTAAGGTAAACTTTTGATTTGAACCAATTTTAAATTTTAATCATTTTGAATTCATATTGTTATGTTTTTGAGATTCAAAATTTGTTTCGAGAAGATTACAATTATAAATATATAATAATTATAAATACAATACTAATATAAATTTGAATTTTTTTTTTTGAATCTCATCGGTTTAACTCATTTTGGATTATTGTTAATGTTATTTTATTCTAAAAATATTGAAAATTAATTCTTATAATGCCATAGCATAAAAGTGGAAGAAAACTACAGAGTTTACACGTAGAAGGAAATGTTTAATTTTATAACGTGGCTCAATGGATTAAAAGCAACTGCTTTCCAATTCTCCATTCTCGGGTGACTCTATCCAGTCCCATACATAGGCCACTCAAACTCTCATCCTACGAAACAGCCACGTGGAACATGAAATCATACGTGGGAAATGTTAAAACGCACCAGCAAGCACCCCATAAAAAATTATCTCTACCACCATTCTCCCCCTTTTTGGCTTTCCTCTCAACAAAGCTTTTCCCCTCTAATCTTCCACGCTGTTGCTTCTCTCTCACGCCATATATGCTCATGCTTACCTTCCACATTCCGCCATTAATTTATTTAAAAAGATATATTTTATAGTAAATAATTATTATGAAATTCACCGCCTTCTGTACCTTTTGACGGTAAAAGGTCAAAGCGGCCGCTGCCATTCGCATCGAAGATAGTACTTCTGTTGAGCGAATAGGCCGGAAACAAAATATAAGAACTATTTGATTGGATCAATTTCAAATTTGATTTCAAAATTCCTCTTTCTCGAATGATAGATTTTAATTTCCTTCTTCTCCTGTTGAGATCTTAACATAAAAGGTAAAATAAAATGCAGCAACAAGAAGCTTCTTCAAGGACTCAAAGCTCCGCTTATCTCAACAAGCTCTCCCTAGAAATCGAGAAAAAGCTTCAGCGGGTTCGTTTTTTCTCGTATTTTTATTTTTGTTTCTCGATATGATAAAAGGAAAAGCGGAATTTTTTTTTTTTACGTTTTCAAATCAATCTTTTAATTTGTTTTTGTTGTTTTTTCTCGAAAAAGGAGTATATTAGGTTTAAGATTTAACGTTTTAGGTAATGATTGAGTATTTACTAGCGTCTGGACTCTGTAAAGTCTTCTAATTTTATTTTATTATTTCTGCTAAGCGCTGGATCCAAAAAGTAATAAAAGCACTTCTTTTTCTGCGTTTAAGAGCTTATTGATCGATGTATGTTCAAATTGATTGCAGGCATTAGCGTCTTCATCTTATATGATGAGAGGAAAACTGAATTTGTTTAAGATTTTTTTTTAAAAACAATCTTTTAAATTTCTTTTCGTTTTTTTTTCTCGTAAAAGGGATATATTAGGTTTAAGGTTTAACATTTTAGGTAATGGTTTGAGTATTTACTAGCGTCTGGACCCTTGGAAGTCTCATATTAATTACATCGTTTCTGCTAATCATTTGATCCAAACTCAAAAGTAATAAAAGCACTTATTCTGCGTTTAGGAATTTCTTGATCGATGTATGTTCAAATTTATTGCAGGCATTAGCGTCTCCATCTCAGAGACGCAACTTATTACAAGAACTATTTGCAGATATAGCTTTGGAAGTCGATGATCGAGCCAAAGGTTAGCTAAGATCTCTAATTCATTCTAATTGTTTGGCTTTTCATATTAAAAATTACATTAATCAAATAGATATTTTTCAAGTTTTCGTGCCTTTGTAATTCTTTTTATCGGATGGAAATTTAATGTTCAGTTATGTGTGATTTTGTTGGAGACTTAAAACAGATATAATCCTAAGTAGAGACGAAGATGCAATAACTCCTGCTGAGTATGGTGCTAATGGTCGATTATGCTTTTACGATGTCCTTGCGGATTACTATATTCGATCCCCTGATAGCGGAAAGCCGATCCTTGATCTGATTGTGCAACTATGGAGCCAATCATTTGCATCTCACATTTTTTCCCTTTTATTCCATAAATGGGTAAGCAATCTCATGATTAGTTTGTAGTCCTTTTTGTCCTTCATCATGAAATTCCTCTTTCCAGATTTTTTTCTTGCTGCAGTAGTAATTCACGTTTATGAGTTCTTCTCTAGAGAAAATCATTTTCTTGTGAACCATTTCTAATCAAGTTAAAAGATATAAAATTCAGCTTAGCTTTCCCCAAATTTTAATCTGATTGCCCTGTGTGTGGAACTCAAATTTCTTGCTTCCTTCCGGACTGCTCTGCTTGAATGATGGTAGTTTAATGGGAATATAAATTTTTTGGCTGTTGCTGCTGTTTATTTCTGGTGCTATCAACTGTGTGGATGGTTGGTGGCTTGGCAAGGTATAATTTGGAGTCTCCCGAAACTGGATGAAGTGACAAAGCAAAAAAAAAAGATGTGAACTTGATTTTTGCCTTAGAATTATAGTCTAGTTCCTGCTGTTTTTCCCTTCTTACACATGGTTCCTGGTTACCGTAGCTAATTTCAATTGGAATTTTGATGCATATTCCTAATATGAAAGTGTATGTATCCTGGGTTCTCTAGATCAAAATAACCACAAATGATCTACATTGGTTCTCTGGATCACAATGAGCACAAAAAATCTTTGTATGTATCATGTCTAGTGATGGTAATGGATAATTAGCTTCTACTAGCAGTTAAAATATCTTGGCATTCTTGACTGAAAAAATTTTGTTTTGATCAGTGAATAATCTTTTGATTCTCTTTCCATGAAGTTCTTTATATTGAACAATAGATTTTTTCTGCAGTTATTTGAAGTTCAACTGGATAATGCAGAGGTACAACTTCGTTATTCCTCTGCACTTGTTCAGGGTGCAACAAATGTTTTCTGGTATGAACACAAATTGTAATGCTTGTGTGGGATTTTGTCACGTTGCCAAATGCCAATAGCTTTTGAATTTGGATGACCATATTGCCTTTATGATGGTCATGCTTGTTGAAAAAGTGGCATCACTTACACCCTGGTAACGTAATAACTTACTTTGTGTTTGTGTGCAGGATGGATATACAATCAAATACAAGGTGTTTCCAGTCTCTCTTTCAGGTAAAAGCAAAAAGAAGCACATTGCTGTTTGAAATGCATGTTTCTTTTTGTTTTTTTTTTGGAGAATCCATCTATAAATACTTCTCTTCTTCTGTGTACTCAGTACCTCCTTGACGAAGTCACATTGGAGTCGACACGGTTAAAAAAAATTCCAATACAGGTAAAATATTTTTGCTTTATCTCGTGTTTTGGTATATCTGAAAGAAGATAGTACCAAGTTCTGGATCTTTGTGTAATTGCCCTTTTCCGATCAGGATTCCTTAGTGGCATTTATCTTCTAAAACTATATTTTGGGATTTCAGGCCCAGCGAGATCTTTATCTTCTACTTTCAAGGTTCATATTCTTTTACAACTCAGGTTGGATTATTCCTCCCTTTGGATCCTTATTTTGAAAAATAATTTGCATGTAGGGATTCCTTTTATGATGTTTTATTATATGCAGTTGAAAAAATTGAAAGCTTCTTAAAGCAATGCCCCGTGTTTCCAAATTCTTTCCTGATTGGTGGACCAGCAGATATACTTGTCATTGAACTAGCGGACCAGGTAACTTTATGTTTCGATGATAAGTATACATATTAATGATCTTGTTTAACATTACCACCTTAACTGAAAGCCATTGCTATGATCCACACGTTGACATATCAGAAAATTTCTTTTGCCAGCTTCAAAAATTAAAGGTTGAGCCAGTCTTACTGCATTATCTTTCGCAGGTTAAGATTCTCCGAGGTATTAGTTATTACCATCAACTTCTTCTAAGGTTAGGGGGTATTTGGTTACTCAAATATGACCTTAGTTTTTAATACATGCAGGCATGGAACTGAGAATGGCGACAAGTACAAGGCTGAAGACCTGTCTGTATAGCTTTACCTCACCTGGTGGTCCAATGTATCCTACAAGGGCTGTCCGTCATGCAGCTTGGGATGCCTTAGATTTCCTTTTTCCTGTAAGTACCTTACTATCTCAAGTGACTGTCTTTCTGAAAGAAAATGAATCAAGCGTCACTTTCTCTATTCTGAAATAGAGTTTGTCATGAGTTTACAAGGGTGTTTCCATGACTTGAATGGATGACCTTCGGGTCACAAGGAAGCAACCTTGTGATTGTGCAAGGCTCACGCTCTGTGATTGAGAGACATAAATGAACTATGATAACTCTTCATGTTGCATTTTGGGTTCATTTATGTGCTCATTGGTTGTTAATGACTGAGTTAACCCTTAACAGTAAGACACCTGATAAGACCAACCCAAAAATGGTCCTTTTGGTTCAGTGAAAGGATGAAAAGAAGCGGAAAAGTGGAAAAATAATAGATGTCGAATGTGCTTCTTAGGAAAGAAAATATGAGAGATGACTATTTTCCATTGTAATGCATAAAAACACAGTATTTCAAATTGAAATGATAAATAGAAAAGGAATTAATAGAGATGTAGGTTGGTTTAAAATTATGTATTAGTCGAAAACTATTTTTTTTTTCCTTTCATCTTATTCTAGCAATGAATAGAAAGAAAATTATTATTATTTTTCAAATTTTCATCTTTTTACTAAAGACACCAATGGTAAGAAAATTTATTTTTCTAGCTTTTTATTTTTTTTCTTCTTCAATTTTCTGCAGAAGATTCAGAATGATAGTTTTAAAAAACATATAAAATTGTAAATGTACACACCTAACTTACATCTTTCTCATTTTCTTTTCTCTGTTAATGTATTATGAAGGAAGATGATGGCTTTGCCTCGTATTTTTCTTTTCTATCAAGCACACTCACTTTAATTCCTTCCCAGCTTACCCCTCCTTGCATCCTTTGCAATTTGAAAATTCTTCCATACAAGTATCCAGTCACTTGCACCTAATTTGCCATGACGCATTCTTCACATGTAGAATCTTAGAATGGATTGTTTCCAAGAGATATACCTCTATGGAGTTGAATTTTGAAAGTGATGCAATTATTTGGGGGTGATTGTTCATGTATTTTGCAGGTAGGGCGTTACCCACGACATCTAATAAGTTTGTTCTTTAGACTGTTATATCCCTGGTATTGGCCGTCTTCATGTTGGAACTTTATAGTGTCATGCATGAAGGCTGTGTTCTATTCCCTGTTGAGGGTGATCCATTCCAGGTGGGGGAAGCTTAGAGAGCCTAAAACGGCTTAAACCCATCCTTTCGTCCTCTCGTTTCAATAAATTTAGGTTTGTATGATTTCATGTATTAGGTATATTGTTTTCCTTTTTTCTTGTATGTGTTTGCCTTTTAAGATAGAGTCCTGATCCTCGTGTAAACTCAAAAAGGGTTTTTTGGTAATGAGAATGTGTTTTGAGATTAGTTACCTTTTTGTGTTTAATAACGGCTCAAATTCAAAACCCAATTTTATTTTCCTATTAGAATTGATAGGATTAGTGTGATTTCCCTCAACCTTTTCTAGTTGAACTTGATTGTTCTTTTTGGTCCTTGGAACTTAGATTTCGTAATTATATTTTGAGATCATACATTATTACTTCAATTTCAATTTTTAAATTTTTTTACCAACACAATTTTTATCATGCCAGTTCAGGTACTAAAATGAATTTGATACTAAATTTTAGTTGCAAATTTAGCTAAAAAACTCGTTGACTCTAGAAAATACTAGAAATTTGATTATGTGAATGAAAATAAAATATATTATTAAAAATATGTGGAAGTACAAATGATAAAGAACATGAGAGATGAGAAATCTTTTAGCTAAAAATTAAAAGCACGAGTAATATTTAAATAAATTATATTTAAGGATTTGTATATCTTTTCAAATTGAATACAGTTTTAATATACGATTCCACAATGCAAAGGATAACAGATCACCCTTGTGCAGAAGTGAAAAAATTGAAAATGGGAGTGCTCGAACCGTATTTTCTGGATAACTGGAAACAATCGAAATGAGAGTGGACTTCTTAAAGAAATAAATTTAAATTTTTTTTAAATGAGAATTGTTTTTTTAACATAAATGTTTAAAATTATTTATCATTTTTTTTCTGATCATTATACTCAAACTCACATGGTTTTATATTCTGTCTTATTTTTTATAAAATGATTAATTTATTAAGGAAAAGAAAGTAAGAGTATCATTGAGCCAAAGCTTTCATTGTAATTTTATTAAATATAATATTACTGTTCGCTCTTTTATTTCTTAATAATTTAAGGAGCTAAAACTTGTGACATCAGTCATTTTAAAGACAAGCCGCGTTACGTATTGGAATCAGTTTAGGAACTTCGACCAGACAAAGATTACATCAAGTAATATGAATAACAAAAGCGAGAGCTAGGACAGCCCATTATTCATTTGTTTACGCAAAACGCAATTGGAACATTTAAGAAGCATCATAAAGATCCGCGGAGGAACTAAAAGGAAGCAGATGCTACTAGATCTATCACAACTTTTTATATTTGTCATTTTCCTAAAAGTATTTTTGAACTAAAAAACACTTTGAAACAAAAACTAAAATTTTTTATTTACACTTTTTGACTAAAAATGTATTTTTATAACGTATTTTTTATCTCAAAAACACTTCTAAGAAAAGCTCAAAAATCTTGTTTAATAGTACTTTGTTCCAAAGATACTTTTAAAAACAATGCTAAACTGATACCCACCCAACTCATGCATGAATGTTACCTCAATTGATTTTTGTAAAATTGATTCATATTTTTAAAAGCAAACAAATAGTTCACTTGATTTTTGTTATTTTTAGTAGTGCATTATTTTATACTTAATTTGACGCTTCATATGGCCTGATAACTGTTAAGGCAAAAGCCCTAAAATCAAATTGAAGCACTAAATTACGACAAAAATAACTCGAACCAAATTCAACATCTAGATCGAACTCTTATGTTGGACATAATCCTTGAAAACACTACTCGTGACAGACGATTCTCATGTTTATTTTTTGTTTAAAAAAAAAACCCATTAAAACTGTTCGTCCCATCGCACATCCGCTATCCATAACACAAAACGGTCCTCATCCAAAGCAAATTGATTCAATTCCAGCAGTTCGTATTTTAGTATTTCAAATTTTCTCTTGATACCATTTAAGTTAAAAACAGTATAAACCGGCCCACAGGCTCAGGCTTAGCCGTCCTAACGTAAACACAGTATCAAGCAAGAATAAATAAATTCTAAACCTACTTTAATATGCTTGAATTAGAAGATGCAGCATGGTCTTCAAAATTGGGAGAAAAGATCAACATAAAGGATCAGTTGAACATCCCACCACATAAGCTAACCAGGAACTGCTAGATTGAAAGAAGCACCCCTTAGATCAATTGAATAAACACAACATTCCTTGAGATGCAATTTTTATTAAAATAACTGAAATTCAAGAATCATAAAACTATATATAGATGTTAATCATGAGCAAAATAAGACTCATTGGTCAATAACTGTGCATATATGTAAATAGGAAAACCGGCACTCACCAACTTCATAGTCTGAAGGTTGGGGCAAGCTTCCAAAGTGAAGACCCGATACTACTATGGCAAATAAGCATCGTCCACTTTGAAGTTCCTAACCTTGAATCAGGGGAAGTAGTGACAAAAGCCGTTTGCTCCAAGCATTAGCATAGCAGCTCACAGAATGACAAAAAACTTAAGCAATTTCCCGCTATTTAAATCTTAGCTTTTGTTAAAGTATATTCATGCCGTAACTATACTCTTATTCAACTTCCTCAAGCCCCAAAATGAAATGCAGGCATATATGCGGAGGCAGAGGGGGTTCATTCACTTTATATGGAAACTGAAAGAGCAAACTTCAGAATCTTATTGTACTTCAACAGATTTCTATAATCATTTGAACTCCAGAACAAGCTCCTATAAGCCAACTGTACTGGAGCCGTCAACAGATTTTCTCCGGCAAGAAACCAACTGGTTGAAACCAAAGCAGGGAGATTCTACAATAGTTTACTACAATAAGCCATATCAGCATAATTCATAGATAATAGGGGCAAAGATTAATCCCTTGGCAATAATACAATAGAGTGAAGGAACATACGCAACCTAAAAGCCTAAATAGGAAAACCAGTTGCATCACCAATAATACAAAGGACAAAATTCTGAAAAGCTAGAAAAGAACATAAAGAAATCTACCTCAGATTGCAGTCTCCCTAGTTCCAAAATGCAGGAGCAACCAAAAGGCAATGCAGCTTTGGGCAGCGGCAAGATTACTCCTCCCACAGCATGCAGCCAAAGTTCCCTTTGCATATAGAGAAAGAGTTTCCGCTTTGTTACTGAGTGGTGGAATGAGCCCAATTTCAATGGAACTAAAAGCATAATTGCAGATTACAAAATGATAGCTTTTTTTGTTCCCCACTAATCCACATTCTTTATACCCAAGGAAAAGGTCAACAGTAAAAGCTCAAACTCCATAAAACTTTAGACACTAATAGTTCTCTCCATATGACTACTTCCTCTAAAGAGTGAATTTGGTAGTGATACACAATATAGTTGAGCATCAAGCACATAATGTCCATGGTACAAAAGACGACTTAAAACCCAACCAACAGAACATGAGAAATGCTTCAATTTGTCTGCATTGCTTCAGTGTGATACTTCTCTAGATCAGCATCAAGATCTTCTGCCGAAACCTTTTCTCCACGGCCCCTTCCCTGTCCACGGCCTCTTCCAAAGCCACGGCCTCCAGCAACACCACGTTGCCTACGGAATCCTCCACCCCTGCCACGGCCACTGTAAAATAACCACATAAAGATCAGATAAGTAAATTCTGTCTATCAATAACCAAAAATTGTTTATTAATAGTAGAAAATATATGGATAAACTGTTCACACAAATTCACTAACATAAATGTCAGTGCGGTACAAATTTTCCATACAGTAAAAGCTAATAGACGATTACAATATGGATTGCTGTCTGCTACATGAAAAAAAAAAAAAAAAGAACATAAACTCCCTCTAGCTATCACCCTATTGTAAGCCAAAAACTAGAAAGCTCAAATAAACTGATACTTAAGATGAAATTTCAGCAAAAATTAGCACTGAGATTCATTTCAGCTTTTGAAAATTTCAGGAACAAAAGATAACTGAAAATATAGGCAAAATATTTTAGCAACAGTAACATCTCAACAGAGCCAGCTTAAGAAATGATGGAATCCGAGCTATTGAATAAAAGGGCCATGCAAATAAATAAAAAATCATACCCTCTAGGGGCTCCATTTGAACTTCCAAAAGCAACATTGGCAACCGTTGGTGCAGCAGGGGTAGCAATGTTTGCTCCCACAATCTCGATTTTCATCGGCTTTCCATCAAGTTGAACATTATTGTATCTCTTGACCGCAGCCATAGCATCTGCTTTCCGTGAAAAGACAACTTCGGCGGTTCCCTAGAGAAATATTTTTTTTGTTCTAAACTTCAGTGCCATATACAATAATTCAATTTGAAGGACCAATCACTACCAAACTCGATTCAATACCTTCGATCTACCAGTCCAATCATAATGAATTGCATATCGTTTCAGGTCACCAACCTCAGAAAATAACTCCTGTATATTAAAACACAAACGTTAGAAAGATACAAAAATAAAAACCCTAACAACAACAAAATATCAACTTTGAACGAAATTTCTTTGAAAGTATTTCTAAGCATAGTAGACTTTTTCTTAACCCTAACTAATCTCAAATATATGTACATCTCAAATTAATCAATTATTTAACTATAAGAAAAAATGAAAATTGAATAGCCGAGCCTGGGAATCAAGAATATAAGTACATAGAGAAAAAAATCAAATCAATATCGCCGGTAACATAATAACACGAATAAATTTTGAGGAAAAAACATAATAACAAATTGAAACAGAAGAGAAACACTGAATTTACTACTAACTAAAAAATAGCAAAAGACAACTATTAAAAAAAAATACCTTTATGTCGTCGTTGATACTCCATAATCTAAATTAGAGACGTAGAGCTTCGTTCCGGTTTCTATTGCAGCGGCCCGACCGGCTTGACCTTGGAACGCCGCTCCCTTATCCGAATACATATCGTGCTGCCACGTCGTCTCCGGCGCCTGAACAAAATTGAACGAACTTAGCTGATTTAAAATTTTTGGATCAAGAACTTTATTTGGCCAGAATCAAGAAGAAAATTCAAAAAAAAAAAAAAACACAAAGAAAAGCGTAATCAGATCTAAAACCCTAGGATATGTACCGTAGCAGCGGTATACGGTGCCGAGCGGTTTGCTCCGCGGTTAGGAAAGCGGCGGGCGGGTCCCGTTCCGGATCCACGGCCTCGACCGCGGGGATTTCCGGATCCGGACTTACGGTTACGCTTGATCAGGTCGTCTAGCGACATCTCTAATGCACTTGACATTTTTTTGTTCGTCTTTAGTTAGAAATTCACAAAAAAAAAAAACAAAACAAAAAGAGCTTGAGAAATATAAATTGAAGTACAGAGTAGAAGTAAGAGATGTAAGGAGCAGAGATAGGGTTCCGCCAAGAGAATAACGAAAACAGAAATCGTATTGAATTGAAAATTAATAAAGAAAAGCAGCGGAGCTTGAGTCGGTAACTCAACGTGGTAGGGTTATATTCAATCCTTTATAAAAAGCTATTTAAGGAAACTATCAATACGGTGTCGTGGTGTAGTTGGTTATCACGTCAGTCTAACACACTGAAGGTCTCCGGTTCGAGTCCGGGCGACGCCACTTCTCTTTTCTATTTTTCATTTCCCATTTGGCGTTGTATTTACTGACCCAAAGAAAAAACATTATACATATATATATTTTTAATATTTATGATTTTAGGGTTTTTTTATCTTTAAGAGAATAGGTAGTTTTTTTAGAGAGAAAATTGAAAATGCGTACTATAAGGTGCGGTTTCACTTAAAATTGATAAATTAGTTATTTTTGACAAATGATTAAATATTAATATTTTTTCCTTCAGTTCAAGTTTGATTCTTCTCTTACTCAAATTTGTATTTTTTACTTTATATCATTTCAAGCGTTTTTTTTATTATTCTTAATTAACATTTTTCACATGTTAGCTCTTTTGGTTAGATGATTAGATAATTGTGATTTAATCTTTTTAAGTTCCAAGTTTGATTTCTCTTATAAGCAATTTTTATTTCATGTAGTTTAAATCTTTTTTATTTTTAAATAATATTTATAATTAATAAATATATTTTTTTAAGTTTTTATTTTTAATTAATAATTTTTTATTTATAAAATCAAATAATAAAGATGTAATTATTCTTAAAAATATCAACAAATTCTTTTGATATATTTTTCTTTATATATAATATTTATATGTCAAATACTTATTTTGTCCACTTATATTGGGTATGATTATTTCTAATATAATAAAATCAAATAATTATTTGAAATATCATTATTATTTCAAATATGTAAAATAGTTTTTAATAAAAATAAGTAAAATATTTCAAATATCATTATCTTTTAATCTACATTGTGGGTATAATATTCAATTATTTTTATATGTGAAATATTTCAATTAATTATTTCAAATATCATTATATTTATATGTGAAATATTTCAGATAATTATTTAAAATACACGTATAAAAATATATAATACTAAAATTTACTACACTCATGATATGGATTGAAAAATAAATATTATACATATAAAAATTATAATTACTAAAAATAATTATATTTGAAATGATTATTAGATTTCATAAATAAAAGAGTTATTCATTAAAAAAAGTTTTAAACAACATGAAATAAAATATATATTAAACATGTAACAACCCGTTTTTTAGTAGTATAGGAAACGATAGTTTTGGGATCACAAATCTAACGAATGAGTTCGTAAATATTATTATTTAATATTTATGAGTTAAATATAGAATTAAGTTTAATTTTGATTTAATGATTTTTGTTAATTGAACGAATAATTAGGTTCAAGTGGTAGGCCCTTAAAGTCAAGTGGCTTTACAAAATGAGATATAGGAACCTTGTTTCTATAAACCGAACTCATTGACATTTTTATTAAATAATTACAGAGTTATTATTTTGGTACGTGAAGATTTAGTTCAGAAATTTTAATGGTTGGATAGTTAATTAATTGAAAAATATTAAATCGTAAAAATTATAAAAATTAATCGCTATTAGATTATTTAGGCTTAATAGCCATAAAATCATTATTGGAAGGTCTTATGTTGCAAGAAGTCCATGATTCATTTTAGTGGACGATTTTTGTTTTGTTAATTATTAAATAAAATAAAGTAACTAAAGTGCAAGGAAAGAGAATGAAAATTCATTCTCAGCTTCCTCCACCATACGAACGCCATGGGAGGAGAAAAATGGAAGAGTAAAGTTCTTCAATAATCGGCCCCTTTGCATGTAAGTGTAATTGTTACCCGCTTTTCGTAAATTTTATATTTTTGAGATCATTGCAATTAGGTTCAATTGACTCGTACCTTCGTTTTCAAAACTGTTAAAGATTTTAAAACTTGTCATTGATGAATCTTATATGTTTTGATAGAAATTGTTAGATTTGGAAACTATGATCTGTTTAAAGATTATTTGATTAAGTAAATTTTGTATTTAGGGATTAAGTTATTAAAATAGTAAAATTATATGAAATTCTTGTGAAAATGTATTAAATATGGGCTGTATAGGGACTATGGAAAATTTGGTCAGCATGATTTGAGTTTAATTAGATTAAATTTAAAGTTTCGAGTTTAGGGACTGAATTGAATACAATCTAAAAGTTTACGGTAAAAGTGTAAAATATGGATAAATTGTTATTTGTATGAAATTAAGTGTTTTAGAAGTAAATGAATTGAATAATTGAATTAAATTATTACATATACATTAAGAAACAGATCAATCGATGGACAAAAGCGGAAAAGGAAAATTTGCTGATGAGTCCTTGGAGTCATGTTTGCTGCAGAATCAGTTTAGGTAAGTTCATATTGATATCCTAATTATAATTCAATATTAATTGTGGTTATTGACACATATATTTTTTGTTGAAATGAAATTAATCTATGTGTAATAAAATAAATCTCTGGAACGATTTCGATGGATCAAGTAAAAGTTTCATACATGAGATTTTTGTTTGAATTTTTGATCTGGACCGAGTAACTGCACGTGTTGCAGACTCGGATTTAGCTTGGACTGGTAATCCGTTGTCGTTTTACAGGTCTACCTAGCTTTGGCCAAGCTAGTTTATCTATGTTGTCATTGGTTTAGCCCGGACAGGTAACATGACACATTTATTTTGTATCTAATTAGCTCTTATGAGCAATAACTGTTTCTGGACTTATGTATTGAATACTTTTACAAAGATCCATCGGAAAAATAAGGGTTACTTGATACGAAACTATTTTATTGGAATAAGCATATTACGAATTCTGAATATCTGTATGTTTAATTGTTTAATGACTTGGAAATTGTTGAATCATATTGGCATAAGGACGTAATTGAAATAGCTATATGTGTAAATTGACTTATGTAAGGAATAATTATGAAATAGTTATATGGTATCAAGCTTTGAATGGAATGTGTCACATATTAAAGATTGAGAAGGGTAATTGAATTGCACTTGTTATTTATGAACATTATATGATATGATATGTTTTAAGTTCTTATTTGTGAAAAATGAAAAGAATATATGCATTAGCTAGATGGAACCAATCACTGAAAGGAGAAATTGAACATGGTATAATAAAATGGAATGTGATTTACCACTTGAATACGAGTTTAATGAAAGATTGGATAATATGTTATCTAGATGTTTTTGCTATAGCATGCTCAAGTTTCATGTATATATGTGAACTCACAAATTTGTGAGATTTGTTGTGTGTATAGGAAATGAATGAATTCATAAGCTTGTTAATGAGGTTATGCATGAAATGTACAAAATGATTCAAATTCGGTAAGTTTAGTTTCATTTATATACAAGCTTACTAAGCATTGATTTGCTTACATTCGTTGTTTTTTTCTTTGTAGATCATCGGAAAGCTCGATCAGTTAGAATTTCGTAAGAGCACAATCACACTATCCAATCATCACTTTTGTAGTTTTTGATTACTTTGGTATAAGGTTATAAATGGTATGTAATAGGTGATTGTAATTATGTTGGCAACTTGTTAGTTGTGAAGTTTGTTAAACTTAATGATGTTTGTCTTTGGATGGATTTTAGAACATGTGAATATGTTTTTGGTTTGGTATATTTATGTTTTGAGGAATGTTTGGTATATTTGGTATAAGTCTTATGAAAGTGTTTGAATGTGGCAATTTGCATTATGGATTGAAAGTAATGGTGGTTTTGGTAAGAGTTATTAAAGGCGTTTGAGTATTTTGAGTGCAATCACTTTGACTTGAAATGTGACTTTGGGTTGGTTATTGAATTGTGGTGTCAATGAGGGCACATTGGTTAGGCACTTAAGATGGATGTTTTAACATGTTTTGAGCTTTTTTTAATTGTGTCTTGAGTAGGTTTAATTTATGGAAATTGGGTTGCTTGATGTCCAAGTAAGCATGTTTTGGTAAACTTGAATTTGAAGGTACAAATAGGAGTACACGGCCTACGACACGATCGTGTGACCCAATATCGAATGCACACACGGTCTGGGCATTGTCACATGGTCGTGTGATCCTTATTTTCAAAATTTTCATATTTTACCAAAATTTTCTATTTTATTTCAAATTGATCTCGAATTGCTTCCGAACTATTTTTAGGGTCTCGTAAGCTCAATTTATGGCCTGTAGGTATATTCGTGTTATAAATGTTATGTCTGTTTGAATGTTAGTAATTAATCTAAATAATAGTTTCTATTTAAAGTTAAATGTTCTGAATTGTACTGTAATGCTCCATAACCCTAATCCGTAATGGAGACGGGTTAGGAGTGTTACAAAACGTTTATAAGAGGAATTAAACCTAAGACTCAAAGATGAAATCACAATTATCTAACTATCTAACCAGAAGAGCTAATGTGTTAAAAATATTAATTAAAAATTAAAAACTTAAAACAACATGAGATAAAAAATACAAATATAAGTAGGAGAGGAATCAAACTCAGGACTCAAGTACAAAAACATTAATATTTAACCATTTGACCAAATGAGCTAGATTATCAAATTTTAATAAAAATGCGTTTTACAAGACATATTTTTACTGACATGACAGATTGGATATGAGCTCAATTAATAAAAAATAATTATTGATATTATGTTAGGAAGAGATAGCTAGAACCTTTGTGTTGATTCTTAAATATCTTGGTTTGATCTCCTCCATTGATGATTGGTGATGATGTTTAATGTATGCCTTATTAACATATTCACTTTATGAATATGATTTAAATTAAAAAAATATTTTAACCATTATTTCAAATATTTCAATTAAATATATTTATTTTTTATAAGTTTTTCTTTTGTAATATGTATTTTATTTAATTTTTTAAAATTATGCAATGTCACAGGACGAGTCAAGTTGGAGTGTAAAAAACTTTTTTGAATTAAAATTGAAGTACAGAGTGGGAAAGAGAGACGGAAAACTTATTAATCAAAAGAGACCCAGTGAAAATCAACAAAGAGAAGCAGTGGAGCTTAACTTTTTAATCAATTAATAATCTATTTATCAATACGGTGTCGTGGTGTAGTTGGTTATCACGTCAGTCTAACACACTGAAGGTCTCCGGTTCGAGTCCGGGCGACGCCACATTAGTTTTTTTCTTTTTAATTTCCTTTTTCGCTTTGTATTTCTTACACCGACGCATCCAAATTTCCAAAGTAAAGCATTACATTAGCGTTTAATTATGGCTTAATTCCATAATATTATGGTAGGTTGAATTTGATAAAATCATTATTTGTTTCTAAAATGATGATATGGAATTTAATTTATTTTAAAATGGTATTAAATATTCGATTGTGATGTAAATTTATCAGTAATTAAATATATTTGACTAAAATTTTTAATATTTTTGAAATAGTAAAACAAATCAAGCAATCAGTTTTTTATTCAATCGTCTCATCAGTTCAAATTAAATAAATTATTAAAAATACATAAAAATAAAAATCATAAAATTTATTAAAATTTATAAAAATCTGATTTAACTGGTTCGTAAATCAATTAGGTTTTTACTTTGCTCTCGACTAATGTACCAATAGGTTCTTAGTCAAACTGATCAATCCGTCCATTCCAGTTTCGGAATTTTCACTTGCTCTTATTGTAAAAAAAAAAAAATATCACTAAATTCATGGTAAATGATTGTATGGAACAATTATGCTAGATTAAAATATAAAATTTTCATTTAAATCTTATCACATCATCACATTTATATAAAAAAAAATCAATTATCCATTAATTTATTTATCAATGAATTGCTAAATTAATTTTTTATCATTTAATTATCAAATGAATAGTTGACTTATTTTATGATTTTCATTCAAATGGAAATGAAATATATTGATATAGTGTAATTGTTCCATACAATCATTTTTCAATTTTTCTTAATTGATGTCGGCTATCAATGAGGGTTTAGAAAAATAACTTGGTTTCAAATTTGGAGATATGATTGTTAGGAGTAGTAGTTAAAAATTTTAAAGAATGAATTTCCATTGATGGTAAAACGAACAATTTAGATTTACTAATAATATTATAAAAATAGAAGATTGAATTATGTCAAATTAAGGATTAGATCACAATTTTCAATAACATACAAGGACTGAAATGAAATTAAACCATTTCAGAAATTCATTGCAAAAATTAATTGCAGCATATGAAAAAAAAGAAAAAGAAAAACGTGATCCTCAACCCTCGTAGACATAACAAGTCCTTGATAAAGTATTTATATTCACAGTTTTTGTTGGGGATGCAATGAAACCCCTGTAGATATAATCAGAAAAAAAGTTACTAGTCTGCTAATGATTAACCAATCTCAATCACTGTCCCACAGTCCCAGAGATCGAACCACACAAGCGGAACCAGCAACGACGAGGCCAGCGAAGACGGTGGGCACGAAAAAGTCCACCTTGGATCGCTTCACCAAATGAGCAGGCAAGCAAATTTTATCTCTTTGGAAGTCTAAAGGAATCCTGACGAGCCCTTCAACGTTGCAGGATTTAGAGAAGGGGGATGTCGGAGATATTGCTGAAACAAAGGCCATCTCCGAAGCAAACGATGCGATGCTTACCACTGACGCCAACAGTGCTGTCCATGTTAGAGCGTGGAGTATTTGAGGCCATCGGGCCGTGATTTGCCGGCGTATTGAGTTTAGAGAAGGGAACATGTTTACTTGGTTTCTTGTTTTTTAGTTCGGAAGAGAACGTGACGAGATGATGATTTGGGCTTCTTTTGCTGTTATAGATTTTGAGGGGAATGAGACTTGAGAGCACGTTCAATTAACTTCTTATCACCACATCAAAATACACCCAGCCATTGGTGAGAGATCCCTCTATTATAAAATTTGATCAAATTAGTCTATCTATTATTAAATTGATTGATTTAGTCCTTATATTATTAAAAAGAATAAACTAAAACCAAATTGGAATAAAGCTAACATTTATTGTTTAGAATTGAATTGCGAATGAAATAAATAAATTTCAAAACATTTTTTATACAGCAAATGTTAATTGTGTTACAATGTGGCCTTAATTAGTTGATTCTTTTTAATAAGATAAGGACTAAATTGATCCATTTAATAACAGAGGGACTAATTTGATTCAATCTCTAGAATAAAGGGACCTACTAAATACTTTTACCATTTTTTTCTTGAAAAGAAGAATTAGCCTGAGTTGATAATCAATTAAATTAAGGTAAGGTGTTGTTTGATAAATTGAAAATTAAGTGCTCAATTTAAGTTACAAAATCTGTTTGATATATTACTTAAAAGTAATTAAAGAATATAATTAATTTTTTAATAAATATAGGTTTTAAATTATAAAAAATTATATCTTGTATTTTATCCTAAATTTTTAAATACTTCATCTTATTTTAAACAAAAGTTAAATTTTAAACGTAAAGTTTTTATTAGATAATATAATATTAAAATAAATAAAATAAAAATAAATTAATTGAAAATATTATCCATTAAGTGCTAAATAGTTCTTATTTACTTATAATGGTTCACACTTTTTTATAGAAAAATTCTATGAGATTGTTTTTATTCTGAATTATCAAACATGTGTAAAAAATTAATTTTCGATGGATTTAAATTTTTAATAGTTTATCAAACAAGGTCTAAGTATATATATATTAGACAAACTTTTAGTTAAAATGGCAAAATTAAATCTTAAGTTCAAAACCCATCATTTCTCATTTGTAATTTTACTTGGATTTTAAATTGTTTTTATTTTTTTAACAAAGATCATATATGCTCTTTTTGACACATTTCTTAAAACTACCTATAGCCTTACCCCAATCCATAAATAGGAGAATAATGTGCTTCTACGAACTTGAACCCACGTTCTTCTGCATTGGCAACAATATCCATGTCAACCGAGCTAAGATTCAATCGGCAAATTATTTTTTAAAGATATAAAAAAAACACAAAATATCTCACAAAAATATAAATATAAAAATTTTAAATTATTTTCTAATTGAATTAATGTACGGTTAACTCGTAACCTAACTCAATCAATAATTTAAATATAATATAGAAATTTCTTATTTGAGTTGAGGGCATAGCCAGGTAAAACTATAGTTACAAATACTTTCACATATTTTTATTTTTTAACTATTTATTATGTTATAACATTTTAACTATTTTATAAGCATTTTAATCATATATTTTTAATTGATCTATAATATATATAAAAGTACAAGTTTTTAAAAAAATTAAATTAATGAGAATACCTTTTATTTTTCATCATATTATAAAATTTACATTTAAAAAAAAAAAAGTTGAAGTAAATAATTATAGAAATTGTGATAATTATACATTTAAAAAATATTTATAAGTTAACAGAAATTGCGATAATTATACATCTAAAAATAAATATAATTTCATTTACAATTATTAGTTAAAAAAGTTGTGCTAAGTTTTAAAATAGAGTTATTACTTGAATAGAACTTTAAACATAAAATATAGAAAATTTTGTGATAATTATAATTACTATTATTAATTAAAAATTGATATTAAAAAAAAAAGAAGTTGTGCTAATTTTATTAATGTGAAATAGAGTTATTACTTGAATAGAATTTTAAGCATATTAATTATCACTTAACTAATATTATATTTAATTATGTTAATTAGTTGTTTTTCTAAATAACGTTACTTTGCATTAATCACATAAAGAAAGTTTATATTGTAAGTTTAAATATGTTAAAAATATTTTAATTATGATTTAAAAATTTTCTATTATAATATTTGAATTGATAAGTTAATATATTTTAATTAGATTCAATAATTTAAATAAGAAATAGTATTTTATGTTAATTATTGCAATTAAAGATATAATATTTAAAAAATTATTAAGTATTAAATGCATTAAATCATATGCAACACTTGAAACATTAGAAGCTAGTACTATTATTTAAGTCTTTGATCGAATTGGTGTTACGAGTCAACCGATCACTAACACAGTTAGTGATCTTAAAAAGAATCCTTTGGTATTTAAATTTTATATTATTCAATGATACTTTAGACTTTTTATTCATAAAAAAAATAAAAAAATATGTATATTATGGGATTTGAACCCACACAAATTGCATTAGTAATATCTTAAATTTACCACTCAATTAAAGATTTATTTTAATTTTATTATGTACAATTTATTACCTCAGTTGGTGTTACAAATTAATTCGAAAGCAACTTAGGACTAATATATTCATTTAGTATTATTAATTTAACGTATTTATATATTTAACTTACAATTTAGTCTTTTTTTTATTTTAATACCGTACATATATCATGTGTTTTTATTAATTAGTTTCAAATCACATATTTCATTGGTTATTGTATGCTATTTTGAAATACATATCTATGTTCTAAATACATTATTTTCACAGGCATACACGTGTGATAGAATTTTTAATTTTTTTATAAAATTTTATAATATATATTTCTTTTAGTCCTTTAATTTTTGGTATGACATAAAATTATGTAATATTTAACGATATGTCGAATTGGAGTGGATTTTTAAATTTTTTTTAAAATAAATTGGGATCCAAGCCAAAAAAAAAAAAAATCGTTCTAGAGTTGATCCTAAATCGGCTTTGATAGTTCATTAATGATTTTATTTATTTTACATCGTTATATGCTAATTATTTTACATCGAGCGAAATTCTTAGTTGTATTTTGGATACGGACAAATCGAAAAATAATTGTCTAATTAGTTTAACTATCAATCTAATTTTTACATAGAACAAGATTCAAACTTGACATTAATGTTCCAACCTTAAAAACTAATATCATTAATAACCATATTTTGTTTTCTTTTACTTTTTGCTTTTTAAATAACTTTTATGTAAATAAATGTTATCTATTAACTTTGCTATGAATTATTACTAAAAATATGTTTTTATATACAAAATAAATCATATTATTATAAAAATATTTTTAGATTTATACTTTCTATATAAAATCTATAGAAATTCAATTATATTCTCAAAAATATAAAAATTTAAATGTAATAAAATATTTGAACCAATGACAATGAAATTTAGATATCTATCTTTACCATTTTAATAAAAAAATATTTTTTATTTTTATTTAAACTTTCAATAATTATATTTATTAAATATTTTTTCACATAACTTAGGTAATGATATCTTCATAACACGATTAAGGTTTCCTTTGGATTGTCCCAAAACTACATTTCAGTGTGTTTGTACAGAATCTAATAGTGAACTCACCATAGTTATGCCTTTGGATGACAATGCTTTTATTCAACTGAGACCCTCCAATCGTACTAGAGCACTAAATTGTCATTGACGATCAAATAAGCAGTGGGATGAGCTGGGCAACCAGTGGAAGGGATAATCCCCTTTTGCCCTACACTTTTTTTAAAAAAATTTATATTTGTTAATTTTACATTATTATTATTTCAATATAAACATTATTTCACTCATCATTTAATATTACTATATTTTATTAATCAATATAAATATAATTTTTAATAATTCCTTAATACAAATATAAATATTATAATTTTTTATTCTATTATATATCATTCCTAATCTAATATCCTTAATAGTTATTTTCTATTTTCACCTCACTGTTACAACTGCGTTTGAATCCAAACACATAACACACCGTTTTTTCTAATCTCACTGCTACAGTATCTAATCTCACCATTACTACTATTTTTAACCTCATCGAAAATAAATACACCGCTCATTCAAATTAAGACCTTTGCATGCACTTTTACCTCCGGTGCAACACGTTTAAAGTCACTTTTTTGCTCAATTGCTCTGCTGGAATCCCTTTGGATTGCTAGGTCCAGTGTAGTGAAATTTGTTACCAACACAATGATGGAGATTTTCTACCGGAGCTTTGAGCTTCAATGGAGTAAACGTAGGTCCAAATGAAGGGACAATCTCCATTTTACCCCTTCACTTTTTAACTCTATTACTATAATATTATTTCTAGCATAAATATAATTAAAATTATTATTTAATATCTATACTTTTTTTATTCCCTAAATATTTTGCATTGCTATTAAAAATAATTTATCATTTAATATAATAAATAATTTTAAATTATTATAAAACATTTAATTAAAATATTTATAAAAATATTGTCATGCATATTATTTTATTAAATAAAATTACAATTTCACATATTTTTAATAATTTTATAAAAATAAAATATTTTAAAACTTCTATTAGATAAATTTTAATATAATGCCTTTAATGGTCATTTTACTTACTCACTTTTCGCTATAGTTAAGTTTGAATCTAAACACACACTCTACTGCGGTTTTTAATCTCACTACTACAGTATTCAATCTTATTGCTATAATAACTAATCTTATCGTCACCGCTATTTTTAACCTCACAGGAGATAAACGCACCGCCCATCCAAAACATGTACTCAGGTAAGATGGCTGTTTACCTTCGTGTGGTGAGTTTTATCTTGGTTTTGGTGCAATCTCATCAGTTATCCCTTGGGATGAGGCTGCGTTTGCCCAGTGAAAAGCCTTCCTGTTTACCTTCGTGTGGTGAGTAATCTCACCAGTCATCCTTTTGGATGAGGGTGCGTTTGCCCAGTGAAAAGCTCTTCACTGCACTGGTGCTTAGAGTTTTCACTCGAGCTGATAGCACCGCATAAGAAAAAACTCCTGCAATGAGTTGGGTTTTTCCACTTTGACCTATATGGCTCTTCGTGTATTACTGAAGGTTTGGGGACTATAGTTTAATTTTCATTGAATGTTGTTTTGGCTTTTGATGGAATAGTAGACTTAGGGTGAGTTTGGATGGGCGGTGCGTTTACCTGCGGTTAGTGTAAAAACAGCGGTGGCGGTAAGATTAGATACTGTAATGATACTGTAGCATAAGACAAAAAGTAAGCTAAACGCACCGCACCGCACCCAATCGCCCATTCAAACCCACCCTTACACTTTGACTGCGTATATACATACATTTGAATTTTTATATTAATTTAATAAACTTAATTAAATAAAATTGACTTAATCGTAATTAAGTAGATATTGAATGATAAAAAGGTACAAATATAATTAATTAAAATTATTATTTAATATGAAATACAATAGTTTATTATATATAATTTAATTTAATATTTTCATTTATCATTTTTTATTCTCCTCTCACCATTATAAGTTTGAATCTAAATACATTTTAATCTCAATCATAGTCCTTCTCACTGTCATTGCCGTTTTTAATCCCATGAAAAATCATCATCCATCCAAATAAAACTTAAATTATTATCTAATTAAATAGTATCACTAACTCAAATCAAAATAACAAATCTAAAAGATAAGACAGTGCCGCATTACATAGCCCACTTTACAATCATTATCAAAGCTTTGATTCGCTTGTGGTTCTGTAAAAATGGCAGATACAATGAGCTCCACTTTGTGCAACTGTGATCTATGAACAATCGTTTACTTATTCCAACTGGTGTAGTCATTTATCACCATCTTCGAAAGGGACAGACACGCGAATTATTATAACATTTAAGCGAAGAGATTTACTCCAAATTCCATTAGCAACTTGTAATTACAACAAAACCACATTAACCAACTCAAGGGTAACAACAACAATTTAAGATTCCATAAAACCCTAATCCTAAACTTATCAAATTCCGCCAAATTACAGAGAGAAAAAAACCCTAAGCTCAAATTTCAAGAGCTAGTAAACTTGGTAACCGCCTTAGTACCTTCAGAGACGGCGTGTTTGGCGAGCTCTCCGGGAAGTACAAGCCTAACTGCGGTCTGGATTTCCCTGGAAGTAATCGTTGGCTTCTTGTTGTACCTCGCGAGTTTAGAAGCTTCCTGAGCAAGCTTCTCGAAGATATCGTTGATGAAACTGTTCATGATCCCCATAGCCTTGCTTGAGATCCCGATATCAGGATGGACTTGCTTAAGGACCTTGAATATGTAGATCTTGTAGGTCTCCACGCTCTTCTTGGCCTTCTTCTTCTTCTTGTCTCCGGCCGCGCCGCCTTCTTTGGGAAGCTTCTTACCGGCCTTCGGCTTCTTCTCGGCAGGGGATTTCTCAGCCACAGTAGTCTTTTTCTCCTCGGCCGGCTTCTTCTCAGCGGGCTTCTTCTCGGCTTTGGGCGCCATGGTAGATTCTCTTCTGGTTTGTTTTGAGTGGAAGACGATAAAATTTGCGCGATTTTCTGGTGGTTGACTGTTGTGGTTTTGACAAGGAAGCGGAAATGTATATATAGGAGAAAATGGTAGAGTTTGATTGGAAGATTTAGAGAGACGGGGATTGATGGTGTGGCGTTCTTGTGGCTGTTGGATTAATTATTTGGATCGACGGCCTGGAAATGTGCCTTAAGACGGTTTAGCGTGGGAAATAAAGATGGAAACGTGGCGGAATGTTATTGGAGATATCATGGCGCACAGATTAATGAGCCCGGATCTAATGTATGATTGTGTATATATAAATTAAAATTTATTCAAAGGTATATAAATTATAGTTTTTAAAAATTTTAAAGTAAAATTTATAATAATTTTGTAACAATTTTATTATAAGTTTCTTACTCTTTTTATAAATTTATAATATTTTTAAATAAAGTAATAAAATGATTATATTTAATACACAATATAATTATTTTTATTATGTTTTAAATATTTTTATATAGGTTTTTAAATTTAAACCAGTTTTGGATAAAAATATTTTTTTATTAAAACTAGATTTATCAATATAAATAGTTTTTAAAAATTTTGAAAATGTAATATTATAATTATAATTGGTAATATTTTTAAATTTCTATAACTTTTGTAATTAACAAATTGTAATATGTTTTAACATATCTTACACCGTTTTTAATATATATATGAAAAAAAATTTTAAAAATAAAAAGTTGAAGTTGTTTTAAAAAATTTGTTTTAAAATATGTATGTTAAAAATTTTTAAATTCTTATTTTTTTTTGTGAATAATTTTAAAATTTTAAATTTTTTAAACACATACTTTTAATGTAGATATGTTTTTGAAATTAATTTAATTTAATATTTTAAATATATTTAACTGAAAAATATTTTAAAGTATTGATAAAGATTAAATAAGGTGTTCTTTGATAAACCAAAAAATTAAGTACTGAAAAAAAAAGTGTTGAAAAATTAACTATTGAATTTATATTATAAAATTGTTTGATGTATTACTTAAAATTAATCATGGAATATAATTAGATTGTTTGATAAATATAGATTTTAAATTATAGAAAAAAATTTCTACATTTTATCCTTAATTTTTAAACATTTCACCTTATTCTAAACAAAAATCAAACTTTAAACGTAAAGTCTTTATAAGATAGTATAATATTAAAAAGAAAAAAAATAAAATAGACTTAATTGAAAATATTCTCCATTAAATGATAAACAATTTTATTATTTTTCACACTTTTTTTAATAGAAAAGTTCTATCAAATTGTTTTTATTTTAGATTACCAAACAAACATAAAAAAATTAAATCATTGAAAATATTAATTTTTAATTGATTTAAATTTTTAATGGTCTATTAAATAAGGTCTAACTTTTTAAGTAATTTTATTATTTTATAATAGAAATTGATGCGGAAACCCGGATCTAGATACAAGAGAAACACAAATTAGAAATAAAACGAGAATAAATAAAATAATAATAATAATAATAATAATAATAAATAAAAGGATAGATTTGCCCTATGGAACCCTTGGTTAACTTGTAACCAAAAACGCCAATGATTGAGCGGCTCCCTACGAAACCCCTAGAAGAAGAACCTCTAGAAACACCGATGAACGGGAAAGAAATTTGAATATTTGTAACTCCGAAATACCCTCGAAAGTAACAAACTCCAAACTAAATAGCAAGAGAAGAATCACTCTACTCACAAAAATTTGCCTCACACAAATTTGGAAGAAAACAAATAATCTCTTTTTTCATTATTTTTTCAATGTGTAGAAAGCAAGCCTATTTATAGGCAAATTACAAGAGTAATTGAATCCTAATAAAACTCTTTCAAGAGTAATTGAATTCTAATAAAATTCTTTAAAATTATCTAAATAAATAAATAATAACCTAACCAATAAAATTAACTAAATAATAATAATAATATACATAAAAGATTAATCAACCAATTTATGGGCTTTCACTATTCCAAGATTGGTCCAGTGAATTGCATTTTCGTATTTGTCAACGTCACGAACATGATGACTTAAATTTGTAGCAACAAAGTCTTGGACAAAAGCATTCATTTTTTATTTTAATTGTCGTGCCTTGCTTCGAGTGATTGGACCACAAGGAAAAATAACCCCTTGAGTGTCACCTCCTTGGCTCGTATCATTCTCCCCCTCTTCAAGAAGATTCGTCCTCGAATCTGAACCTACATCAAATTCAAAAGGAGAAAGATCAGAAACATTGAAAGTAGCACTAACACTATACTCACCAGGAAGATCAATGCGATAAGCATTGTCATTTATTTTCTCGAGTACTTGGAATGGTCCATCTCCTCGTGCATCAAGTTTATTCTTTCTCTTAGAAGGAAATCGTTCCTTCCTCATATGCACCCATACCCAATCTCCAGGTTCAAACAAGACTTGCTTTCGCCCTTTATTAGCTCGATGTGCATTGGACTCATTCTTTTTCTCAATGGCTTTACAAGCCTTCTCATGGATCTCTTTCACTAAATCAGCTTTCCTTTCACCATCTAAATTAGCAATCTCATTCAAAGGTAAAGGAAGCAAATCTAAAACAGTAGGTGGATTAAAGCCATATACAATCTCAAAAGGAGTAAAACCTGTGGAAGAATGAACAGAACGATTATAAGCAAACTCAACATAGGGTATCCATTCTTCCCAAGATTTAACATTCTTACCTATTATGGCTCTAAGCAAAGATCCCAAAACTCGATTTACCACCTCGGTTTGACCATCAGTTTGAGGGTGGCATGTAGTAGAGTAAAGTAGTTTAGTACCTAACTTGCCCCATAACACCTTCCAAAAGTGACTAAGAAATTTTGCATCTCTATCGGAAACGATAGTCCTTGGGATTCCATGTAATCTCACAACTTCACGGAAAAATAGATCGGCAACATAGGTTGCATCATCAGGCTTGTGGCATGGAATGAAATGAGCCATTTTAGAAAATCGATCCACAACCACAAAGATGCTATCTCATCCACGCTTTGTCCTTGGTAAACCTATTACAAAATCCATTGAAATGTCAGTCCAAGGTGAACTAGGAACAGGAAGAGGAGTATATAGACCATGAGGCATCACAGTGGATTTAGCTTGTTTACAAGTAATGCAAGTAGAGCAAATTTTCTCAACAAGTTTTCGCATGTTAGGCCAATAAAAATGCTCATGTAAAACATCATAAGTCTTAGTGACTCCAAAATGACCCATAAGACCACCACTATGAGCCTCTCGAACCAACAATTCTCGCATTGAACACTTTGGTAAGCATAGTCTATTATTTCGAAAAAGATAGCCATCATGCTTATAAAATTTATGGAATGCACCATGTTCACATGCGTCATAAATGCTTGCAAAATCAGAATCAGTGGTATATAAATCTTTGAGATACTCAAAACCTAATAACTTAGTATGCAAAGTACTAAGTAAAGTGTACCTCCTTGATAGAGCATCAGCCACAATATTATCTTTACCTTTCTTATACCTTATAACATAAGGAAAAGATTCAATGAATTCAACCCACCTCGCATGTCGCTTGTTCAACTTACCTTGTCCCTTTAAGTGCTTAAGTGATTCATGGTCAGTGTGAATCACAAACTCCTTTGGTAAAAGGTAATGTTGCCAAACTTCTAGTGCCCTTACCAAGGCATACAACTCTTTATCATAGGTCGAATAGTTCAAATGTGCTCCACCAAGTTTCTCACTAAAGTAGGCTAGTGGTTTACTATCTTGCATGAGGACAACACCTATACCTACACCAGAAGCATCACATTCAATCTCAAAGGTCTTTTCAAAATTAGGTAAAACAAGAATAGGAGCATTACACAATTTATCTTTAAGTTCATTAAATGCTAATTCTTGCTTATCTATCCAATGAAAAGATACATCCTTTTTAATAAGTGCAGTCAAAGGCGAAGCAATTGTGGAAAAGTTACGAACAAACCTGCGGTAGAAACCGGCTAACCCAAGGAAAGACTTTACCTCAGAAACAGTTTTAAGGATAGGCCATTCTTTAATTACCTTTACCTTCTCTTCATCCACATGGATTCCTGTAGAACTTATCACAAAACCTAAAAAAACAAGTTTATCCATACAAAAGGTGCATTTTTCAAGATTAGCAAAGAGTCGTTCATGCCTTAACACATCCAATACTAATTTAACATGCCCAACATGATCATTCAAAGTTTTGCTATAAATCAGTATGTCATCAAAATACACAACGACAAATTTTCCTAAAAAAGGTCTAAGTATGTGGTTCATTAATCTCATGAATGTGCTAGGAGCATTAGTTAAGCCAAATGGCATGACTAACCACTCATATAGGCCATACTTAGTCTTAAAAGTAGTTTTCCATTCATCACCTTGTTTCATTATTATTTGATGGTAACCACTTTTCAAGTCAATTTGATGTTCAATCCCTCGTAAAGGAGGTAATCCCTTAGGCATTTCAGAAGGAAATACATCCTCAAAATCCTGCAAAAGATCAACAAAACAACTAGGCAAATGTGTATTATGGTTAGTCAAAACAAAGTTTTCCCTAAACCTAATAATTACAATTGTTTGTTTTGTACAAAGAGCAAATTTGATATCTCGAAACCTAGCGAATAAACTCACTTTCTCATCTCGTGACTTGTTTGTGCAATCACTCACCAATGTTGGGCCTTTAAGTTGGCTTTTAACACTAAGGGCCTCTTTACTCTCAGCCTTTTTCAATGATTTTACCTCACTTCCCTTACCCATCTCACTAGCAAGTTTGAGTTGATCATTGTAGACTTCTTGAGGAGGAAGTGGAGCCAAAGTAAACTTCTTTCCAAGGAACACAAAGGTATATTGGTTAAGGAAACTATCATGATTTACTCGTCGATCAAACTGCCATGGCCGTCCAAGTAATATGTGCCCAGCTTGCATTGGAACAACATCACACAAAACTTTATCAGAGTATCTACCAATGGAAAATGAAACTAAGCATTGTTTAGATACTTTTACCTCCCCACTATCATTCAGCCATTGCAAGCGATATGGCCTTGGATGCTTCACACAAGGTAGGCCAAGTTTCTCAACAAGGGAAGAACTCACCACATTGGTGCAACTTCCACTATCGATGATCAATGAACTAGGTTGTCCACCAATCAAACATCTCGTGTGGAAAATGTTATCTCTTTGTTCGCGTTCTTCCTCTTTAAACTGGACATTTAAAGCCCTTCGAGCAACAAGTGCTTTCTCACCATACTCCAAGCATTCTTCATACTCATCATGAGCATGCACATCATCAGCATCTTCTAAAGGAGGCATCTCATCTTCGTTATCAGACTCAAAATCAACCTCGCCATCTTCTCGAATCACCAATGACTTTTTATTAGGGCATTCTCGAGCATAGTGACCCCTTCCTTAGCATTTGAAGCAGGTAATATCTTTTGGCTGCTTAATGGCACTAGGAGAAGTAGAAGAAGAAGATGGAGCTCGATTAGTAGAAGTAGAACCTTTAAATGAATTAGGCATACCTCTATCTTTGGAGTAAGTTCTAGGCTCATTTGGCTTAAACCGTGCATCTCTCCCATTCCACAATCTATCATCTTGTTTTTGCCAATTTTCTCTCCAAGCAGGATTAGAAACTGAACTAGCACCCCTCGGTGTCCCTTGCTTTTGTAATTACTTTTCAATGGTGAGTGCAGTTTGAAGCATCTCTTCAATATCCATGTAGTGTTGTAACTCAACTCGATTTGCAATCTCAGGCTTTAGGCCGGCAAGGAATCTAGCCATAGTCACCTCAGCCTCTTCAACAAGATTGGCTCTAATCTGAATAGTCTCCATCTCTTTGTAGTAGTCATCCACAGATCTATCTCCTTGAACAAGATGTTGGAGTTTTTGATGGAGTTCTCGATAATAGTATGGTGGAACAAACCGTTTTCGCAAGATGTGCTTCATTTCAACCCAAGTAGTAACAGGTTGCTCTCTATAAAGAATCCTGCTTTTACATAATTGATTCTACCATGTTAGTGCATAATTAATGAACTCAGCGACAGCGTATGTTACCTTTTTCTCATCAGAGTAATTGTAACAAGCAAAGACTGCTTCCATCTTTTCCTCCCAATCAAGGTAAGCATCAGGATCATTCTTCCCTGAGAAAGAAGGAAATTTTGGTTTGGGGGTGTCATTGTTTCGTTCCAACCTTTCTCTAGGTACATACTCGGACTCAAAGTCATCATCAAAAACATGGTCCTCCCTTCTTTTAAAAGTTCGATCGCGCGAATTTGATCGGCTTATAAAGGCTTCGTTCAACTTCTTGTAATTATCAGCAATGTATCTCTCTTGAGTTGTAAGTTTTGCATCAAGATACTCCCTTTGCTCTTGTAACATCTGGGTCATGCGATGTTCGAATTGAGTTTGCAACTTTTTCATCTCTTTTTGTAACAACTCGACCAAAGGATCGTTCTCTCTTTTTTGCTCATCCTCTTCATTTTTACTAGTTTGGGATCTAGTGATCGGCATGGTATCTGTAAAATATCACACAAACAGGAACAAGAAAGAAAAAATAATAATAACCTCACTCGTTAGCTCTCAAAAGAATAACTCTCTGAATGATTCAAAACTTGTAAATATGTTTGGAGAGGGTTACTAATCAAGATCAAATAACGGAGGTGCAAACTTTAAAGAAATAATGAAGACCCTAATTGCTCTAAGAGGCCAATAAACTTGACGAGGTAATTTGTAATGGAGGCTACACGGATGAAGGAATTGTGCGTGCCTTTAATATCTGCTAACACAAGAAGAAACAAAGTGTTAGAAAACGTAAGAGAAAAAAAAAATGTAGACCTGCAACGATCCCTAACTCTAGAGTCAAAGAAAAGCTTTAATAAGAAGAAAACTTAAGAAAACTCTACTCAAATTAAAAAAAACAAAAATCGGAAACGTTTGGTGTCGTAAGATTTTCAAAAATTGAAGCTTTAATTATACTTGAGTCAAGAAAAGAAGAAGGAAAAGAAATTAAATTTTGGGGAAAATAAAAATAGAAATAATAACAATAATAAGAAAAGAAGAAACCTACGTATGAAAGGTAGGCAACTTTTTTTTTGAGCTTTTTTGCAACTTTTTTTTTGCGCTTTTTGCTTCTTCTTTTTTTTTTTGCTCTTTTTGCTTTTTTTTTGTTTTTTTTAAAGAATAAGAGGAAAATAAACACAAACTTCAAAAAGAAAAGGAGAATCGACGAAATCAATGAAAAGTGTTTTTAGTATTTGGACTCGTTTTGAATTTGATTTTAGCTTCAAAAATAATACCGAATGGCCTGAAACTGATACCAACTGATGCGGAAACCCGGATCTAGACACAAGAGAAACACAAATTAGAAATAAAACGAGAATAAATAAAATAATAATAATAATAATAATATAAAAGGATAGATTTGCCCTATGGAACCCTTGGTTAACTTGTAACCAAAAACGCCAATGATTGAGCGACTCCCTACGAAACCCCTAGAAGAAGAACCTCTAGAAACACCGATGAACGGGAAAGAAATTTGAATATTTGTAACTCCGAAATACCCTCGAAAGTAACAAACTCCAAACTAAATAGCAAGAGAAGAATCACTCTACTCACAAAAATTTGCCTCACACAAATTTGGAAGAAAACAAATAATCTCTTTTTTCATTATTTTTTCAATGTGTAGAAAGCAAGCCTATTTATAGGCAAATTACAAGAGTAATTGAATCCTAATAAAACTCTTTCAAGAGTAATTGAATCCTAATAAAATTCTTTAAAATTATCTAAGAAAATAAATAAATAATAACCTAACCAATAAAATTAACTAAATAATAATAATAATAATAATAATATACATAAAAGATTAATCCACCAATTTATGGGCTTTCACTATTCCAAGATTGGTCCAGTGAATTGCATTCTCGTATTTGTCAACGTCACAAACATGATGACTTAAATTTGTTGCAACAAAGTCTTGGACAAAAGCATTCATTTTTTATTTTAATTGTCGTGCCTTGCTTCGAATGATTGGACCACAAGGAAAAATAACCCCTTGAGTGTCACCTCCTTGGCTCGTATCATAAATAAATAAAATATTATGTGATTTTATGCACAATATTTTAATTATTTGCTGGTGCAGATACGACTAAAGTAAACAATTTGTTTAAGAAGCAAAAATAACTATTTAAAAAACTTTTCAAAGAATGTGGAAATAGAGGGATTTGTGGGCAATTTTCTTAGTCATAATTTCAAAATTTTAAACGAATAAAAATTCAAAAATTTGATTTCAAAAATTCAAACTTTTATGAGATCGCACGATATAAGTTCGCACCACCATATAAGCGAACCCACATCTAGAAAATACGTTTTAATCCTAGAGTAAGATACGTGTCGACATGCATGAAAATATATCTACAATAGCACATTAATGAACAGTAATCATATCATATAAATATATAATTTAACCCATTGAAAATCACATTATTATATCCTCAACAATTATTATAAGTCATAATCGTATGTTTATTGCAGTAAAAATGACGTTATATTTAGAGCTAATAAACTTTTAAAATTACATATATATTACAAATTACGTATTAATTAATGTAAAATTATTTGTAGGACGTTAATTAATTATTTCAATAATAGTAAAATATTGCTTTTAAAAATTCAATTTCTTTAAACGATAATTTTAAAGTTTGAAATTGTCTTTATAATTAAAACATTGCAGGAGTTAAGTGTACGTAGTATAAAAGGTAAAGAGTAAGCTAGAATGTCATTTTAACAAAAAATAAAATCACTTTCTCAAATGAATTAAAAAATGTAAATGGAATTTTTTAAAATTATAAAAGGGCACTCTTTCAATCTACATGGCAGTCACCTTTGTTGAAAATGCATTTCACAATGTGCGCTTTTAGCGTCCTTTCTGCCACCTCAGCTGAAAATGTCTCTTGCAGGAGGCGTTTTCTTTTCTTCCATTTTCAACCCTAATCCTAACCCATGAATTCTTGTCCCATTTTTAGCAAATTTTATGTTTCCGAGATCGTAATAGCTTAATTAAGCTATTTTGGGGATTAATTTGCAAAGTTATCAAAGTTCTAGGATTTTTCCATGGATGAATATAGTTGAATTATGAAGTTTTATGGTATAAAATGAAAGGTTGTTGATAGATAAACATCTTTTGTTAAGGGAATTTTGATAAAAACGTGATTTAGGGACTAAATTGATAAGTTGTAAAATTCATGGAAAATTTCTAATTTTTGAGAAATTTATGGACTATTATTGTTATATGTAAAAAAATCGGCTAGGCTTGGAATAAGGACTAAATTGAATGAATTTCATTTTTCCGAGCCTAGGGACGAAATCATCATTAATTAAAAGTATAGGGGCAAAACGATAATTTTTCCTAAGATGTGATTTGGATTGAATTGAATGTAAATTGTATTAAATTGATGTTAAATTTACTCGTATAGATCCAGATAGATCAAAAACAGAGTTAGATCGTGGAAAAGAAAAAGTATCGGATTAGTAGTTTACAAGTCACGAACAATTGTCGAGATAAGTTTGTGTAACTTAATTGTGTATATTTATATGCTTATATTGAGTGTTGAATATGTAAATTGTGTAAATGTCATATATGTGTATGTAATTGATTTCATGATTGAAAATCCCTGATAAATATATAAGTCCCGTTTGGATAATGAGATTCGATGAATATAGGGTTCTGTTTCCCGAAATGGTAGTGTTCCTGCATATGTTGTGAACGTACCGTAGCTCGAAAGAGCGTCCTGTTACAAGCCCTTTCAAGCTTCCCATTATAGTGTTCTTGTGAGCTTCTCGTTAAATGCTCTTTGGAGCATCCCAATCGGTTGTGACCCTACATGTGTTGTGGGCACACCGCAGCTCCTATGAGCGTCCCGTTATATGGCTCTTAGTGAGCTTTCCGATTAAAGGCTCTTTGTGAACTTCCCATTATATGGCTATCCGGTGTTTCCCGTTAATTGTACTTCTGAGCTACCTGTTAATTGCTCTTCGGAGCTACCCATTATAGGCTCTTTGTGAGCTTCCCGTTACAAGGCTCAATGAACTTCCTATTATAGTGCTTGAGAGAAAACTTTCTGTTTAAGTTCTCATAAAAGCACTTCTGGATATGAATTGACAGATTTATAGTATTGTACACTTCAGGTGTACTGCCCAAGTATCTATCGAGAATTCAAATGATTCAACGGGTGAAATTCTGTAACACCCCTTACCCGTATTCAACTCCGAAATAGGGTATGAGGCATTACTAGAACACTTACACATGTAAACGTATTAAACCGAGTTACAAAATTTCATTCAAATTTAAACTCTTCAAATTTTTAACATGCTTTTATAATTCTTTACAACATATCCTCAAAATATTATATTCATAACAAATAGGGCCTACGAGACCCAATACTTACTCATGTAATTCAATGCTTCATTTCCATTTTATTCAATTCACAATCTTTCATGTTCACAATTCAAATCAATTTCTCAATCCAATATATATATTTCAATACCACAATAATTCTTTTAATTCAAATCATATCACTAGAAACTTCCATTTAATTCATGTACACTTCAATATCGTTAAGTTCAATACTAATACGTATTCACCATTTAACTCAACGTTTATCGATTATATCATTCATTAACACATTTTTAAAATTCTTAATATTACAATGAAAACATCACTTAAGCTTAAATAACAACATCAAATCAACTCATCATCCCCTTTTTCGTTATTTTATTCTTCAAGTATGAACTTCGTATTTCATTTCCTTTCCACACCCATTTCCTACGAATATCACACAAAACAATAACATATCATTCAACCATAGTCACAAGCTAGTACATTTAAACATAATTCTTTTTGGAATTAACCACATGATAAACCATTTCAAGCAAGTTTACATAATTTAAACATTACCACCCTTTCCATGATCACAAGCATATTCCCATCTAGGCACTTACCATTTCAATGCATAACTTATAAATTTAACGTGGCATAATTCAGCCACCACTTGGCCAAAGCTTAAGCGTGTACACTACACATGTTAGCCAAATAAACATATAGCGTAAGCATTATAAGTATGGCCGAGTTCAACATTTATTCATGTATCAAACTTACCAACGTGAGTTAATCCATAAACCATTCATGGCCTTACTTCATACCAAATCATATACCAAATATACCACACTCACATACTATGAAACTTTATTTTCCCATATGAGCTTAAATCATGATCAATAATACGCAAAAGTAAGCATCATTTCCATTTTAACGTTTATCGATTATAATTGAGCATATAACCAATTATACACAAATCATTCATATATATAATTAGTTTTCCTCCTCCTCCTCTCCATTCCACATCCTTTATGTACAAAACATGCTTAAATAGCATTATACATAATTTCCTATTCACTTATATTTAAATTCAAAGCTGAAATTCAAAGCTGTCTAGTCAAGTTACAGTCACTAAATTATTTTTATCCGGAGCTACAGAGCTCCAAATTAATTTTTGTTAATTTTCCCCAAAACTATACTGACATATATTCTTGCCATAAAATTTTCAGAATTTTTTACCTAGCCAATTAGTACAGTTTATTCTTTAAAGTCACCCTTGTTTCACTACTCAACATCTCTAACCTCTCTTCACTAAAAATAAATTATCTCACTGTACAGAATTCGGATGATATTTCTATTTGTTTCCTTTGAAAATAGACTCATTAAGGATTCTAAGAATATAAATTATAACTTGTAATTATATTTTTACAATTTTTAATTATTTTCCAAAGTCAGAATAGGGGATTCCGAAATCAATCCGACCCTACCTCACTAAAATTTATATATCTCAAAATGTATAACTCTTTTGCTTTCTATGTTTCTTTTGTAAAAATAGACTCCTTAAGCTTTCATTTCATATCTCATTCACTCTCTAATTCAATTTTAACCATTTTTGGTGATTTTTCAAAGTCACACTATTGTTACTGTCCAAAACTGTTTTGTTGCTAATTTTACTTTTTCATAATTTCACTTTTTCACTTTCAATCATTATTCAATTCAATTCCACACATATATTCATCATTCAATCACACTTAATCGTTACATGATCTGATGTATTTTCACTTAGTCAATTTCCCGATGAACACTTCGAAATAATAATAGATACACGGTGGATTCAGCACACAGCAACCACCATTTGTAATCAATGATATCCGGTGGGATCAGCACATAGCAACCACCTTATAATTAATGATACCGGTTCACATAGTAGCCTGCACATAGTACTACACATGTGACCATCACTATTCGATACACGTAGTAGCCTGCACATAGTACTACACACGTGATCGAAGCTATCCGGTACGCATAGTAGCCTGCACATAGTACTACACATGCGACCTATCATTCTGGTACACGTAGTAGCCTGCACATAGTACTACACACGTGACCATCACTTTCACTTTCACATAGTGGCCTACACACAGTCCATGCCACACATGTGATCATTTCTGTCACTTCATTCGTATCCTTTTTTATTTCGAATGTTCAATCGGGAAATTTCTGACTTTTTCTCATTTTTTTTCTTTTTCACTAATCAAAGTCAATTCCTTGTCTCTCTTGACTTATAATAACACATTTAACTTATTTAACACTCATATTATTCAATCCAGTCCAAAAATCATATTTTGGAAAATTATATTTTTGCCCCTAAAGTTTCACAAAATTATGATTTTACCCCTAGGCTCGGAAATTAAACTTCATCCCTTATTCTTATGTATTATGACATGTAGAACATTTTTCCCTTCTATGGCAACATCGAATTCCCACTCTAACACTTACTTATGAACATTAGGTATTTTTACCGATTATGTCGTTTTATTCGTTTTCACTTAAAATCGCTTAGCAAAAGTTGTTTAACATAATTTCAAGCTTCATATTCTACCATAAAACATCAAAATAAACACATTTCACCTATGGTTACAAATATAAACCCTAGATTAAATTATTGCTAGAATAAGCTAAATTAAGTTACCGAGACTCAAAAAACGTAAAGAACATTAAAAACGGGGCTTGGAATCACTTACTATGGAACTTGGAAGCTTGAAAACCCTAGCAATGGCTTCCCCCCTTGTGAAATTCGGCCAAGGCTTGAAGATGATGATTTTTGGCCTATTTTGTCTTTTTAAAACATTTTAATTACCAAATTACCAAAATACCCCTAAATTAAAAATTTCCTATTTCACTTATCTCATGTCCATTTTTGTCCACAATGTAACCAATTGTCTAATTACCATTTAAGGACCTCCAATTTAAAATTTCATAACAATTGGACACTTCTAACATGTAGAACTCAACTTTTGCACTTTTTACAATTTAGTCCTTTTGGCTAAATTGAGTGCCCAAACGTCGAAATTTTTGAACGAAATTTTCACAAAATCATTCCATGAAATTTAGACCATAAAAAGATAATAAAAAAATAAATTTTTCCTCATCGAATTTGTGGTCCCGAAACCACTGTTCCGACTAGGCCTAAAATCGGGCTGTTACAAATTCTGACATGGGAACATGTGAAATCAAAATGAAACTATTATCTGTATATGCATGAAATACTTGGAAACTTGATATCTGATGAGCTCATCCTTGTTCTTGTTATTCACATGAAATACATGACTAACATGTTTGTTGAGGTTATATGTGTTAGGCTAATTGCCAAATTGCTTTGGATGTATTATGCATATTTATTGTATGAGTAAATGAATGGTAAGATAATTCTCCGTTATACGAACTTACTAAGCATTAAGTGCTTACTCAATTGTATTTCCTCTGTTTTATAGTACTCGGAAGCTCGTTGGTTTGGAAGCTTGGCGAAGATCACTCACACTTTCCACCGGCCCATTTCGGTACAATTATGAAATTAATTTTGGTTATAATGGCATGTATAGGTTAACGTGGCCATTGTTGGCATTTTAAATATTTTGGTTGTAACTAACCATTGGTATGACTTGGTTTGTATATTTTGAAATGTGTATATATATATGGCCTTAACATGATTGATGTGTGAAATTGAAATGGATTAATGATGGTAAGCATATGAATGAATGGATGGAGATAGCATAATTGATAAAGTATGCATAAATGTAAATTTAATCAATTAGGTAAGATTGAGTATAAGAATACATGTGATGAAATATCATGCATAAGATTTGGTTTTGGCTTGGTTTAAATGTCTTGAATTGGTAGGTGAATGTCTTTAAGTGTTTATGTAGGTGGAAGGTGAAATTGGGTGAGGAGTAAGGCTTGGAAATGGCCTTATTTTGTCCACAAGGGCAGAGACACGGGCATGTGTCTCAGCCGTGTATGACACATGGCCTAGCACATGGGCGTGTGTTCTGGCTGTGTGTCCCCTGCATCTTAAAATTTCAAAATAAAATGCTCAGAATTGATCACACGGCCTGACATACGGGTGTGTGGCTTGGCCGTGTGACCCCTGCACTTAAAAATATTGCAAGTCAGAGAGTTACACGGGTTGGGGACACGACTGTGTGCCCTACTTCAATTACCACACGGCCTAAGACACGGGTGTGTCACTTGGCCATGTGAACCACACGGGCGTGTGACCCCTGCACCTTGCAAAATTTTGAAATTTCGTGAAAAATTCTCTGAGTTTTCGATTTAGTCCCGATTTGTTTCTAATGTATGTTTTGGGCCTCGAGAGCTCTCATAAGGGACTTTATGAATAATATTTGACATGAATGTTAAATAATAATATGAAATGTTTGTATTTAATAGAGGTGTTCATGGGTCGGGTGGCCTGGCCCGGCCCGACGGCTCGCTCAAAATATGGGAGGGTTCGGGTAAAAATATATGCCCGAAATATGGGTTTGGGCAAAAAACGAGGCCCGTTTAGAAAACGGGCATAGCCTCGGGCACCACTTTTTTGGCCCGAGCCTGGCCCGGCCTGAATATAATAAATAGATATTTTTTATTTTTAATTTTAAAATATTTTTAAAATACTTTTTTTATTTTTTATTTTTAAAATAAAATTTTGGTGTTTATTAAAAAAATGAGCCGAGCCGGGCCGGGCTCGGGCTTAGGAATTTTTTCCTGGGCCGGGCCTAGACAAAATTTCAAGCCCATATTTTCGGTCGGGCCCGGGCCTAGGACGCGAGCCAAAAATTTTTTCTGGGCCCGGCCTGGCCCGGCCCATAAACACCTCTAGTATTTAATTTGTTTATTTTGGTAATACTCTATAACCATGTTCCAGTGACAGATACGGGTTCGAGGTGTTATAGAGAATCTTGGACAGTCATTGGTTCACACACAGTTTTTTTTTTTGAATTTTTCCTCTTGGTTGCATATATAAATGGGGGGTTTTGCTCTCCCCTATTTCATCAACTCTCTCGGCCACTGTCCCTTACAAAAATTACTTTTTAAGTTTTGAAATTTTTGGAGGGAAAGATTTATTTGTGTTTATGTTTGAGGGAGACTGTGTGATAGTTTTAAGGTATGTTTGAGTTCAAGGTAAAGCGGTGACATTCGGAGACGCACACATTTTATCTATTGTGTGGGGATCGAACCATCACCTTAGAAGTCCATTGCATTGCAACTTGATCTCTCAGTTCGCTATGGTTATGCAGTCAGGGGTTGAAGTATAACTAAGGCTCCTAATTGACAGTGGTTATGCGATCACGGGTTGAAGTATAACTCAACCCCCGAGTTGTCGGTCGTTATGCGATCACGAGTTTAAGTTTCATGATACTGGAAGAGGATGATTTATAAACCCTATATATAAGTTTGAGATCATAATCATAGGGAAAAATTAAGGGACTTTTCAATATATCAACTTATTCTTTTTCTCCATCTCCACCAAATGTAGTATCCTTAATCTTCCTATTATCGAAACATGTGATAAAGTTGGGAGTAAAAAAACTTTCAGGGGGAGGAGTGGCTCTGACGTTGGAGAAAAGTAGATATGCAACTTGAGACAATAGCGATTGTTGTGATTAAAAAACTCATTAATAACTACAATTGTTGCTATCCCAACTCGAGTTTTAGCTTTTTCTTCATCGTCTCTGTCACAAGTTTCGGACAATGATGTTAATGATACTACTTTGGTAGAGGTAGAGAAAAAAAAGTTGATTATACTAGAAAGCCCATTTGCTTTTTCCTATGATTATGATCTTAAACTTATGTAACATCCTTTTCCGAAATCACGAAACTTGAACCCATGACCGCATAACCATTGCCAACTGGGGTCTCGAGTTATACTCCAACCCGTGACTACATAACCACCATCAATTGGGAGCCTTAGTTATTTTTGAACCCATGACCAAATAACCATTGTGAACTAGGGACCTGAGTTACAATGCAATGGACTTTTAAGGTGATGATTCCATTCCCACACGACAGACGAAATATGTGGGTCTCTAAGTGCCATTACATCACCGTTAACTCATTCATACCTTAAAACTATCACAATATCTACCTCAAATACAAATACAAACACAAACAAATCCTTCTCACCAAATTTCCAACACACATAAAAAAAAAAACAATTTTTTACAAATAGAAAAGGCGTCCTGCAGGAAGTGTTTTCTATTTCTCTCTCTAAAATCGACCTATTTCCCTAAATATGAGAAAAATGACCTAAACCTTTAATTATTTTTTAAAATCAGCTTTTTCTTCTAATTTACTCTATTAAAAAGATGAGTAAATACTCTTATAAAAAATAAAAAAAAAATTTCCTCCCCTTTACTAAAGGAAAATCATGAAAATGATTAAAAATTATCAATTGAATTAATTAATTTCTCACTAAAATACTAAACATGCATACTTTTACCAAACTTTAGAATTGCTACACAAGTTTTAAAAGCCAAGTGAAAAGAAACGAGACACTTTTAAATAGAAGGATCTTAGATCTAGCTATTCTAATTTTCTATACATTTGATCTTATAATCTTGATTTGTATTTCTATGTAGGTGGATCATCATGATTAAGTTGGAAATATTATTAATTTAATCCAAAATTCCAAATTCTATTTAGGCCCGAGTTTAAGTGGGTTAGACCCACTAGGTCATCACTTTAATGGGTTAAATATTATTTTCTTTGTATTTTTAAATTTTAATATATTTACTTAGAATATAATATTGTAAGTAATTTTTTTTAAAATTTGAATATATATCATTTTAATATTTAAAGTTTAGAATTAAAAATTAATAAGTGTTGAATGTGATGGTAAGACACATTGTATTTATAAGTGGAGATGTTGATTCGATCGTTGAATTTAATATTGTTGAGAGAGACAATCTCAAACTCTGAATATGAGTTGTAAAACAAACATGAAAAATACAAAAAAGTTTAAGATTAAAAATAAAAGGGATAAATCAAAACTTAATAAATGAAGTTTTTAATTTCTTTTCCTTCATATCAGTTTTGAAATTGATAACTTTTTTTAATTTAGTTTTTGAACTTGAATTTCGTTAAAAAATTGGTCTCTCAACTAACTTTTGAGATTATGTCGTATCATTACTTAAAATTTTAAAAAATTATATAAAATCTAATAAATACAAAATAAAAATATTATAAAAAAATTTTTAAAAAATTTCAAAGATGACGTGACACATTTCAGAGTATCACGATAACAAGGAAATTCAAGTTTATTGATTAAATTGGAAAAATCTATCACTTGAGACTAATGTAGACAAAAAAAAAGTTATCAAGTTAGAGATTAAATGTTACTTTATCCAAAATAGAGGAACTAAATTTTAAAAGACTGAGGAGTTGTAGGACAAATAGCAGAATTAAACCTTAGACTAAATACCCACTATCTCAAGATCCATATTTTTGGTCATTCCGGGTTGACCCGTAACCATCGCAGCAAACTCCCCCACTGAAAGCCGAATTCTCTCATCAAAGCTCCCATTTTTGCAAGCCTCCTCCAAATCCATGGTGGAAACCCAGAAAGGAAGAAATGAAGCTATACCCATCTCATCGACCTCTCAAAATTCCTATCATTTTCTCAAAACAGAGATTTTGTGCTACACCCAAAGTTTGCCCTCAAGATAATGATGAAAAAGCCAAAGACGCTCAAATAATTTCCGATCTCAGACTCATTGTGCGTGGAAGGCAAAGCTGGAAGGTTGCATTAAACACCGCCATTTTCCTGAAGACCCACCACGTCGAGGAAGTCTTGATCCAAACCTTGGACGACCCGAGGTTAGCTTTACGGTTCTTTAACTTCCTAGGACTTCACAAAGGCTTCCGCCACTCGGCCGAGTCGTTTTGCGTGTTGATTCACGCTTTGCTCAACGTTAATCTCTTTTGGCCCGCCTCTTCGCTTTTGCAGACGCTTTTGCTTCGTGGGTTGAGTCCGAGTGAGGCCTTTGAAGCTCTTTGGAAGGCTCATGAGAAATGTAAGTTCCATTCGAGTTTGGGTTTTGATTTGTTGATCCAACACTATGTGCAGAATAGGAGAGCTTTTGATGCTTTAATGGTATTTAGATTAATGAGGAAGTTTGATTGTCGTTTGCTGCCTCAAATTAGGACCCTAAGTGCTCTTTTGAACGACTTAGCGAAAATTAGACAGTTTGGCATTGTTTTGGAAGTGTTTGATGAGATTGTGAAAGCTGGTATTAGGCCTGATATTTTTATATACACGGTGGTGATCCAAAGTTTTTGCGAATCGAAGGATTTTGTTAGAGCTTGTGAAATGATTCATCAAATGGAGTCGAACGTGGCCGAGTTGAATGTGGTGGTGTACAATGTGCTTATCCATGGGCTTTGTAAGAATCATGGGGTGTGGGAGGCAGTTGAGGTTAAGAATGGATTGGTTAAACGGGGATTGAGAGCAGATATTATCACGTATAATACGTTAGTCCTTGGCTTATGCAGAGTGGAACAATTTGATGTTGCCGTAGAGTTGATGGATGAGATGATAAAGTTGGGTTTTGTTCCGAGTGAAGCCGTAGTTACAAGTCTGGTTGAGGGGCTGAGGAGGAAGGGGAAGGTTGAAGATGCTCTTAGTTTGGTAAAGAAAGTAGGGGAAATTGGGTTAGCACCTAATTTGTTTGTTTACAATGCATTGATCAATTCATTATGCAAAAATGGGAAATTTGATGAAGCCGAGTTGCTTTACAATGAAATGGAAAGCAAGGGTTTACATGCGAATGATGTTACTTTCTCTATTTTGATTGATTCATTTTGTAGAAGAGGTGAAATGGATATTGCACTTAGCTTTCTTAGTAAAATGAGAGAGGCGGGAATAAAAGTGACGGTCTATCCCTATAATTCTTTGATCAGTGGGTACTGCAAGTTAGGGAATTTGTGTTTAGCAGAGTCTTTTTTCAATGAGATGATTAACAACAGATTGCAGCCAACTGTGATTACTTACACATCGTTGTTGAGTGGATATTGCAATGAAGGAAAATTGCATAAGGCGTTTAGGCTATATCATGAGATGACAGGGAAGGCAATTGCTCCGAACACTTATACATATACTGCTCTTATATCCGGTCTTTGTCGAGCAAATATGATGGTGGAGGCGGTTAGATTGTTTGGTCAAATGGTAGAGAGAAACATTATGCCAAATGAGGTGACATATAATGTTCTAATTGAGGGATACTGCAAGGACGGTAACATGGTAAAAGCCTTTGAATTGTTCGGCGAAATGGTGGACAAAGGTCTTGTGCCTGATACGTATACTTATAGATCTTTAATAAGTGGTCTTTGTTCTGTTGGTAGAGTGTCGGAAGCCAAAGAGTTCCTGGATGGTCTTCACAGAGATCACCGTAAGTTGAATGAGATGTGTTATAGTGCACTATTACATGGTTATTGCAAGGAAGGGAAAATAGAGGATGCACTGAGGGCTTGTTGTGAGATGGTTGCACGAGGCATTGATATGGATCTCGTGTGTTATGGCATACTTATTGATGGGACTCTAAAACAGCATGATACAAGAAGGTTACTTGTGCTCCTAAAGGAGATGGACGATCAAGGATTGAGCCCTGACAATGTGATATACACAAGCATGATAGATGCAAACAGTAAAGTGGGAAATCTTAGGGAGGCTTTCGGGCTCTGGGATATTATGATCGGTGAAGGATGCATCCCTAATGTTGTTACATATACTGCTCTGATAAATGGCTTATGTAAGGCTGGTTTCATTGATAAAGCTGAGCTTCTTTGTAAAGAAATGCTGGTTAGTAATTTGCTCCCGAACCAGATAACATATGGATGTTTCATCGATCGGCTCGCCGAGGAAGGGAATATGGACAAAGCTGTAGAGCTTCACAATGCAATTGTTAAAGGAGTTTTAGCTAACACAGTCACGTACAATATACTTATCCGTGGCTTTTGCAAGTTAGGAAGACTTGAGGAGGCTATGGAGCTTTTAGTTGGAATGGCTGACAACGGTATTCTCCCGGATTGTATTACTTATTCAACTATAATATACGAGCACTGTAGAAGAGGTAGTTTACACGAAGCTATTCGGTTGTGGGACTCTATGCTAAATAAGGGTATAATGCCAGATACATTGGCATATAATTTTTTGATACACGGCTGTTGTGTTGCTGGAGAACTGAACAAGGCATTCGAATTGCGCGATGACATGTTCAGAAGAGGTGTTAAGCCAAGTAAGGTTACACATGATATTCTTGCTCGTGGAAATCATTTGAAGAATTCGTATGAGAATGTCGATCAGTAATCTTCTTGGAAAACGGTTTTAACGATACAAAATTTTAACGGAAACTGAACAGGGACCTGTTGTTATGGGGGTTGCCTTAATGGAGAGTATGGTTTACACTTGGTTATCTTCGAAAAGGACAAGTTTATTCACTGCCAAACTGAAGGCGGTTGGACGAAGTTTAGGCAAAGATTCGGTCCGATATAGCTGGAAAAGATTAAGATTACTAGTCTTCTTGTATAGGGTACCTTGTGAACTGAGAAGATTGTGGCACATGGCTGATGGATGGCAAAGAGTTCACCTAAAGCCTTACCATTCGTTCAATGATAATAAAATCTTTACCATTTAATTTGATCATTTGTAAATTGAAGTAGGTTAGAATATGTAGTTAGTCCCTGTACTTCTACAAAATTTGAATTTTAGTCTCTGAACTTTAAAAGTTAAAAAAATTCAATCATCTTACTTTTTCAGTTTGAAATTCTAGTCCAATCATTATTGACGTTAGTAGTTTCTGGCAAATTTTGTTAACATGTTTATTTCACGATAATCATGTTAAATAGATAAATTTTGATAAAAATATACAAACAAAGTTGATGATTGGGTCGAGATTGTTAGATTAGAAAAGTAGGATTTATTTTTAACTTTTGAAGTATAGACCTCAAATTTTATCAAAATACAAGGACTAGTAGCATATTTAACCATTGAAGTAACAAGCACGACAAGGATCTCACTTTCCCTTTTTGTTAGTACTTTGGGGCATTTAATGTGAAAATGAGCTTTTATCAAGCAGGTTAAAACTTCATGTAGATCATAAAAGTTGTAGATTTTAATTTGATCAATTTGTTCTAGTACTTTTTGAATTTGTTAATTTTAGTGCCTATATTTTTTTGAAAGTTCTAAATTTAAGTCTTAACCCAAATAGTAATAATTAAATCCGTTTGATTAAATTCAAATTCTAATCTTATACTATTCGTACAGTTGTAGATTTATCTATATTCTTTAATTGGATCATTCTAATTTCCTTTACTTTTTAAAATTTGAAATTTTAGTCTTAACACAAATGTATGTTGTTAAACCATTAATTGAATTTTTAATTGAGTAATATGCATAAATAACAAGTTGATATTTCATTGTACATATGATAATATGTTTGCTGCATTAGATTTTAGAAATAGCAAAATTTAATGAATTTAACAACGAATTTTTAAATTTGAAAAATATAAAAATTAAAAATAACTAAATTATAGTATAAAGAATAAATCCATAATTCTTACAAATTACAAAAACTAATAATCAAAGCTACGATTCTACCATATCATAAATTTGAAATTACCCTAATTTGGAGAAAGCTAGGGAAAGGAAAACTAAGAAAAAAAATTAAGACGTAAAATACCTTTTTACCCTCTCTATCTTTTTAAAATAATTTTATAAAAACGTCATCAGTGTAAAATTTCATTATAAGTAATGTTTTCTTTTCCTTTCTACTATTTAGTCAAACAAGAATAGTTAAAATTAATTCACTTTCCTTTCTTTTACTAATTTTAAATATCCAAATTAAGATTAATTCAAATTCTAAATTTCTTTCATTAAATTGAAAAATATGATATAAGTTTTTATACTCGTAAATTTGAAATTTAATTCATATAATTTTATTCTTAGGCATTTAGTCATACATTTTCAAATTTTAAAATTCCAGTTCAAGTATTAACATTGTTAAATTGTTAAAATTATTTTCAAATTTAACAATGTTAACAACTAAATTAAAATTTTAAAAAATAAAATAAAATTCCTAAAAGTAAAAATACAAAAATTGTGAAGAGTATTTTTAGTTTTATCAATTTTTAGGATTGATTAGGCTGAGTTTTTGAGATCGTGTTAAAATAGATAGGTCTAATATCACATCGGGCTTGCGCAATATTCACAAGTATGAGTAACCAACCTGATATGCAATGGAAAAAACCCCTCAAAAAAGAGTGCTTCATATACTCTTGAAGAGGATGAGACTTTTGTTTATCGACTCAACTGTAAGACACTCCGTCCGATAACTTTGAGACATGCATAACAGAATCATAAGATTCAAATGGAAATTGCTAAACTTGTTCTAGACAAAGACTTGGATATAACATCTAAACAACAAACCAAAATCATACCACCCCACCAAACTATTAACATTTCACTTGAAACAAAAGCAGAAAGCATTTTACCATCTCCATTATTCCTGCCATTTGGAGATGCCAATTTAGTTGGCACGGCTTCGAATAACATCAAGTCCCATCTCAGTCGGGTCAGTTGCCTGCAGCTCTACTTGAATACCGTCCAACTCTCTCTTGAACCTGTCCTTTGAGCTTGCATAAATCATCTTGCTTCTCACCCTTGAGGTGTCAGGAGACCTTCAAATAAACAATAAAAAACATAAACAGCAATGACTAGAATGTACAATGCTTGAGAATAATAGGCAAAAGCACTAATAGTTTTAAGCATATAACACATACCATGCAATGAAGAAAATCCTGCTTTTTTGGCAATTCTCAGCAGTCACAAAGTCAAAATCATAGACAGCATACCGACATTCGTCAGCAGGGAGGCTTGAAGTGAAATCATCATAGCTTTGACTTGGCTCACCAAGCTTTTCCACAACAACCTGCTTCTGTTTCTCCTCAATCTTGAATACTATGTAGCGGTATGTTCTTTTGGCCTTTAACTCAAGGAACTTCAGTTTGCAGTCATCATGCACAGCCATTCCAGACGCTGCATTAGCCTGTAATGGAAAGATTCAAGCAATACATAAGATTCCATACAACAATGACGCAATTTTTTATTTTTATTTTTTTGAGGGCACAAATACAAGAACATAACAATTACATATACGAATAATATAAATCCAAATAACTGTAATTAGAATCAATAACTGTACAATGGATTGATAACCGGAATATCTCTAAACATAGACCAAAATAAATCTAGACAAGGTCCACACATGATAGGATTTAAACCAGATACATATAAAGAGAGCACAAACAGTGTTTACAAAGGTTGGACTCGAGGTCACTCCCATTGGCTAGAATTCCGAAGAAATGAAATCATAATTAGGCTAATTAAAAAAAAAAAATGTTCTTGAGTTCTCTCTCCCATTTAGAAAAAAGAACATAAAGACGGATCAATGACTCAAAACAACCGGGTCAACCAAATTGATCCAATCCCACTTTTTTTTTTCACTGTTTTGACAATGAACCATAAATTTTGAAACAACATTCTTAAAAATTTAACAGGTGTAAATGCAATATCCCAATCTTAGAGTATTAACCAACTGGGGCCACTCTAAGAGATGAATCCGATTACTTTCTTTGTGATAAAGTCAAGCAGCAACAACACCAACAATAATAAAAGTAGTTGAGATGGCATGTCACAGGTCATCAATAGGAAATCGCTTCACCAGTGATGCACATCCGCTTGTGGGGATAAAAAAGAATGAATTAAACCATATTTTTAAATTTAAAAAACGTCATCTATCAGCGATGGACACTAGAAAAATGATCAAAATGAATCCATTAGAAAAAAAAAGCTAAAAAAGATAATGGATTAGAAAGAAAAAGAAAATCATTACAATTCGATAAACAGTTCGTTAAGCATTATAAATCATAACGTTTATTAATATCTCAATTCAAACACAAAATTTCAAAGGAATCCGAATGGTAGATCCATGAAGATTAAGTTAAGCATTTTTTTTTATCTATAATAATTTCTCAAAATCTATATAGTGTATTGATCCGTTAAACATATTTAAGTTATAACGCTTATTAATATATGAGTTCAAAACCAAATTTTCAAAGGAACCGTAATAGTAGATCCATGAAGATTAAGTTAAGCATTGTTTTTATCTATAATAAGTTCTCGTTCAAGTTTAACAATCCAAAACGTCAATACAGCATCGAGCGGAAGATCGAACAATAATCGAAGCATGAAAACATCCATAACTATCATCATTAAACCAAAATGCAAATCCAGCAACAACCAAAAAAAAAAAAAGATTCAGACTATGCCAATCAGCAGAAACACAGAGTTCTACGTTCAATGTAAATAATAAATCAGATCTAAAAAATTTAAATGTTCTACTCAAGTCAAAGAAAGACAGATCGAAGACAAAGACTTGAACTGAAAATGGAAAAGAAAATAGCAGAAAAAAAATTAAAAAAATGAAAAGAAAAAACTCACCATGGCTTCTTCTCTAGGTAGAGCTTACAGAGAGAAAATCTAGGGCAACAAAAATATCTAGAATTAAAAATGAGAGAGGGAATTATTGGGCTTTCTCAAAGTGACTGTGAGCGATAATAAATTTCTAGTTCTTTTTTGAATTTTTTTTCCTTTCTTTTTTGTGCTGAAGTGAAATATTTTAGTAGTTTTAATTATTTATTTATATATTCTTTTTTGGGGCTCCACTCCGCTCCATATCATGATGGAGATCGTGCGAGACAACGAAGACAGAAAAAGTATCTTGTCCAATGATAAAACGACACGTGTATGAAGTTAAAATGTTTGATTTGCCCCCAGTTCTAGGTTCTTTTCGCGGTCGGCTACTCGGTTTTTTCGACACGGAAAGGACTTGGATTTCCCACATAGACATAATAAGATGAGCCCAACCCAATACAAATATATCTCGGAAAGCAAGCCCAACGTACCCTTAAAAAGGGTTGGCATATATATTGGCATATAACTATGACTTTAATTGAAAAAGTAAAAAAATAAAATAAAAATAATGTGCCAGTTTATTATTGGCAAAAATGACATTACTGCTCAAAATGATGGTTCATGGCTATGAATGCCATGCTTCTTCTTGTACTATCAAAATCCTTTAGTTAAACCAAATCCAAACAGGGTGGGTGTAAAATTTTGTTCTCTTATAAACAGCAAATATCAACTAATCAAATGTTATACATTGTATGATCATTATTTTTAACAATTTTATTATAAATTATGATTATATTTGTTTTTTTGATACAATGTTTAGAATTATCCACGACATTCCTCAATCCATAAATAATAGGATAATACCTTAAATCTTCAGCGCACTCGAACTTACATTCACCTACTTTGACAATAATGCTCATGTCAATCCAATATATTGATATTGTATAGTAACCTTCATTGAGTTTCTATTTTGTAACCATCCTTTACATCTTTATAACTGAAAAAGGCTTGGAGCATTTCAAGTTGGTTTTTAGCCGTGAGTTTCCCGCGAGGTTCTTATAACTGAAGAAGGTAATAGTGCCAGGTCTTTTTTTGGCTGAGTAGAGAGGTTTACTTTGTTTCTTGGTTCAATCTTTGAAAGATCAGTCTTAATGGTTCCAGAAGTAGATTCTGGTCATGGTGGAAATTCTTGCAACATGGCCTTGGTCTCATTGTAAGCTATCAATTCGACAACCTCCAACCCGACCAGCATCTGTCTTCTATCCTTCCGCTATGATGAATGTGCTTTGCAAGCAATGTGACAAATACCTTGGCGAGAGATTAGTAAGTTTTTTGCACTAACTATACCTTTCTTTTAGTTAAAATTTGTTATTACTCCCTATATTATATGTGAGTTGTAAATTTAATCTTTGTAATTTAATTTGGTAATTTTTAATTCTTATTTTTTTAAAAAATTTAAATTTAAATCTTGATCAAATTGTAGCTATTGAAATGATTAAGTTTTGTTATTTTTTAAAAGAAAAATACTAAAAATATATTATCATACGTGTAATGTCATTATAACTTGATAAAATGGATTTAGCTATTGCCCAAGACTAAAATTTCAAAATTTGAAAAGTATAAGGACTAAAAATGATCAAATTGAAAAATATAGATCAAATCTACAACTTTACGGATAGTACAAGACTAATAACGAATTTAAGTACTACCCATTTGGGTTAAAACTAAAATTTTAAAAATAAAATGTATATATATATATAGAGAGAGACTAAAATTGACCAATTCAAAAGTATATGGATTAATATCAACCAAGTAAGATAAAATCAACAAAATACAAAGATTAACGACAAGTAAGATAAAATCAACAAAATACAAAGATTAACGACAAAAATTAATCATTCTAACTTTTTCTATTAAGACATTTGGTTCCCGTCCTATGCAAATCAATCATATTTTATAATTATTGATTTTGTTTATATATTATTTGTGGTTGCATATATTTAACATAAAATTGTCTTTCATATACTATTTTCAGGTTAAGGGCCTTACGGCTGGAGTTGGATTGCCCCGGCTGCCTATAGGGTCAAGCACAGAACAAAAGTTTATGTTGAATCCATAAGTTTTTTCTTGTTTAATTCTTATTTTAATGTCTCTATCGATTTAGTCTTTTTACATTAATTTTATATAATTTAGTCACTTTACTTAAAATTGATTTTTCTTGTTATAGAAATAGATTTTTCTTGAAATAATTTTAAGTATTCATTTGACATAAAATTTATTATATAAGTTGAATATGAAAATGGTGGCTTTGCAGGGGGGAGTTGCTGTATTGGAACGGAAGCCGGTTGACTTATGCTGACACGCTCAATCCAGTCTGTAACAACGAATAGTGAATTCTAAGCAAAGTAGGAATGCAATTTCTACAAGGAAAAGCAAGTGTTGCTGGTTTTTTTTTTTTCTTTTCATTTTAGCTTCTGTTTTTGGTTTAAGGGCCGAATGGTCATCAACATACTGTAAATGTGAGGTTGGCTTCGTTAGTTTTTGAATGAGATTGTGCAGTTAAAATAAGGATTTTACAGCCAGACAACATTTTGTGCAGGGAAACTGTTCAAGTATCTTTGATGCGCTTTAGAACATATATAGTTTTACATTTGTTTAATATATAAAACTTAATATCTATGTAGGAATTTTATTGTGACTTTTGGTGTAAGGAATATGTACCTAGACTGATTAAATGCCACTGTGAAAAAATCCTGCATGCATTTGATGTAGTTAACATTGGTCATGGTCTTTGATATATATGCCTATAAACTCAAGTACCGTCGAATTTCACTTGATTCCAGCTGTGTGGAGTTCGAATTCTGGTATTTATAAACTCTTCCCATACTGGAGCTGCAGCCTCCTTTGTACTATAAAAGAAAGTTTAACGTATATTAATGAAGCTCTATATATGATATAAACAATGGTGGAGAAAAAGACTATCAACTACGTTTTAAAGCCATAAAGCTGCAAAGTCATAAGTTTTTAATCCAAATTAATCCAATCAGCTTGTAATGTACTCATATACCTTTGAATAAGATTTAACATATTTTAGTCTCTCGTTTAGTGTTTGCAACCTATGGTTAGAGCTGGACAGCCCGATGTCCCTATGATGTCGAGAAGGAGAAGAAGATTTATATTGCATATATAAGTTCCTTCATTTTATTACTTCTTTTTGGGTTGAAAAAGTTGGTTTTTGAATAAAAATGGCAGCTTGCAGGATTAGTAGCATACCTGCTGTTGGCTTTGGCAGTTAAAAACAAGGATTTTAAGGCCAAAGCCAACTTTTTTATGCATGGAAACTAATCAGGTGAGCATCTTTGATGTGCTATAAAACATTATTTTACATTTGTTTAGTATATAAATTGTTCATTTTTTTCCTTTCTCATAAAATTTAATATCTATGTGTAGAATCCTCTTGTCATATTTCTCAATTTGTGACTGATGCAGATGGGAATCTGGTTGACAATCCAGATTTTTTGCTATATAAACAGCAAGATAAGCTTCTGGCCTCCTGGTTACTTTCTACTGTATGTGATGAAAGTCTACTGTACTTGATAAATGCCAAAACTAGTTATGATGTAGTTATGACCACCGAAAGAAAGTTTACAACTCATTCCAGTATTAAACTTTCAAGTCTGAGACACCTGCTGTATTTTCAAACGAAGGGGCAACTATCTATCAAAGAATATTTATTCAAGATCAAACACATGTGTGATGTTCTGGCTGCAACTGGAACTGGCATTTCTGATCAAGAACAAGTTAGTATTGTTCTTGTTGGACTTGTAAATGAATATGAATCTGTTCGAGTTGTAGCATCTGCAACTAATTTCTCTATTGAGATACTTACTGAGATGTCGACTGATTGTGAATCCAGACAAAATGAATTTGTTAGTAATCTTCCTATGAAAGCTAATGTAGCTCAGCAGCAAAAGAGTGATGAATCAGATCAATAAAGAGTTCAAACAAAATGAATTTGCAAAGCCATACGTTTTTAGTCCAAATTAATTTGACCAGCTTGTAATGTACTTATATACCTTTGAATAAGATGAACATATTTTTGTCTCTTGTTTAATATTTTCAGCCTATGGTTATAGCTGGACAGCCCGATGTCCCTATGATGTCGAGAAGGAGAAGAAGGGTTATATTGCATATATAAGCTCCTTCATTTTATTACTTTTTTGGGTTGAAAAAGTTGGTTTTTGAATAAAAATGGCAGCTTGCAGGATTAGTAGCATACCTGCTGTTGGCTTTGGCAGTTAAAAACAAGGATTTTAAGGCCAAAGCCAGCTTTTTTATGCATGGAAACTAATCAGGTGAGCATCTTTGATGTGCTATAAAACATTATTTTACATTTGTTTAGATATAAATTGTTCATTTTTTTTTCTTCTCAACAAATTTAATATCTATGTATGTATTTTGTTTGTAGCATTTGGTGTTAGTAATATGCTTGATCAAGGCCTAAGCTGAGTAATGCCACCGTAAAAAGCCTGCATTTTATGTTGGATCAAGGTCGAATTTCACTTCACTCTAGCTTTTGCAATTGACTATGCTTATGACAATCATCCATCACCTACAAATGGAAAGTTTAACATATTTTTTAGAAACCAAGAATTTGGGTTAAAAAAACATATTATTCAAAGGTCAATTGTTGCAGATTCCTCTTACATGCCTTGTCAGGCAAACCACTGTCGACTACAAGACAAAGTAACAGTTTACCTAATATGTATGTGACAATAATATTTGTTGTTTACATTCAGATGCCTTGCTAATTGGGTTCAAGAAGATATCAGCCTCATTAATATTACTGGTATTTTGTGGGAGATCTCCTGGGCCAAAATAATAATAAAAAGTCAACCAATGAATTGAATAGAATAATATTTTTGTTGGAACATTGGCAGCAGCAAAAAGAAAGTGAACAAGACAGAGATCAAAGGAGGAAGAAACAAAAACAATTTACTTGCTCACAAACGTGCAGCAAGGGAGCTTATGGCTGATAGCTCATTCAGCTCATTCATTCAACTAGAAAAACAACATATTTATAGTCAAATACATCACCAAATACTACCTACTACCACTAATTAGCCTACTAACTTGATAAACATTGCTTGTACACATAAACAAGCTACCTAAACTAGTCATTCAACACCTAATGCATCAAGTTGTCATCAACTTGTTCACTTTCAACTAGTTTAATCAACAAAGAAACTAAAGAGAAAACCTTGCTGTTACAGCAAGTATACGTGCTGCAGCATGTCATTAAGCTGCATGCACTTCAACCAAAACATGTAACAGCAGCATGGTTGGCCAATTTCAACAATTTTCTTATACTATCTACAGAAAACTTTTCTTATGGCATCTAAGAGCAACAAACTGTTGAAATATTACATAAAACATATATTCAAAGGTCAAAATTTGCAGATTTCTCTCCCATGCCTGGTAAGGCAAGTCACTGTTCTTGTCTCAGTTAACTATCATACCCCTGCAGCAAGACAAAATAACATCATTATCATACCCTGCAAGAAGATACCGGCTTCATTTATATTACTGGTATTTTGTGATACAGCTCCAGGGCCAAAATAGTAGCGTATTTGTTGTGATTAAATATCCCAGATTCATAATTACGACAACGGCAAACAAAGCATTGCTTTATTTTTAATCTCCCTATGCCTTCAAACCTTTGTATTCTGCATTCTAACGCCTATATATTAACGAGAGTAATTCTTCAACTCCAAGCCTACATCACAGCAGCAATGGAGTCGTCTAAGCTTCTCATTGCCCTTTTCGTTTTCCAAGTTTTCTTCCCTTGCCATATGTCAATCCAAGCAGCTCCCGAGAACTCGGACCTTTTCCGAGAATACATAGGAGCTGAATTCAACAACGTTAAATTCACTGACGTTCCCATTGATTCAAACGTTGAATTCCACTTCATTCTTTCATTTGCCATAGACTATGACAGCACCTCAGGTTCTCCTTCTCCAACAAATGGGAAGTTCAATGTCTTTTGGGACTCTGATAACCTCAGTCCTTCCCAAGTTTCTTCCATCAAGAGCACCCATTCAAATGTTAAAGTAGCTTTGAGCTTAGGAGGGGACAGTGTGGGAGATAGCTATGCTTACTTCGACCCTTCCTCTGTAGATTCTTGGGTTTCTAATGCAGTTTCTTCACTCACAGATATCATCCAAGAGTACCACTTGGATGGGATTGATATGACTATGAGCACTTCAATGCTGATCCTGACACCTTCGCTGAGTGCATTGGGAAACTCGTAAAAACCCTCAAGGATAATGGAGTGATCTCTTTCGCTTCCATAGCTCCATTTGACGATGATGATGTTCAAAGTCATTACAAGGCCTTGTGGCAAAGCTATGGTGATCTCATAGACTATGTCAACTTCCAGTTTTACGCCTATGATCAAGGAACAACGGTCTCTCAGTTCATCAGTTACTTCAACACCCAAAGCTCTAACTATAATGGTGGTAAGGTTTTAGCCAGCTTTATAAGCGACGGCAGCGGTGGCTTGACACCGGAAAACGGCTTCTTTACTGCCTGCAGTAGGCTGAAGAGTGAGAATAAACTCCATGGGATATTTGTTTGGTCTGCAGATGACTCTAAGAGAAATGGTTTCCGCTATGAAAAGCAATCACAAGCTCTACTCGCAATCTCCCACTAGTATTTCTCTGTTATCTAACGCACTGAATATGAGTTAAACATTCACATTAGGGGGTGTATTATATGTGTATTAGCTTTCTGTTGTATAAATATATATGGGATATTAGCCTTCTGTCGGTAACTCGGGCTTAATCCAATTGATTCATGCAATCAGCCTAAAATTAAGAGGCGACATCCAGCATGTCTTGAGTTCGAATCCCGGTATTTATAACATCTACCCATACTAGAGCTGCAGCCTTCTTTGTATTAAAAAGGAACGTTTGATGTATATTATTGAAGCTGAATGTGAATGTGAAAGACTATCAACTACATTTTAAGCCATAAAGCTGTAGAGCTACTTAAGCTTGCATGACCATACATTATCCCATATCGTATGTATTGTAGTACATAGTTTATATATTCTAGGCTTGTAATCCCTCGTTTATATTATATAATCCAGCTGTTTGTGGTACATAGTTTGATTTAGACATTTCTCCACTTCCTCTAGTCATTATAATTATATAATTATACAAGCTACTGATAAAAAATCAATAAATTTTAATATTAACCCATATATATTGTAGTTTATAATTTCAGCTGGTCCCTTTCAATCTTGGCAGTTACAACTGGAAAAGAAGCAATCTATCTGTTTTCTTGTTGTTTATCTAAAATCCATGAGCTGAAACCATTCCCATTTCTCTCACATCCAAGAACCCTTTCGCTGCTTTCTTCTCCCTCTGAAATCTGGACGTTATAATATTACGATGGGTGTTTCTTGGACACGGCTCAAATAATTTCTGAAAGTACTTGTCTCTTGGATTCCAATGGCCACAAACCCCGTCAGATATCGATTGAATACTCGAAATAGTTTCTTCTTATGCCGCACTTGCGGAAACCACCTCCTCACCTTGGACAACGTCATCATTACTGTAATAACTCTCTCTCTTTCTCTCTTGTGAATATATAAAGATTCTTCTTTTACTACTGGAACTTCAGTTCTTGGTTTTGTTATTCATGGATTGCTTGTTCTTGATTGTTGTGCTGTACAAGCAAAGAATGATTGGGAGGAAGCACATTACTTAAAAGCTTTTTATCTTGAAAACCTTATAAAGATTCAAAATGTTCATGTGAGGTTTATTTACAGAATCATTGTGTGAGCAGATATATACACCTATACGTACATTGTATATATATATTATCTTTATAAGTTGTCATCTTACTTTGAAACAAACTTTTCAGGTAGAAGGGAGGGTGAATAGATTTCTCTGCCACAATGCGTAAGATACTTGTCTCATTACATTCCATTGTGTAATAGAGTAGAATAAATATTATAGACTAATCATTGCGGTTGCTTGATATTTGTAGTGTGAATGTGAAGAGCGATCCTATATCGACCCGTAGGTCCCTCTTTAATTTTCCAGCGGTGAATGTCCGATGCAATGGATGCAACAGGCACATTGGCGAGCAATTTCTAACATCTTTTCTATGCCTCTCTTTTTGTTTTCCCGATGATATTGTTTATAAACACTATCTGATTATGCTGTCCTTTAATAAGATTAACTTATTTATTTGTCTTGCTGTCTTCAGTTTACGCTTGATGGTGATAGGCCCCTCCATCGTGTAATGGAAAGAAGTTATGTACTTCATGTGTATATTGGCTTTGAAATACTGAATCATATTCCGAAATTAGTATGAAAAAGGCGGTGGTCGCATGCAGGGACCGGTTACTGTATTGGGATGGAACCCAGGTGATTAATGCACCACTCCTCGGAGAAAGGCGACTGAATTTCCCAACTCTAAGTTCACTAAGGATGCAAACTTTTCTACGGAGTCTGGTTTTGTTTTTCATTTCAGGATGTATTGTTGGTTTTGTGCTTTATTTGGTTCGCTGAATACTCATCAAAATATTAGACCGGTATTATAATTGCTATCATCGTAGGTAATTTTCATGGATTTTGTTTCCAAAACCAACATTTTATGCAGGGAAATTGATTCAAGTGAGCATTGCTTTAAAAACATTGTTTTACATTTGTTTAGTATATAAATTGATCATTTTTTTTTCTGGTTTATTTATCTTTCTTTCTCATAAAACTTAATATCTATGTATGTATTTTATTGTAGCATTTGGTGTTATAAGTATGTATGATAAGAGCCTAGGCTGATCAATGCCACTGCGAAAAAACCCTGCATGCATTTGAGAAACGTGAAAGAAAGACAAAAAAAAACCCAAAAAAATAAGCAATTTATATACTAAACAAATGTAAAACAATGTTTTTAAAGCACATCAAATATGCTCACTTGAATCAGTTTCCCTGCAAAAGATGTTGGCTTTGGCAACAAAATCCATGAAAACTACCTAAGTTGACATCAATTGTAAAACCAATATAATATTTTGATGAGTACTCAGCGAACTAAATAAGGTACAAAACCAACAATGCGTCTTGAAATGAAAAACAAAACCAGACGCGATAGAGAAGTTTGCATCCTTAGTGAACTTAAGGATTGGCTCGACCATTAGTTAAAGTAGTTAGGGAGAATTCAGGTAAGTTGTTGTCAATGTAAACTGTTTACTTTTTGTTAATGCATCAGCTGGAAGTTAGTTAGGATCAAGTTGTTAGACTAAGTTCTTGGTTGATACATTATCCAAACTCTTGTATAAATAAGTGAGCTCGGTCCTATTGGGATTATTAGAGTTCTAATCAATAAAAGAAGTAGATCCTGTTTTCTTTAGTTGAGTTTTTGTTGAAGCTGTCCTGCATGCAGACAAGAAACAGAGAAGCTGCCCGAGCCAAGCAGTTGCAGCTGAAGTTCATGCTGCTGTTCATTTTGTTACTTTCAAATGATATTTTGTAACTTAGTTAGATTAGAACTAAGTTGTTAATGCACTTGATGTAATTTGTTGATGTTTGAGCTGATAAATCAGCTTTACCAAGTGTGCAAGTTTTGTTTAACAAGTTACAATGCTACTTAGTGGAGTTAGGTAGATGTTTAGGTAACTTTGCTTCATGTTGACCAGCTTATTGACTGGTATATGTATTGGCATTATGCCTCAATTCAATGTTAATGATATTATTCAGAATTCTTCTTCATTTTTCTGATTTATTACTCAAGCAATTTGCTCAAAGTTCTCAACAAAAAAAAAAATTTCTTGTTTGCTCATCAAGCCATCGAGCCTTCAAGCTCAAGCTTCTGTCATTTTTTCATTCATCTTTGTTCTTAGTTCCAACAGTTTTCTTTGTGGTAGATTTAAACATGGTAATAGTGCCGCTTTTTGTTTGGCTGAGTAGAGAGGTTTACTTTGTTTCTTGGTGGTGATAATCTTTCTTGGTTCAATCTTTGAAAGATCAGTCTTAATGGTTCCAGAAGTAGATTCTGGTCATGGTGGAAATTCTTCCCCGAATGCTGGTGATTGACTTCACTCTCCTAATTCAGATCGAGTGGCAAGTTCATGTCGATTGGTCAAAAGAATTCAGCAATTTCCCAAACATGACACGGTTAAGCTCACTGAGAATAATTTTCTGTTGTGGAAACATCAAATTATGCTCATCTTGAAGGGTATGGGCTGCAGCAATATGTGTTAGAATCCTCTTGTCATATTTCTCACTTCGTGATTGATGCAGATGGGAAATCTGGTTGACAATCCAGATTTTTTGCTATATAAACAGCAAGATAAGCTTCTGGCCTAATGGTTACTTTCTACGGTATGTGATGAGATTCTACTGTACTTGTTAAATGCCAAAACTAGTTATGATGTAGTTATGCCCATCGAAAGTAAGTTTACAACTCATTCCAGTATTAAACTTTCAAGTCTGAGACACCTGCTGTATTTTCAAAAGAAGGGGCAGCTGTCTATCAAAGAATATTTATTCAAGATCAAACACATCTGTGATGTTCTGGTTGCAGCTGGAACTGGCATTTCTGATCAAGAAAAAGTATTATTCTTGTTGGACTTCTAATTGAATATGAATTTGTTCGAGTTGCAGCCTCTGCAACTAATGTCTCTCTTGAGTTACTGAGATGTCGAGTGAGTCCAGACAAAATGAATTTGTTAGTAATCTTCCTATGAAAGCTAATGTAGCTCAGCAGCAAAAGAGTGATGAATCAGATCAGTAAAAGAGTTCAGACAAAATGAATTTGCAAAGCGATTCGTTTTTAATCCAATTTAATCTGACCAGCTTGTAATGTACTTATATACCTTTGAATAAGATGAACATATTTTTGTCTCTTGTTTAATATTTTCAGCCTATGGTTATAGCTGGACAGCCCGATGTCCCTATGATGTCGAGAAGGAGAAGAAGGGTTATATTGCATATATAAGCTCCTTCATTTTATTACTTTTTTTGGGTTGAAAAAGTTGGTTTTTGAATAAATATGGCAGCTTGCAGGATTAGTAGCATACCTGCTGTTGGCTTTGGCAGTTAAAAACAAGGATTTTAAGGCCAAAGCCAGCTTTTTTATGCATGGAAACTAATCAGGTGAGCATCTTTGATGTGCTATAAAACATTATTTTACATTTGTTTAGTATATAAATTGTTCATTTTTTTTTCCTCATAAAATTTAATATCTATGTATGTATTTTGTTTGTAGCATTTGGTGTTAGTGATATGCTTGATCAAGGCCTAAGCTGAGTAATGCCACTGTAAAAAGCCTGCATTTTATGTTGGGTCAAGGTCGAATTTCACTTCACTCTAGCTTTTGCAATTGACTATGCTTATGACAATCATCCATCACCTACAAATGGAAAGTTCAACATATTTTTTAGAAACCAAGAATTTGGGTTAAAAAAACATATTATTCAAAGGTCAATTGTTGCAGATTCCTCTTACATGCCTTGTCAGGCAAACCACTGTCGACTACAAGACAAAGTAACAGTTTACCTAATATGTATGTGACAATAATATTTGTTGTTTACATTCAGATGCCTTGCTAATTGGGTTCAAGAAGATATCAGCCTCATTAATATTACTGGTATTTTGTGGGAGATCTCCTGGGCCAAAATAATAATAAAAAGTCAACCAATGAATTGAATACAATAATATTTTCTTATACCATCTACAGAAAACTTTTCTTATGGCATCTAAGAGCAACAAACTGTTGAAATATTACATAAACATATATTCAAAGGTCAAAATTTGCAGATTTCTCTCCCATGCCTGGTAAGGCAAGTCACTGTTCTTGTCTCAGTTAACCATCATACCCCTGCAGCAAGACAAAATAACATCATTATCATACCCTGCAAGAAGATACCGGCTTCATTTATATTACTGGTATTTAGTGATACAGCTCCAGGACCAAAATAGTAGCGTATTTGTTGTGATTAAATATCCCAGATTCATAATTACGACAACGGCAAACAAAGCATTTCTTTATTTTTAATCTCCCTATGCCTTCAAACCTTTGTATTCTGCATTCTAACGCCTATATATTAACGAGAGTAATTCTTCAACTCCAAGCCTACATCACAGCAGCAATGGAGTCGTCTAAGCTTCTCATTGCCCTTTTCGTTTTCCAAGTTTTCTTCCCTTGCCATATGTCAATCCAAGCAGCTCCCGAGAACTCGGACCTTTTCCGAGAATACATAGGAGCTGAATTCAACAACGTTAAATTCACTGACGTTCCCATTGATTCAAACGTTAAATTCCACTTCATTCTTTCATTTGCCATAGACTATGACAGCATCTCAGGTTCTCCTTCTCCAACAAATGGGAAGTTCAATGTCTTTCGGGACTCTGATAACCTCAGTCCTTCCCAAGTTTCTTCCATCAAGAGCACCCATTCAAATGTTAAAGTAGCTTTGAGCTTAGGAGGGGACAGTGTGGGAGATAGCTATGCTTACTTCGACCCTTCCTCTGTAGATTCTTGGGTTTCTAATGCAGTTTCTTCACTCACAGATATCATCCAAGAGTACCACTTGGATGGGATTGATATTGACTATGAGCACTTCAATGCTGATCCTGACACCTTCGCTGAGTGCATTGGGAAACTCGTAAAAACCCTCAAGGATAATGGAGTGATCTCTTTCGCTTCCATAGCTCCATTTGACGATGATGATGTTCAAAGTCATTACAAGGCCTTGTGGCAAAGCTATGGTGACCTCATAGACTATGTCAACTTCCAGTTTTACGCCTATGATCAAGGAACAACGGTCTCTCAGTTCATCAGTTACTTCAACACCCAAAGCTCTAACTATAATGGTGGTAAGGTTTTAGCCAGCTTTATAAGCGACGGCAGCGGTGGCTTGACACCTGAAAACGGCTTCTTTACTGCCTGCAGTAGGCTGAAGAGTGAGAACAAACTCCATGGGATATTTGTTTGGTCTGCAGATGACTCTAAGAGAAATGGTTTCCGCTATGAAAAGCAATCACAAGCTCTACTCGCAATCTCCCACTAGTATTTCTCTGTTATCTAACGCACTGAATATGAGTTAAACATTCACATTAGGTGGTGTATTATATGTGTATTAGCTTTCTGTTGTATAAATATATATGGGATATTAGCCTTCTGTCGGTAACTCGGGCTTAATCCAATTGATTCATGCAATCAGCCTAAAATTAAGAGGCGACATCCAGCATGTCTTGAGTTCGAATCCCGGTATTTATAACCTCTACCCATACAAGAGCTGCAGCCTTCTTTGTATTAAAAAGCAACGTTTGATGTATATTAATGAAGCTTGTAAAATTAAAACGTCGGTAATAATAATATATCGCAAAGAAAAGAGAAATAAAAATAAAGAATACCTAAATTTTTACATGGAAACACTTTCGGGAAAAAAACCACGGGCAGAGGAGAAGAAAATTCACTATGTCAAATTCGAATGATTACAAGAGAAGTTTCGACTACATCTATTTATAGGTTGAAAAAACCTAATTCTAATCAAAGTTAAATATATTATGCTAAAAAAATGCTAAATATATTATATTTATAAATACTAAATCATAAATACTAAATCTTTTAGAAAGAAAATATATTTTGTTTAACTTGATTTGCAAGCAATCTCTTAGAATTTGGGTCATACAACTCTAACAATTGCCACTTTGACACGAATTCTCAACGAACAAGTTTTTAACCTATTCCATAAAACCCCTTAAGGGTTTAACTTCAAAAATAAACACCAACCAAGTCTAAGCAATGCTCAAACTTGGTTATAGGAAGTGACTTAGTCATCATATCTGTAGGATTTTCTGAAGTACTAATTTTGCTCAGAATAATATCACCACGAGCAATAATATCACGAACAAAATGATACCGAACATCAATGTGTTTTGTTCTCTCATGAAACATTTGATCTTTTGTAAGGAAGATGGCACTCTAACTGTCACAAAATACTGTATTGATTTGAAGGTCTTCATTGAGTTCACTAAAGAGTCCCTTCAACCAGATAGCTTCTTTTCAAGCTTCAGTAATCGCCATGTACTCAGCTTAAGTGGTAGACAAAGCGACTGTAGTTTACAAAGTGGCTTTCCAACTGATTGCACAACCTCCGATTATAAATACATAACCTGTGAGAGATCTTCTTTTATCAAGGTTTCCAGCAAAATCAGCATCAACATACCCAATGACTCCATCTCTAGTTCTTCCAAACTGTAAACAAACATCAGTAGTACCTCGTAAGTATCTTAAAATCCACTGAACTGCTTTCCAATGTTCTTTACCAAGATTCGCCATGTATCTGCTAACTGCACTGACTGCATATGATAAACCTAGACGTGAACAAACCATAACATACATGAGAGATCCCACTGCACTAGAGTATGGAACATGTGACATGTACTCAATCTCATCATCTGATTGTGGAGACAAAGCCTATGAAAGTCTAAAATGGGCTGCTAAAGGAGAACTAACAGGCTTAGTACTCTACATATTGAACCTGCAAAGACCTTTCTCAATGTACCCCTTCTGAGTTAGTTACAATTTACTTGCTTTTCTATCTTTGAGAATCTCTATACCAAGTATCTTCTTTGCTGATCCCAAATCTTTCATCTCAAATTATTCACTTAGTTGGGCTTTGACCTTTCTTATCTCTCCTTTATCTTTTGCTGTTATCAACATGTCATCAACATAAAGGAGTAGATACACAAAAGAACTATCCCTGTTTTTTTAAAGTAAACACAACTGTCAAAACTACTCTTGAATATTCCAAACAATGCCTCAAGTTATCCCTTAGTATCTCAATATTCACAACTCTAATCAACCAGACAACCACAAATTCAACAATTTATCATTCATACTAGTATGCTCGTTTTCTTGTATTCTCTATATCATTTGATACATTCAATTGCCTTAATGCTTATTTACAGTGTAATATATAAAACTTATTAGTCTAGTAATTGATAAATGATAAAACTAAAATATTTTAATCTCATTCTTAATGTGTTTTTGAATGGTTATTTATGCAAATTGGTGAATTTGATGCTCCTAATCCTTTTAATTCATGTTCTTATACTTAAGTAAGCATTTGGGAGCAAAAAGAGCGAAAATCAAAGAAAAAGAGCATATTTTAGGAGCTACACGGGCTGGACACACGTCCATGTGAGACACACGGGCTAGACACAAGCTCACGTGCCAGCCTATGTTGATTTCGCAACCTGCTTCCCAAACACGCAAAAAAACACAATTTTTAGGTGTACTTGCCTTTGTCGGCTAAATAATAGAAAAAGAGTAATTACTAATACTTTTAGTCCTCGTGGATACAATATCTCTACTCACCATAGCTATACTATTTATCGATAGGTGCACTTGCCTTTGTCATATTTTTAGTTAGCCACAGAGATAAATCAATATTGAGTGAACGAATTTAACTCAATGGAATCAATGATATCATATGAAGGTAATACACACATGACGAGGTCATTAGACAAAGCAATTGGATGAATTGTTTTTGTAAAGAGTATACAATGAGTTTTCAATCATGATACTTCTTGTGAACTGACTCCATGATTAAGTAATTGTGAATTATCAAAACAATGCTTCTGGATATAATTACAATTACTAGAGCCTAATTGTATATGACTGATTGGTCCATGCGCTAGCTCAACAAAAGCTCGATTGAACTGCTTTTGAATTAGAAGAAAATTCTATGACTTTGGAAATAATTTAATTGGGTCGATTTATTTGATGCGGAATTAAATTGGGCGGTCGTAAGAATTGTTCAACTAGATAATTTGATTAAAGAATTTTCTTCAAAAATTAATTTGGAAAATCTAAATGATTTTGGGAAAATTAATTTTGATCAAGTAAAATTAAATTAATCAAATTAATTAAAATTAATATGATATTTTTGGAAATAAATTTTCAAGTCAGACAATTGAACCAATAGGTAATTGAACTTGAAAATTGGATCTGAGATCGTAAATTGGGCCCAAGAGCCCAAAACTAAGACCAAGACCCAAAAACTAGTCGAACCGAGCCTGGTATGTGAAACCAGGCTGACGATCCAACCGATTGCTGGACCGGACTAGTCGGGCCACACTGGCTCGGACAGAATAGAAAAAAATCAAACCAGCTCGAAGTTTTGAAAACTACGACAGCGGCATTCCAATAGCCGAAAAATGGTCAGTGGCAATGGATCTTCAGTAGTTGAGTAATGGAAGAATTACACTCCTACTAGGACTCTACCAGAGAATTTGATTTCAAATTAGCTATGTCAAAAATAATATTATTTTAATAGATTTAATATTTATCTTAATAGTATTTTATTAATTTAATATTAAAGTGATTATCTTAATATTAAATTAAATTTAATGTTTATCTTGTAGATGAATATTCTATTAATTTAATAATATTTAATATTAAGTTTAATCTAATATTTATCTTAATAAATATTATATTAATTTAATATTAAAGTGATTAAGTTTAATTATAGTTGAACTGATGGGCATCGAAACCACCAAAAATAATTCCTACAAAATAACTCTAAATAGTATTAAAGAGTGGTAATAGGGTAGTCCACAGGGATTGGATGTTATAATCAACTTTTGCGTTTAACTTGTGAACAGAAGGTTTGTCGTGTCGAAAGTCGTGGCAAAAATCATGCCCACGACTCCAAACGGACCTGCAAAAAAATAAACAAATAAATCAGAGGGTTTTGAAAAGGTTTAGAAAGTAAATAATCGAATCAGTGTAAATAAACAATTAATTAATATTGGAAATAAATTTAAATCGGGAAATAAATTTGGATTTCTGTGAACAGAGATAATAAGCCTTAGTCCTAGACTCGGTAGGTTCCGGATTAAGAACCGATCCTCAAAAATTGATCTTCTCCTCCAAACGTCAAGCTGGTTATAGCAGTTAAGAAAATCCTAACCGCCAATTCTTCCTCTCATAGATGGTCCCGGTATGACTTGCAAACCAACCCTTACCAATTATCTAACCGAGATACACGTGCTCTCGGTTCAAGATTCTGGCAACCTTGTGCTCTGAAGAACCCAACTCGAATTAACGGCCTCAACTGCGTGGGTCGTTTAAACTTGATCACCTCTTCCTTGATTTGTTCTCGGAGATCCGAATGCAGCACGACCGACTCGTTTCTCCATCTGTCAGCAAACACGACTCCAACCCAACGTCATTTTTTTACTTGAAATCAAGTTAACTTTAAGAGACGAGTTGTCAATCCCGATACTTAAGAAAAATGTGAATACCGATTGGAAGGATTTTTAGTATGGATACATATCTCACGGTTCAAGATTCTGGCAACCTTGCTCTCTGAAGAACCCAACTCGAATCAACAGCCTCAACTGCGTGGGTTGTTTAAACTTGATCACCTCTTCCTTGATTTGTTCTCGGAGATCCGAATATAGCATGATCGATTCGTTTCTCCAACTGTCAGTAAACACGACTCCAACCCAACGTGCACTTTTTGACTTGAAATCAAGTTAACTTTAAGGGATGAGTTGTCAATCCCAATACTTAAGAAAAATGTGAATACCTATTGGAAGGATTTTTAGTATGGATACATATCTCACGGTTCAAGATTCTGGCAACCTTGCGCTCTGAAGAACCCAACTCGAATCAACGGCCTCGACTGCGTGGGTTGTTTAAACTTGATCACCTCTTCCTTGATTTGTTCTCGGAGATCCAAATACAGCATGACCGACTCGTTTCTTCAACTGTCAGCAAACACGACTCCAACCCAACGTGCACTTTTTGACTTGAAATCAAGTTAACTTTAAGGGATGAGTTGTCAATCCCGATACTTAAGAAAAATGTGAATACCGATTGGAAGGATTTTTAGTATGGATACATATCTCACGATTCTCGACTGGAAAGAACACCGGCCTAAACTAAGATGGAATTTAGTGAAGCATGGATTTAATCATGCTTTGTAGGTTATGAAAGGTGATTTGATGATAATGGAGGAAATTGGGAAAGGGAAAGACTTGAAAGACAATTAAACGAATTTTGAAAGAACAAAGAAATGGAAATGGAAGTAACAGAATGCTCGCCCCCAAATTGGAAGAAAAAGAATAATTTCTCTTAAATTCCAAATGAAAATCAAATAGGTAAAATTAAATGTGTCTTTCCTAAGTACATTAAAGCCTTATTTATACACATGGTATTTACTAATTTTGGCTTTAACCACTTCAACATAAAATTAAAATTAAATAAATAAAATAAGATTTTTTCTATTTTTGGCTTTTACAAAGTCAAAAGAATCTGATGAGTCCTTGGCTTTTTCCACATTTTTTATTCGGCCTCTTTTCATTGATTGTGTTTCAATTTGGTCGTTTTCTGCTCGTTTTTTACTCTTAGCGTCCAAATTGCATCCCTGACAAGATTAAAACATAAAAACACTAATTCAGCAGGGATCAATTAAAAAATTAACCGAATTAAACAACAAAAGTCATGCAAATTAACATGTTATCAAATCTCCCCTACATAGCTCATGCTTGTCCTCAAGCATATTGTACTTTCAAACATTAGAAATTATTTTACAATTTATTAAAAATCGAGCCTCTTTTCCGCATCCATAATCAATGCAAACAACATAGGCAAAAATAAATAAATGCTCAGAATACATAGTTTGATCAACAAGTGTCATAAAACTGAAATATGTGAACTAAATCATTTCACTAAATTGAGTTTGAATCCAAAATTTGCAAGGTATTATTAATTAATCACGCAGTAATAAAAAATTTTAGACACGGTCAAACCTTTTTACGCGAACTAGGATGACAACCCAAGCACCCTATCCCGATTACTTAGTTCAAAAAGTCTTTTTTTAGGCTCGGTTAGCGGAATGTTTGTAAGTTCTCGATTTGTCACTCAAACTTTTTTACGCGAGATGAAATGACAACCCAAGCACCTCACCCCGATTACTAAATTCGATCACATTTTCGAAACTTTCACTCATAACTTGAGCCTTCATTTATTTATTTATTTTTCATTTTATTTATTCATTTATGTACAAGCAAATTTTTTTTTCAAACAATCAATTTATATGAAAAATCTAGTTACATATATCAACCTTAAAACACGACTGTCAACTAATCTAGATACTTGAACACTTAAATTTAGAAATTACCTAATTGTCCAAATTGACTAGGTAATGAGATTAGAGGCTCAGTGTCAAAATAAACTATCAAATAAATCTAGCATAAGATTGAACATATGCAAAAGAGAGACATGCAACAAAAATCATGCATATTTACCATTTTACTTACCATTTCAACCCCCCACTTAATCTGTACTTGTCCTCAAGCATGTTTTATATGAAATAAAAGACAACAGCTCAAATAACAAGTAAAAAGAAAAGTTAAGAATACTCCCCATGTGTCTTTTAACGATGTTGTTAGTGTTGGAGGTAATGAATTTGCAGGATGTCGAGGATTGTAGAGACTTGGGTTTCCATTGTTCCAAGTCGAGCTTCGATTCGGCTTAAATGTGCCTCCATAGATAGAGGTTGCTCTTCTTGCTCCCTAGTAGTGAAGTGTGGATGTTGGCGAAAGACCATATTGTCGCGAGTAGTTTGTGTACCTGGAGGAACAAAATAACACGCAGTAGGGGTGCCGACAAGCAAACCCATAGAATCCAAACAATATTTGTCTAGGCTATCCATACTATATGCACATGTTAAGGACGAGAAATCGACTTCAGAGGGAAAAGTCGAGAGGTTAAATTCATAATATATGACCCAATTATTAGTGGATGATTACATCACAAAATAGCATGAAATTTTCGTGCAAACCAATATCCTAAATTAATTTTAAATCTAGAATGCATACACCACAAAAAAATAATTCAATTTTAGTTAGAACAGATAACGAAACATTTCGTCTTGAAAAACTAAAGGCTAAAAATCGATGAATATATCTTAAAGCGTGTTCATGCACCAATAAATCTTTCGTGGTCTTCGGATTATAAAGTTGATTTCTAAAATGAGTTAAAGCACAATAAACATCTTGAGCATTAAAGTTACTTTGAATATCTAACAGAGTAGAGTGATAAGAATCAGATTGAATATTGTTAGGATCGATGAAACCCATGGCAATGTTAAATTCAAAAATCGACATCCTAAAGTCTTTACCAAGTAACCAAAAACAAATAATGCTTTGTGTTTCAACAGTTCGTAATACATTAATATTGAAGCTAAATGTGGTGTAGAATTCATAAATCAACTCATAATATGCACTACATGAAATATTTGCAAATGAATTCCAACCAATAGTATCAAAATAGCCAATCACAACATCACTAATAAGCCATAAAAGTAACATGTTTTTAATCTCATTCTTGATGCGTTTTTGGATGATTTATCATGTAAATTAGTGAATTTGATGCTCCTAATCCTTTAAATCCATGTTTCTATACTTAGGTGAGCATAGGAAAGTAAAAGGAGCGAAAATCGGGCCAAAATCAGACAAAAAGAGTTGTTTTCAAGATCCACATGGCCTGGGCATTTCCACACGAGCTGGGCACACACCCGTGTGAGCAACACGGGCTGGCCACACCCCCATGTGCCAGCCCATTTTGATTTTGCACCCTACTTCTCTTTTACGTGGAAAAACCTAATTTTTAGGGTTTCTGAGCATTCTAAAGTTTATAAGTACATATTAGAAGAGGACTTAAGGGGCACACAGAGAAGATTGAAGAAAAGACTCGAAGAATGCCATCGAAATTGTCTCGGAAGTGAATCTCCTTCAAGACTGAAGATCTCCATTTAATTTCTTTAGAAGCTTATTTGGGTTTCTTTATATCTTGTTGTTATCTTAACTTTGAGATGTTTCTATTTAGGATTATGAACTAATTTCCCTAGATACCTAGGGAAGATGAAACCTATGATGAATCTTATTATTTGATTTTTGATTTACATGATAAATACTTGATTCTTGTTCTCAATTATGTATGCTTATTTCATGTTTTAATAATCTAAGGATATTAATTCATGTTTAATGTGCTTATTTCAGTGAAGCAAAAGTCCCTGTTTAAGAATAGATCTAGCATAATTCAGTGGAGTTGCATGCAATCCTAGAAATAGGATGACATAAATCTACCGGATTAGAGTCAAATCTAATAGGGGAATCCATAGATCGAGTTAATGCGACAATAAGGGTTTTAATTGGAAAAATATTTCAATTAATCAACCTAGAGTCAGTTGTTCTTACTCTTGAAAGATATATTAACATAATTTAGGGATTTCTACGGATCAAAGCACAAGTGAATAAATCATTTAATTCAAATTCATAATAATAAGCGAAGTCTAGGTGGATTCTTTCCTGGGTATTGTCTCTCTCATTGGTATCATTGGTTATTTTTCTATTTTATTCTATGTTAGGTTCTTAGTTTAATTAGTTTAGTAATTTTAAATTAAAAACAATCACTCTAATTTGTCGGCTAAATAATAGAAAAACGGTAATTACTAGTATTTTTAGTCCTCGTGGATTCGATATTCCCTACTCACCGTAACTATACTATTGTTCGATAGGTGTGCTTGCCTTAGTTGTGTTTATAGTTAGTTTAGTGACAATCAATCGCGAATATTTAACATATCAAGAGTGGAAAGATCGATTTTCTTACAGACCGGGAGCAGACATTGTCAGATGTCGTCGTATCTTGTGCGATGCTCCGAGGTCGAAAAATTTATAAACCCTCGTAATCGTCATTCAGTAGGAATAGTGTTTGTACGACCTTGTTCATTATGTTGATCGTCTCGTGATAGTCGAACATATTCGTTAGGCGAGTCGGGTGGTGGACTTGAATTTCCAGCAGCGTCAGTACTGCTGTGTGAAGGTGTCGCTGACTTATGTGTCGGTCATCGACAAGCTCGAGTACTTGATGATTGTGTTCGATGTTGAGAAACACGCTCGTTCATAGTTGAGGGACCTTCGACATGGTCGTTAGAAGTCCCGATCTCCTCCGAGTAACCTGCATAATACGTTAGTAAAGGTAAAATAGGTTGAGGATTAGGGATGGACCTTTCGGGAGTAGCGGGGCTGCTATTTGAATGTTCTGTTTCGATCAGAGGTGGACTTTATCGATGACGAGTTCTCATTAGTACGATCGTTCGTCTTCGAGGAGGTGAAGAAGGTTCTTAGTCGTTGTTAGCTAAATCGACGACTGGAGGTGCTGAAAATCGATGTTGACTTTGATTGAGTGAAGCCAAAATGTTGTCGGTTGTTTGTTTTCGAGTTCGAACCATGGTTTCCGTACAAGCTTCATGAATAAATGGTTCTGCTTGCTACGGTGGCATTCAACGAAGATGGTAGCGTATGAAGGTGTACGGCGACGACGGCAACGTACGGCGGTCGGCATGGTTTGGGTCAAAAAATTTTAAGGGTGACAGTGAGGGTTTTAAGTATGGTGTCAGTTAAGGTGATAAGAGGGATGGTTTAGGGTTTTAATGATTATAGAGAAAAAGAAGAAACAAAAAGAGATGGTTTTTTAGGAAGGACGGAGCGACGGTGATCGGCATGGGTGGGGATTCCGATCGGCAATGACGCGGAGTTGATGTGGTGAGGGAGCGACGAATGGAGAAAGGGAAAGAGCGATAGTTTCAACGACCGGGCCACGGTAGTTCGTGAAGTCCATGTGCGGCGGTGACCATGGACAATGATGGTGGCGAAGACACTTGATGATGGCGTGGACGATGGTTTTGGCGACGACGGTGTGGTGTGGGGTTAGGGTTTTTTTGTTTTGAAGAAGATGAAGAGAAAGGAAGGAAATGGGGAAGGGAAAGTGGGGGTTTGGTTGTTTTAAAATTTTTTCTTTTCTTCTTTTGTTTTTTTATGGCCGATTGGGTCTTCTTGTCCATTTTTTTCTTTACTTTGGGCCAGCTTGGACGTTCGGCCCAATTTTCTTTCTTTTTCTCATCTTGGGTTTGTTTGGGTGTTGGGCTTATTTTGGGTTTATTGTATGGTTTGGGTTGGTATTTGGATATGGGGTAGGTAGGTTAAATGGGTTGGTGGTTGGGTATTGGATTTGGGTTTTGGGGGTTTTTATAAAGGTTAGGGATATTGGTATTTTTATTTGTAGGTAAATAATTGTCACCATTTAGCATGTCGTGCCCACGCTACCATCATTATCTGAATTTTGGAAAATTCAGAACTCCATTACGTTCCTGAAAGCATCAAATTAACTGGACTAAATAAAAATTTATTTGTTTACAACCTAAATCTTACTAAAACTCAAAATTAAATAAATGAAAATAAATTTGGGTTGTAACACCCCCTAACCTTTATCCGTCACCACAACAGGGTTACGAAGCATTACCGGGATTTAAAGATCAAATACAGAAAATTTCATATCATTACACATTCATACCATAAACCAAAAAATAATCAATCATATCATCCTTTATATGAGCCCTCGAGGCCCAAATACACACTAGAATCAAGTCAGGACTAAACTGGATACTCAGAGAATTTTTTGCGAAACTTCAAAATTTTTTTCCAATGTGTAAGGGACACACGCCCGTGTGGCCAGGCCGTGTGGCTCACACGGTCAAGAGACACGTCTATGTCTCAGGCTGTGTGGTCATTCAAAGTAGGGCACAGGGCTATGTCCCAGCCCATGTCAAAATTAGGGTGCTCTCTGACTTGGGTCACACGGCCAAGCCACACACCCGTGTGCTAGGCTGTGTGAGCATACTGACTTCCATTAATTAGGTGTAGGGGTCACATGGCCAAGCTACCCGCTTGTGTGCTAGGCCATGTAGATAATTTTGAGCATTCTATTTCTCAATTTTTAATATGCAGGGGACACACGGCCAAACCACACGCCCATGTGCTAGGCCGTGTGTCACACACGGTTAAGACACAGGTCCGTGTCTCTGCTCGTGTAGACGAAAATAGGCAATTTCCAAGGCCACTTTTCTCACCCAACTTGGCATCAACCTACATTAACATTGTAACACATTTACAAGCCAATATAAAACATTCAAATCAAGCCAAAACCAAGTTTTATGCATGACTTACCAAAGCCAAAATAACCATACAAACATATATGTATATACATATCTTACCAATTGTTCTATCTTAATTCATTCATCAATATGCCTATATGATTCCCATTATTCAACCATTTCAATCCATATCAAACATATTAAGGCTTTATATATATATGTACATATCAAACTATACCAATTATAAGTCATACCAATGGCTAATTTCAACCAAACACATACATGCCATCATTGGCCAAATTTAGCCTATACATGTCATTATAACAAAAATTTAGTTTGTTACATATACCAAAATGAGCTGATGGATAATGTGAGATATCTCCGCCAAGCTTCCAACCAAATGAGCTTTCAAGTACTATAAAATAGAGTAAATAAAACAGAGTAAGCAGTTAATTCTTAGTAAGTTCGTATAACAGGAAATTAACTTACCATACATTTGCATTTAAGGTAATATCCAAATACATCTAAGCAATTTGGCTAATAGCCTAAACACACATAACCTCCTCAAACATGTTTGTAATAGCCCATTTTTGCCCGGGCCTAATACACTCAAAATAGACCAGATCAAACCAAATAATAAAACAGTCCCAGTCCATTACAAAACCCAAAACACTCAAACTCAAATACAAGCCCAACCAAACCCATTAACTAGGGCTGATAAGCCCAAAACATTAACTAGTTTCAGTAAAACAAAATTGAAACCCTAACCCTAGCTCCCTTATGCCGCTGCCTCCATGTGCGATGTCAGCACGCCCACCGCCCAAAGCCTGACAGGCATCTGCAACCTTGCACCAAAATAGCAATGGTCAGCCATTCAACGTCTGTTGACTTCACCTGCGAAAGACAGAAGTAAGCAAAGACACAGAAGATAGTAGCATAGATTAACAGTAACCGTGGCTATAAAAAACCACGAAAAATAACAATGTAAATGGGGGGACGGATATTCAAAAATCAATAGAAAAATTTCAAGGTTTATATCTATTTTTGCTTTACTCTTTCATTTTTTTAGTCTACTGTTATTGTTTATTTCTTACCCTATTTACATATACACAAATAAAACAAAAAGAAAAAGGGATCTTGCCTGGTACGTCGTTAGTGCCGCCGTCGTCAGCCTTTTCCACCGAAACAAGGGCCTCATCGGTGAAAGGTGAAACCTTTCGGTTTCCTTTCCATCGGTCGAGTGTCGGCCAGTTTTTCGGAGATTTAAACCCTAGATCTGGATTTCATTTGAAGAGGGGGCTGAAACAGGGTCTTTTAGGCTTCCCGGCCACCATGGACGGCGGCACCATCGTCGACGATCGGCGGTCATCACGGTGGACCGACGACCGAACCCACGGCCGGGGATTGGGTCGAATGAGAGAGAGAATTTAGGGAGAACCCCCTTTTTTTTTTTGAAACAAGAAGAAAATGAGCTTATTTTGGAAAATTTTGGGCTTTTGTATTGTTATAAAACGACGTCGTTTCACCTGGGGGGTTTTAGCGCCAAAACGGCGCCGTTTTACGCGACCCGCGCGCAACTCGACCCGAACCCAGGGATCCGCGTGTTTTCTTTTAAAATGGGAGAATATTCATCTTGGCCCTTCCGCATTTTACACCTGTTTCAGTTAAATCCTTTTGATTGTTTTTATTTCTTTCAATTAAGCCTGATAATTTTATTTTCATCACATTTCAGTCCCTAATGGAACTATGCGTTTTGGAGGATGGGATTATTTCCCATTCGACCCCTCCTCGTCATCCGCGTGTTCAATTTAATGTTTTTATCTTTTATTTTCTCCCGATTTTGCCCCTGAGATTTTGTTTATTTTTAATTCAGTCCTCCATTTGTTATTTTAATTAGTTATTTACTAAATTAATGATTTTAGTATTGTTATTACTTTCATACAATATCATTAATATTAATATTAATATTAATATTATTATTATTATTATTACTACTACCATGTATTCATACATATCTTTTGATTCCAAGCTTTATTATATATATATATATACATGCACATCTTTTATAATGTATATAGACACGTACACACACACAATTTATTCTATATAATAATATACATACGTACATATATTTTATGTTTTATATACATATGTTTTTACATATTTTATGACTTTAAAATATATATATATATACATACATACATACGTTTTTGTAATATATATATGTACATATTATTTATTTATTATAAATATATATTTATTATATTTCATATTTTCTACATACATATATATACGTATATATATCTACATATTTTAATTCATATACATATATATGTACATATACATACTTACATATATTTTTGTTTCATAATTTTAAAATATGCATACCTATGTACATCCTTCATATTTTTATGTATACACACACACACACATACATATATATATATATATATATATATATATATATATCTTTTTACATTTTTATAATTTTATTTATTTTATTTATTTATTTATTTACATTTTCATTATTATTTTGAAAGAATGTTTTAATTTTATTTGCTTATATACTTGTTATTTTGTACGATATTGATTCGTTATTTTTATTTATCTTATTTTCGTTGCTATTGCTCGTATTATTTATGCTTACATCATTATATTCATTTTTGTTTTATTACGCATATTGACACCGTGTTTCATTTCTATTATTTCGTGTTAGATTAGTTTTATTCAATGCATAAATTATGATTTTTGGATAAGCAAAATCTCGTGTTTAGATTCGAGAAGGCCGTACCCTAACTTATTGGGTTTCGATTTTCACAATAAATCTAAATACACAAATCTTTTCAAACTCAAGTTTTCAAACGATCTCAGGAATTAAGAAAAGATTGTGTCCTAAATTACTGGGCATGATCCCTTTTCTAAACCCAAGATAATTAAATATCTTTTTAAATAAGTAAATTTTTGGCATTCATTCGCGCATCGAGAATTCAAGACATTGTGTCCTAACTTACTGGATATAATTCTCTTTCTCGATTAATATGAAATATGCCCTTTTCTCGAAAATTTTTAACATTTCAATAAAGGATCGTGTTTTAAATCTCTTTAAAGTTTTCAATCTTCGACACTAAGACATTAATTAATCAACTAGGTACCAATTTTGGGCGTTACGAGGGAATAGAATTCCCGACAGGCTCAGATTCCAATCCAGGGAATAACCCAATCAATCCTGTAGTTACTGATCTAGACGAAATGGCAGAAATAGAAAAAGCATGGGTAGAACTGTCGAAGCAACTCGAAGATTGGTAGAGGTGGTTGGAAGAAAAACTCAAAGTAATGGAGAATGCTGATTACCATTGCAGGATTGATGCCAAGGATCTAAGTTTGGTCCCAGATCTAGTACTCCCACCGAAATTCAAGGCTCCAGAATTTGAAAAATATAATGGGACTAGTTGTCCTGAAGCTCACATCACGATGTTCTGTCGAAGAATGACAGGATATATTGATAACGATCAACTGTTAATTCATTGATTCCAAGATAGTCTGATCGGGTCGGCTGCAAAATGGTACAACCAGTTGGGCCGTGCCAATATCCACTCATGGAAGAACTTGGCACAGGCTTTTATGAAGCAATATGGCCACGTGACAGACATGGCACCTGATAGAATTACATTGCAGAACATGGAGAAGAAACAAAGTGAGAGCTTCAGGCAATATGGCCAAAGATGGAGAGAGGTAGCGACACAAGTCCAGCCACCTCTTTTAGAGAAAGAAGCCACGATACTTTTCATCAACACTTTGAAAGCCCCATTCATTAGCCACATGTTGGGAAGCACTACCATGAGCTTCTCAGATATGGTAATGTCTGGCGAGATGATTGAAAATGCCATAAGAAGTGGGAAGATAGATACGGGAGAAAGTGTCAAAAGATCAACCCCAAAGAACAAAAAAAATGAAGTGAGCAATCTGAGCTTGTATAATAAAGGGTATTCCAAATCGGTCACTGTAGGCCAGCCGAGGACGGTAGCTGCTGGCTATCAAGGCCCCTCAAAGCAAAAATCCAACTCGAGGCCAAACATAGAAAGGCTCCAGTTCACACCCATCCCAATGACGTATAAAGAGTTATATCAGAATCTATTTGATGCGCATGTAGTAGCTCCCTTTTACACAAAACCCATGCAACCTCCGTTCCTGAAATGGTATGATGCGAACGCCCAATGCGAATGCCACGCAGGAACAACGGGACACTCGATTGAAAACTGCACTACATTTAAAAAGCTAGTTGAAAGGTTCATCAAGATGGGCATCGTAAAATTTGACGATCCATCTGGACTTAATATGGCAGGAAATTCGTTACCCAGTCATTCAGACCCAAGAATAAACGCGATAATTGAGAATGGAGGGAAGAATACCAAAACCAATGTTGTAGAAGTAAAAACCCCACTGAAATGGGTTTTGAAACAAATGATAGACATGGGATTAATCATTCAGAATTTAGAGAAGAGACCAAAAGGGATGAGGAGCTACTGTGAGTTCCACGCTGAGGAAGGCCATGAAATCCAGGAGTGCGCTGAATCCAAAGCCTTGGTGCAAAGCCTAATGGATAATAAAGAGTTGGAATTCTTTGAAGAAACCAAAGCCCCGGGAGGAATGTTGGGGAATTTGAATGTTAATGCCCCATCCAAAGAGGGAGCCGGGGAAGAGGATTTATAAGGCGTTTGCCCTTACACACTTGGAAGTGTTTTGAACAATAGGACTGCGGAAGAGATCCTTGTATTTTTAGAGCTAATTCAGAGTAATGTCCAAAACACGTTTATTGTTCTAAGCCTAGGAGCAATAAGAATCCTTTTGTGAGATATGCTTATGTCCAATATCTTTATAAAAATGCATCTTTATTTCTTACTTCGAGCAAATATTCTTTCATTGTTTCCATTTCATTAATAATCATACTATATAGATAAATATTCTTAGATTCTTTTTTAGATCTACCTTCAGCCATACAACAGGTCTCCAGATATCAAAGATATGAGTGACACTACTATTGACTCATAACCTCCTTTTAAGCAAGATATGTGTCCAGAGGAACCTCAGGACTTTGAAGACAACCGAGACCGTAGTTTATCTCTTGATTTCTTAAATATGAGAGGATAAGATGAGAAATAGATCCTGCCTTACAAAGAATCGATGGAAGCTATGGCCTTTCTTTATGGGGAACAAATGTCATTAGGCCGATCTCGCCTAAAGTTTTTGGTGATTATCAATTCATCTTTATGGTCGTTAATTACCTCACTAAGTAGGCAGAAGCTGCTTCATATGTCGATGTCACAAAGTTGACAGTCAGCAAATTCTTGAAAAAGAAATTATATGTTGGTATGGAATACCAAAAGGATCATATCAGACAATTCATCGAATTTGAACAACCGCACGACATCAGAAGTTTACAGTCTGTTCAAGATTAACACCATATCGCCCCAAAATGCACGGTACAGTGGGAACAAAAAAAACTTCTAGAGGGGCAACGCATTGGCTTATCACAATTTTGCTCATTGAGGTCCAGACGCTTTCTCTTCAAGTTCTGGATTCGATCCCGATCGAAGAGAAAAGTTCAAAGTTATCTATCGTGATCAAATACAAATAATGCAAGCTCACCAAAAAGGTTCACCCCAGAGAATTCCAAGAGGAGGACCTGGCATCGAAGAAGATCCTCTCTACAAAAGGGCTTAAAGAAAGTGGATATCAAACTGGAAAGGACCTTATATGGAAGGCCTTATCTAGAGAAGTGTTGATTTTGACCAAGAAGGATGAAAATAACATGCCTAATTTTGAGAATTTTGATTCAAGCAATAAATACTTCACTTGAAAAAAAGAAACGAAAAGAAAAAGAAAAGAAGAACGAAAAAAGAAAAATGAGAGGCCAAGGTGAAAACCCACAAAAGGCGCATTGAGACCAAAGGGGTTTTGAATTGAAAACCCAGAAATGGGCAGTTAAAATTTTGATTGAATGTGGGGTATGCGGTAGTCTTGTCCTCTCTGAATTAATAAGAAGGAGAGGTGCTACATCTTGAGGCATCAACAATGTCTTCTAGGACTTCTAAACACATATCAAGTTCAAAAAGGTCCTCAAGAAGTTTGGGGCAGAGAAGCTCATGCTACAATATCTGGGGCACCTATTTCCATTTTATTCAAAATACACCATATTGATTAATTTATTCTCATTTTGTATTGTAACAAAATTTGCTATCTTGATTGGTTCATTCATTTCGAGCTTTGCTCTCAACAAAATTTCATCTTGTCCATTTTGATAATCTTTTTCAAGCATTTTTCATTGAAATAACGATTATTGGACTGATAATATTCAATCAAAAGAAGTCTTGCATATTACTCTGGAAGCTTCTAAATAGTACGAGGACCTGAAACAGGGCTATTGTTTAGAACTAACCAACTTAAGGGTTAGAAGCATTCGAGAAAGAATAGTCTAAATTGTGACTATTTCTGTGGTTTTTCTGTCAAAGATACCGACTAAACAAGAAGGAATTAGTGATAAAACCTTGATGAACAACGAGGAATGACAACCCAAACATTAAAAATGGATCATTCTCATGACATTCTACATTCATGCAAATATCTTTCATACACATCTAGTTAGGAAATTTTGATTCATTCCGATTATAATATTCTAAACACTAGGCATAAATAGGTCCATGAAATGGATTTTACAGGTCATGTTCCCTAGAGAACAGATCAATGAAGTTACCCATACCCCTGAAGTTGCAGTGGGATGGATTGAAGTCATCATATCAAGCCTTATCTCCCTAAGCAGTAGTGGAGTAGGTTGAAGATTGCAGATCCTGTCTCCTTAAACAGTAGTGGAGCAGATCGAAGATGGTGAATCTTATCTTTCTAAGGTAGAAGTGAAGTAGATTTAAGCCACTAGCCTTATCTCCTTGAGCAGTAGTGGAGTAGGTTGAAAATTGTAGATCTTATCTCCCTAAGCAGTAGTGGAGCAGATCGAAGACGGTGAATCTTATCTTTCCAAGATAGTAGGAAGCAGATTTAAGCCACCAGTCCTATCTCCTTGAGCAGCAGTGGAGTAGGTTGAAGATTGTAGATCTTATCTCCCTAAGCAGTAGTGGAGCAGATCGAAGACGGCGAATCTTATTTTCCCAAGGTAGTAGGGAAGCAGATTTAAGCCACTAGCCTTATCTCCCTAAGCAGTAGTGGAGCAGATCGAAGACAATGGATCTTATCTATCTGAAGTTGTAGTAGAACAGATCGCGTTAGACTTTATTGAAGCTACAAGTCTTATCTCACTGAGGTTGCAGTAGAGTAGACTGAAGATAGCAAATCTTATCTCCCTAAAGTTGCAGTGGAGCAGATTGAAGCTATTAATCCTATCTCCTTGAAATTGCAGTGGAGCAGATTAAAATGATGAATCATATACCTCTGAAGTTGCAGTAGGTCGAATTAGATCTTATCATATCAAACTTTATCTCCTTGAAGTTGCAATGGAGCAGTGCATTGCAGAAGAACGGATCGCGTCAGACTTTATTGAAGCTACAAGTCATATCTTTCTGAACTGCAGTGGAGTGGATTGAAGTAACAAGGCATGGTGGACTAAAATGAAGCTACTTGAAAAAGAGAAGTTCCAAAACAAATCAAGACTTGGCGAAACCGGGAAAAATTGGTCTTTCTTTGAAGTCTTTGCTCTATTCTCGTTACACAACAATGAGCAAAGAGGGGCAGCTGTAATAGCCCATTTTTGCCCGGGCCCAGTACACTCAAAATAGACGAGACCAAACCAAATAATAAAATAGTCCCAGTCCATTACAAAACCCAATACACTCAAGCCCAAATACAAGCCCAACCAAACCCATTACCTAGGGCCCGATAAGCCCAAAACATTAACTAGTTTCAGTAAAACAAAATTGAAACCCTAACCCTAGCTCCCTTACGCCGCTGCCTCCATGTGCGATGTCAGCACGCGACCGCCCGATGCCTGACAGGCGTCTGCAACCTTGCACCAAAATAGCAATGGTCAGCCCTTCAACGTTTGTTGACTTCACCTGCGAAAGACAGAAGCAAGCAAAGACACAGAAGACAGTAGCATAGATTAATAGTAACCGTGGCTATAAAAAACCACGAAAAATAACAATGCAAATAGGGGGACAGATATTCAAAATCAATAGAAAAATTTTAAGGTTTATATCTATTTTTGCTTTACTCTTTCATTTTTTTTTAGTCTACTGTTATTGTTTATTTCTTACCCTATTTACATATACAAAAATAAAACAAAAAGGAAAAGGGATCTTGCCTGGTACGTCGCCAGTGCCGCTGTCGTCAGCTTTTTCCACCGAAATAAGGGCCTTATCGGTGAAAGGTGAAACCTTTCGGTTTCCTTTCCATCGGTCGAGTGTCGGCCAGTTTTTCAGAGATTTAAACCCCAAATCTAGGTTTCATTTGAAGAGGGGGCTGAAACGGGGTCTTTTAGGCTTCTCGACCACCGTGGACGATGGCGCTATCGCCGGCGATCGGCGGCCATCACGGTGGACCGACGACCGAACCCACGGCCGGGGATTGGGCCGAATGAGAGAGGGAATTTAGGAAGAATCCCCTCTTTTTTTTTTTGAAACAAGAAGAAAATGAGCTTATTTTGGAAAATTTTGGGCTTTTATACTGTTATAAAACGAAGTCTTTTCACCTGGGGGGTTTTAGCGCCAAAACGGTGCCATTTTACGCGACCCGCGCGCAACCCGACCCGCACCCAGGGATCCACGTGTTTTCTTTTAAAATGGGAGAATATCCATCTTGGTCCTTCCGCATTTTACACCTGTTTCAGTTAAATCCTTTTGATTGTTTTTATTTCTTTCAATTAAGCCTGATAATTTTATTTTCATCACATTTCAGTCCCTAATGGAACTATGCATTTTGGAGGATGGGATTATTTCCCATTCGACCCCTCCTCGTCATCTGCGTGTTCAATTTAATCTTTTATCTTTTATTTTCTCTCGATTTTGCCCCTGAGATTTTGTTTATTTTTAATTCAGTCCTCCATTTGTTATTTTAATTAGTTATTTACTAAATTAATAATTTTAGTATTGTTATTACTTTCATACAATATCATTAATATTATTATTATTATTATTATTTATTATTATTATTATTATTATTATTATTTGATTCCAAGGTTTATTAAATATATATATACATACACATCTTTTATAATGTATATAGACACGTACACACACAGAGTTTATTCTATATAATAATATACATACGTACATATATTTTATGTTTTATATACATATGTTTTTACATATTTTATGACTTTAAAATATATATATATATACATACATACGTTTTTGTAATATATATATATATGTACATATTATTTATTTATTATTAATATATATTTTTTATATTTCATATTTTCTACATACATATATATACGTATATATATCTACATATTTTAATTCATATACGTATATATGTACATATACATACTTCCATATATTTTTGTTTCATAATTTTAAAATATGCATACCTATGTACATCCTTCATATTTTTATGTATATACACACATATATATATCTTTTTACATTTTTATAATTTTATTTATTTATTTTATTTATTTATTTACATTTTCATTATTATTTTGAAAGAATGTTTTAATTTTATTTGCTTATATACTTGTTATTTTGTACGATATTGATTCGTTATTTTTATTTATCTTATTTTCGTTGCTATTGCTCGTATTATTTATGCTTACAACATTATATTCATTTTTGTTTTATTACGCATATTGACACCGTGTTTCATTTCTATTATTTCGCGTTAGATTAGTTTTATTCAATGCATAAATTATGATTTTTGGATAAGCAAAATCTCGTGTTTAGATTCGAGAAGGTCGTACCCTAACTTACTGGGTTTCGATTTTCGCAATAAATCTAAATACACGAATCTTTTCAAACTCAAGTTTTCAAACGATCTCGGGAATTAAGAAAAGATCGTGTCCTAACTTACTGGGCATGATCCGTTTTCTAAACCCGAGATAATTAAATATCTTTTTAAATAAGTAAATTTTTGGCATTCATTCGCGCATTGGGAATTCAAGACATTGTGTCCTAACTTACTGGATATAATTCTCTTTCTCGATTAATGTGAAATATGCTCTTTTCTCGAAAATTTTTAACATTTCAATAAAGGATCGTGTTTTAAATCTCTTTAAAGTTTTCAATCTTCGACAATAAGACATTAATTAATCAACTAGGTACCAATTTTAGGCGTTACGAGGGTGCTAATCCTTCCTCATACGTAACCAACTCCCGAACCCATTTTTCTGAATTTCGTGGACCAAAATCGTTGTTTTAATAAAATTAAATTGTTTATTAAAAACAACCACTTTACGAGGTGACCCGATCACACCTCATCAAAAAGGATCGGTGGCGATCCCATATTTGTTTTCATTTTTTAAAATCCAAGTCGACCCCGTTTTATCAAAAAAAATGGTGTCAACAATGTTAGTCATTTACTTTTCATGAATATAAAAAAAAAAACTTGTATGAGCTCATCAAATATCAATTTTCCATGTATTTCATGTTTATACAGATAATAATTCACATTGAATTCATATATTTTTTATTTCAGGATTTTTCCCATTGAATTATTTAAATTATCGATGGATACCTGGGTAGTACACACGAAGTGTACAAATCTGAAATCTGTCAATTCATATTCGGGAATGCTCATACAAGCACATAAACAGGAAGCTCTTCTGAACCATATAATGAGAAGCTCATATGAGCCATGTAACAAGAAGCTTCGGAGAGCCATTAACGGGAAACTGATGCGAGACAATATCGAGAAGGTTCAAGCGAGCCAATATCGGGAAGGTTTAAGCGAGTCAATATCGGGAAGCTCATGAAAGAGCCTTTAATTGGGAAGCTCCGAAGAGCCATATATCGAGACGCTCATAAGAGTTGCGGTGTGTCCACAACACATGCAGGATCACAACCAATCAGGATGCTCCAAAGAGTTGTTAACGGGAAGATCGCAAGAACCATATAACGAGAAGCTCATGAGGGCTAATAACGGGACGCTCTTTCGAGTTGTGGTGTGTCTGCAACACATGCAGGACCATAACCAATCGAGAACCCTTAATGACAATGTCATTTGTATCCATCGAATTTCCAATGTTTAAACGAGACTTATCACTTGTCGATTATCGTCGGATATGTAACTAATTTTATATTCACGGTAATAATACAATCATGCACATACAATTCAAGTAAACACACATATAAATTCTCAATTTAGTTACACGAACTTACCTCGACAATATTGGTGTATGCAAAATCTACTAATTCGACACTTTTTCTTTTCCTCGATCTAACTCCGTATTTGGTCTATTCGAATCTATATGAATCAATTTAACAATAATTTAATACATATCATACTCAATTCAATCCAATTCACATCTTAGGCAAAATTATCATTTTGCCCCTATACTTTTATTTAATTACGATTTCGTCTCTAGGCTCGAAAAATAAAATTCATGCAATTTAATCCTCATTCCAAGCCTAACTGATTTCTACATATCAAAATAACAGTCCATGTATTTCACAAAATTTAAAATTTTTCCATGAATTTTACATATTTTCAATTTAATCCCTAAATCACAATTTCATCAAAATTTCCTTTACAAAAGTTGTTTATCTATTAACAACCTTTCATTTTCTACCATAATACTTCATAATTCATGCATACTCATCCATGGAAAACTCTAGTACTTGATAACTTTACAAATTAATCCCGAGATAGTTAGATTATGATCTCAAAAATATAAAATTATTGAAAACGAGACAATAATACTTACTCAATTAAGCCAAATAAGTTTGCTACCTTCAAACTCTTCTAAGTAGGGTTTCCATACATTTTGATTTGGGAAAGATGATGAAATAAGATGATATTAGATTTTTATCATCTTTAATTATTTCTCTTTCCAATTAGTCATTTTCTTTTCTTAAATTTCCAATGATGAATCATCACACTTATCTACTAAGTCCACTAATTGGTCTATTTACCATATAAGGACCTTAAATTTTGAATTCCATAGCTATTTAATACCTATAGCTACTAGAACTCAACTTTTACATTTTATGCGATTTGGTCCTTTCCATCTAATTAGACATGTAATCATTAAAATTTTCTTAACGAAAATTTTCATACGACATTCCTATCGTAATGCAGACCATGCAATAATATTAAAATAATTTTCTTTCTAGACTCGGATTTGTGGTCTTGAAACTTCTGTTTCATTTTCACTGAAAATGGGCTATTACATGGGTTGCTTCCCCAAAAACGCTTTTGTTTAACGTCATTAGCTCGACGACCTGGAAATATATTTAATCGACTCTTCAAGGACTAAATTTTCGTAGAAAGGCTTTAATCACTATCCGTTGACCTTGAAATTTTTTTCGAATTCTTCGCTTTCAACCTCGATTGCACCATGTGAAAATACGTGAGTAATAACAAAAGGCCCTAACCACTTAGTTCGAAACTTACCTGCAAAGATTCTTAGTGTAGGGTCATAAAGTAATACTTTCTACCCTACCACATTGTTTATGGGTTATCTTCTGATCATGGTATACCTTGATCTTATCCTTATAAATTTGGGCACTTTCTTACTCTTCTCGTCAAATTTCCTCAAGTTCTTGAATATGTAACTTACGATACTTACCTGTAGCTTCTAGCTCCATGTTGCATTGCTTGACCGCCCAAAATGCTTTATGTTCTAGTTCAATAGGAAGATGACATGGTTTACCAAAAATTAATCGATAAAGATACATACCTATGGGTCATTTGTAAGATGTCCAGTATGCCTACAGTACATCATTTAGTTGCAAACTCCAATCTTTCCTATCTGGCTTAACGATCTTCTCCAAAATCAACTTGATTTCTCGATTCAACACTTTCACTTAACCATTTGATTGAGGGTGATAAGCCATAGCGACTTGTTGTACTACCCTGTATTTTTTCCATAGTGTGTCAATTACCTTATTACAAAAACACGTTCCTCAATCACTGATCAATGCTCGCAGTGTGTCAAATTTGGAAAAAACTATAACTCTTTAGGAAATCAACTACCGTATTGGCGTCAGCATGACGAGTGGCTTTTACTTCCACCCACTTTGACACATAGTCAACAGCAAGTAAACTATAAATGTTACGTATGATGAGACAAAATGTCCCATAAAATCAATGCCCCATATATCAAATATTTCATAGATATGTACAGGGGTTAGAGGCATTTCATTTTTCCGGCTCAAGTTTCCTACCCTTTGACACTTTTCGTACGTTTTACGAAACAAATATGCATATCAAAAAATATGTGGCCAATATAGTTCACATTCAAGTACATTATGTGCAGTTCCTTTAGGGCCAAAATGTCCACCACATGCATAAGAATGACAAAAAGATAGAATTGATTTTACATTAGTATTTCCAAAGATAGGGTTCATCCCAAACATAATATCATGATTCACATTTGATCTTATCTTTTTCAAATTGTGATAGTTTAGAAGAGACTATACCTATAACAAGGTAATTTACCATGTCTGCGTGCCAAGGGAAAATTATCTGAGTAGCAAGCAGACTTTCATCCGAAAAATCATCTTTAAGTGGTATGACATCCTTCGATGGAGGTATTCGGCTCAGATGGTCAGCTACCAAATTTCTGCGTCATTTATTATCCTTTATTTCGAGATCAAACTCTTGCAAAAGTAATATCCACCTAATAAGCCTCGATTTAGCTTCATTTTTCCTGGTCAGATATTTAAGAGCTGCATGATCAGAGAAAACAACAATCTTAGTCCCTAACAAATACGAATGAAATTTTTCCAAAGCAAAAACTATAGCTAGAAACTCTTTTTCAGTAGTCGAGTAACTGCTTTGGGCAGCATCCAAAGTCTTAGACGCATAGAAGATAACATGTGGTTCTTTCTTGATTCTTTGCCCAAGGACTGCTCCTACGCTATGGTCACTTGCATCGCACATTATTTCGAAAGGATAATTCCAATTTGGTAGTTGAACGATGGGTGTCGAAATGAGCTTATGTTTGAGCGTGTCGAATGCATCCCTGCATGATTGGTCAAACTCGAACTCCTTGTCCATCTATAAGAGATTACAAAGCGGTTGCGCAATTTTTGAAAATTCTTTAATGAACGGCCTGTAGAAACCTACATAACCAAGGAAAGAACGAATCTTCCTCATAGTTGTAGGGTATGGCAGTGAGTTAATGATGTCAATTTTTTCTTTATTGACAGAAATTCCCTCAGCAGAAATGATATAACTTAGAAGAAATCCTTTATCCACCATAAAATGACATAATTTAGAATAAGATTAATTCTAAGCATCTTTCCAAAATTTTTGCAAGATTTGACAAACACACCTCAAAAGACTCACCATACACAGTAAAGTCGTCTATGAACACCTCAATTATTTTCTCAACATAGTCAAAAAAATATACTTACCATACACCTCTGAAACCTGGCTGGTGCATTGCAAAGTCCGAACGGCATTCGTCTGTAAGCAAACGTGCCAAATAGACACGTAAACGTCATCTTCTCTTGATCCTCCAGTGCCATTGAAATCTGGAAAAACCCTAAGTAACCATGAAGACAACAACAATTAGACTTCCCAGCTAAACATTCTAACATTTGGTCAATTAATGGAAGTGGAAAATAATCTTTCCGAGTTAAGGAATTCTACTTCCTATAATTGATGCAGACTCTCCACCCGTTTTGGACCCGAGTGGGAACATCTCACCTGTCGAATTCTCAATTACGGTCACGCTGATTTTTTCGGTACTACATGGACTGGGCTGACCCAATTATTATCAGAAATGAGATAGACCATCCTAGCATCAAGTAACTTTTGAACTTCTTTCCTTGCCACTTCCATCATGGGCGGATTGAGATGCCTTTGAGCCTCTCTTTTAAGAATTGCATTATCTACAACTTGAATTTTGTGTGTGCAAGTCGAGGGGCTCAACCCCTTAATGTCAACTATCGTCCATCCAATTACCTCATTATAGTCTCTAAGAACTCGTACCATGTTTTCCTCTTCTACCTTCGAAAGTTTACTCGAGATTATTACCGGTAAGGTATTTCCTTTGCCGAGAAAATCGTACTTCAAATGGTTTGGAAATGGTTTGAGTTCCAATTCTAGAGCATGCAAAACATATGGTACAAGCTTAGTATGTAAAGAAGATAATTCAAAAATTTTACCTGGATTTTTCTGTAACTGTGGTGCCTCCATATGAGCCACTGTTTCGCAAACAGACTCTTCCAAGGTTATCCACTCCACTAGTTCCTCTATGGCATCAAAGTTTAGACTTCTGCAAAGAATAGTTTGTAATTTATCTTTGTTATGATATTTTAAGTGTAATTCAGTTAAAGGATCGATTATATCAATATTAGAAACATTAGAAATCATGCCAGGGTAGTTTATAGCCTCATAGATATTGAATTTCACCACTTCCCCATCAAACTCCATAGTGAGTATCCTAGTCCGTACGTCAATCTTTGTTTGTGCGTTACTAAAGAATGGCCTCCCAATAAGTATGTCAGACGAATTAGCCAAATTGTCATCCTCCATGTAATTAATGTAGAAGTCTGCAGGAAATATTAGCTCGTTTACCTTGACAAGAACATCCTCTAACACTCCCTCTCGATGCACCATAGATTTATCTGCAAGCTGAATAATTACACCTGTTTCCTTCAAAGGACCCGCGTTAAGTACTTTATAAATTGACAAAGGCAGAACATTAATTTATTCGTCTAAGTCACACTTTACTTTTTTAATACCGACACTACCTATTTTACAATATATGAAAAACATACTTTGGTCCTTACATTTGGGTGGTATTTTCCTTTGTAGAACAGAGGAGACATTTTCTCCGACACTTACCTTTTTATTGCCCAGAAGTTTCCTTTTACTCGTGCATAATTTTTTTAAGAATTTTACGTATCGTGGAATCTGCTTAATCGCATCGAGAAGAGGTATATTGATTTCTACCTTTTGAAAAGTGTCGAGGATCTCTTTCTCTTCTCACTCCTTTTTACATTGGACAAGTCTTTCAGGAAATGGAGGTGGTACTGCAAATGATTTTTATGGTGCTGACTCTACTGGAGCCTCTATGTCAAGTTTCTCCTTATATTGACTAGTATTGTTGGCGCAACTCGTGCCAGGTATGGGCTCCAAAACCTTCCCACTCCTCAATGTTATAGTACTTACATTGTGTCAAGGGTTTGGCTCAGTTTCGAACGACAGCTTACCTTGGGACTCTAAATGGCTAACCGTGAGCGCGAACTTGCTCACTTGCTTATCCAACTCCTACAAATGCATGTCAGTATTTTGTTGAAATTTCTCAGTACTACTATTAGCTAGCCTTTCCACTATGGCCTCCAAAGATGACTTTGGGGATGGTAACTGTTGATTCAGAAATGGCCTTTGTTGGTACGATTGATTGAACAGAGTATTCGACCCATAACTTAGATTGAGGTAATCTTTCCAACATTTGCTTGTTCTGTCGAATCCTTATGTAAAATCAGAAATGAGTCTGTCGAATGGTCTGGCTTAGCGCAGATCCCACACAACCGTGCTGGTCTCATTTTATCTGTAAGCAAAGTTTGAACAATATTAGTTAGCTTATCAATTTTATCTTCTAAGGATAAAGAACTTAACCCATGAACTAGTCTCGTGGATTCTATAGCCGGTCAGAATTGTTGAGAGTTAGCAGCCATGGTTGAAATCAACTCTCTCACTCTTTGAGGCATCATATTAACAAGTGCCCCCCACTTGCAGCATCTATTATTTTCATTTCCATCCAGAGTAACCCCTCATAGAAATGCTGCAAGAGTGACTGTTTAGTCAGCCTATGTTGTGAGCAACTTGCATAAAATTTTTTGTATCGCTCTCAATAATCGTAGAGTGATTTAGTGTTCTTTTGACAGATTCCCACAATGTCCCTCCTTAGTTCGGCTGCTCAAGCTGTAGAGAAGAACCTATCAAGAAACAAATGAGATATGTCAGACCATGTGTTGACAGATCCCGAGGTAAATAAAATAGGCACTCTCTAGTAGAGTCGACTAATGAGAAAGGAAAAGCATAAAGTTTGATTTGGTCTTCAGTTACTCCCTAAGGCTTCATACTTGTGCAAACTATATGGAATTCCTTAAGATGGGTGTGCAGATTTTCGTTCTGTAATCCACGAAAAGTAGGTAGTAAATGAATCAAATCTGACTTTAACTCGAACGGTATTCCTCCTGCCGAATAGGTTATACATAAGGTTTGTTGTTCATCCAATCCCGTTAAGAGCTGGCATATAGTTTGTTCAGCCATCTCGTCTAGTTCATCAAACTGAAAAATTTCCTCGGTGTATGATATGATTTCGGATCCGAGATTTGGTCATTTACCGCATCGAATGGTTTCTTTCCGTAGTTGTCGAGCCAATTTCTCAATTTATGGTTCAAACTCCAGAGTTCCCGGTTCTAATCTGGTCATAAGGTAAACAAACAAAAATTAGAAAAATATCTCCAATCCTCGGCAATGGTGCCAAAATTTGATGGTCGTCAAAACCACCAAAAATAATTCCTACAAAATAACTCTAAATAGTAGTAAAGAGTGGTAGTAGGGTTGAGTCCATAGAGATTGGATGTTATAATCAACTTCTACGTTTAACTTGTGAACAGAATGTTTGTAGTGTCGAAAGTCGTGCCCATGACTCCAAACAGACCTGCAAAAAAATAAACAAATAAACCAGGGGGTTTTGAAAATGTTTAGAAAGTAAATAATCGAATCAATGTAAATAAATAAATAATTAATATTAAAAATAAATTTAAATCGGGAAATATATTTGGATTTTTGTAAACAGAGATAATAAGCCTTAGCCCTAGACTTGGTAGGTTCCAGATTAAGAATCGATCCTCAAAAATTAATCTTTTCCTCTAAACAATAAGTTGGTTATAGCAGTTAAGAACGTCCTAACCACCAATTCTTCCTCTCGCAGCTAGTCCCAGTACGACTAGCAAACCAACCCTTATCGATTATCTAACCGAGATACACGTGTTCCCAATTCAAGATTCCAGCAGCCTTGCACTCTGAAGAACCCAACTCGAATTAACGGCCTCAACCGCTTAGGTCGTTTAAACCCGATCACTTCTTCCTTGATTTATTCTCGGAGATCTGAATATAGCACGGTCGTCTCGTTTCTCTAACTTTTAGCAAACACGACTCCAACCCAACGTGCACTTTTTAACTTGAAATCAAGTTAACTTTAAGGAATGAGTTGTCAATCCCGATACTTAGGAAAAATGTGAATACCGATTGAAAGGATTTTTAGTATGGATACATATCTCACGGTTCTCGACCGGATAGAACACCAGCCTAAAACTAAGATGAAGTTTAGTGAAGCACAGATTTTATCATGCTTTGTAGGTTATGAAAGGTGATTTGATGATAATGGAGGAAATTGGGAAAGGGAAGGACTTGAAAGGTAATTAAACGAATTTTGAAGGAACAAAGAAATGGAAATGGAAGTAACAGAATGCTCACGCCCAAATTGGAAGAAAAAGAATAATTTCTCTTAAATTCCAAATGAAAATCAAAGATGTAAAATTAAATGTGACTTTCCTAAGTACATTAAAGCCCTATTTATACACATGGTATTTACTAATTTTGGCTTTAACCACTTCAACATAAAATTAAAATTAAATAAAAAAATAAAATAAAATTTCTTCAATTTTTGGCTTTTACAAAGTCAAAAGAATCTGATGAGTCCTTGGCTTTTTCCACATTTTTTATTCGGCCTCTTTTCATTGATTGTGTTTCAATTTGGTCCTTTTCTGCTCGTTTTTTACTCTTAGCATCCCAATTGTATTCCTAACAAGATTAAAACATAAAAGCACTAATTCAGCAAGGATCAATTCAAAAATTAATTGAATTAAACACAAAAAGTCATGCAAATTAACATGTTATCATGAACTCTCTAAACTCTCCCTATAAAGAGAGCATTAGGTCATTATTTACACACTTGAATTCAAAAGAAAGTTGTATAGAGAAAATTCTCTAAATAAATTATTTTAGAAAATTTCTAGAGATATTTTTCTTATTTAAAACTAGACCCAAAAGTTTAGAGAAATTGCAAAATTACCTCACTGGTAATTTTTGTGAAAAAATTTCTGATTTAAAGCAAGCCCACACTTGGTAGATGTGAGCTTGAGGATAGTAGAGAAGACTACTCGGTCGAAGCATTCATCCTAGACGAATCAAAAAGGTACAATTTTGGTTAAGTTTTTATTACTTTAGATATCACAACTAAGTTCTTATTTTGGAAAAAAAATTAAAACTCTAGTTTTCCCCTAAATTTATTTTCTGCTGCATTTTCCAAACCCAATTTTCCAACATGCTAAGCCATTGGGATTTATTCCCGATTATTTCCTTGTCGTTCTTGTGGCTCTTCAAACAAAGGATTTTCTTGAGGCAAATTTATTATTGTGGATGGTTCTTTGTCCATTATTTGATGGTTATGTCTAAGTAGTTATTCTGGATCTAGGTATGGTTCAATTGGAATGTTGGAGTTTTGGATCATACACGACCTGAAACAAAAATTAAAATTAAAATAAATAAACAAAAATTAAAATCGTATCTATGTTTCCTAACATTCATACTTATCTTATTAATTGTAAAAAAATTATTTTTAAAATTTATTGTCGAAACCTCTCCGACAACAGCGCCAACAACTTGACCGCCTATAAACGAGTTAATAAATATAACACCAAAAATATAAGGGTTAAGAACGGCGGTGCCCATAAGTACACAGGTCAAATTGTAATATATTTGTACAATGAAATATTGGAAGTATTCTAAAGATCGTACCTAAGGGAGGATGGAACACATAATGAAAATATTTTTTACAATACTAAGACTAAGTAGTAATAGTTAATTCCTATATTGCGGTGGATCATAAAATATATTAAGAGGAATTATAAACAAATAAATTAAATCAATAAACCAATCAGGAAGATTAACTCGCTTCAATGTTTGTAACTAACTTTGAATTGGGGTTTTAGAGTAGATTAGTCATCGGTTAAGATAATTATTAGCTCCCAGCTCTAATTAATTTAATCAATTTGTTGATAATCACTTATCTCCCAACATCACTTTCTTAACCAGGATAAATTACAATTTACTCGGTTCGACTTTATCTTCCCATCTTGTCTACCCTATGATAACTTATTAGGGTTGTCAAGCCTAACAGTTTAAGAACACATAATTTATACCAACTAATCCATCTCGAGAAATCTCAAATCCTCCGTTAGTCACATCCTCATCCACTCGTTAAACTCCCCTAAAATATTTAGCAATTCATGTTATTCATAATCTCCACTTCAATTGAATAAACCATGTAAGAAACACGATCAATTCGGAGAAGAAAAGAGATATGAAAAATTGTGAATTGAGTATCAAATGGGGAACGAAGTAACAAATCTCTTGATTGGAATAACGAAATAAAACAAGTGAAAAGAAGAATATAAACTGAATACTTTAATTAAATAAATAAGTCCTTGAATCAAAATTGATTCAAGAAGAAAAACAATAAAGTATCTAAAAGCTAAAAAGAAAATAATCTAAACTAATTCTAAACTACGACGGTTTTTGAAGGCATCTAGGACGACTTGATTACATTCAACCCCTAATGTCTTGTTTATAGAGGTGTTGGCAGCCCAAATTAGGTCTTTGGCACATCTTAGTGTCACGGGACTAGATCTTTCGTCTTGCAATCCGTGTAGCCTTAGGCGATCCATTCGCTCTAAACTCGCCTAAGTCAACCTTTTCTCTCAAAAGTGAAGATTTATTTAGAATTCCTCTAAGGCATCAATTTGTATAACGGAAGCGATTGTGCCAAAAGAAGCTACAGACGAACAATAGAAAGCCAAAGAAAGAATGCACACAAAGTGTTTGAGTAAATGCTCAAAGAATTCTATTACTCTTAAGAATTCAACATACAATGGATGAGATACAAATAAGGGAGAGGCTCTCTATTTATAGTTGAGCTCCCCAAAACTGGCGGTCAAGATCAAATTACATCGACGGACGAGATTAGCATATCCCTTGATTTTAAGGATTTACAAGATTACATCATATCAAATCAAATCTACAAGATATGATTCCCTTACTAAAAATAGCCTAAGTTGTCATATCTTCATTATCGGGCCAACCAGGCTTCAATCTGACAGGCTTCTCCAACAGTTCTTTGAATCGGGTCAGTTCTCGTGGGCTAAATGTTACCCATCTAATTGATAGACTTCCATGGGTCGCATCTTGTGCCATGGTCATGGGCTTTGCACTTTGGCCTGTGACATTCTCCCCCACCCATTCTCACAATGTCCTCGTTGCAACTTCTGAATGATACTGACTTGATTCACCTTGGAACTTTCTCGTTGCCTTAGCTTCTTTCTGACTTGTCTTGCGATTGGGTTGTCCCTTCCTTCAGAACCTTTGTCTCATATTCTGTCGCCTATTAACTTGAATCGTTGCACTCGTTGGTACATCCCGTTGGCAAGGAGTCTCTGCTCTAACTTGCCTTAATTTTGACTTATTCCCATTGGAATCCCCTGGATTCTTACATCTTGGCTTCGTACCGCCCACAGTCCTTCGGCCTCCTTGCTTAAGAACTTTAAAAAGGCCCCTATGACCTTGCCAAGCCAACAAGTCAGAATTCAAAACACTATCAGAGTGTTTCCAATGTACCTTACTCACAGCATTTACTCATTTCGACTACTTTTGCATTGCTTCTTTCCCCTCGAAGTCCGGTACACAACCCATCTTCCCCAAAGGTGACGAATCCATAGTCGACTCCACAGGTCTCATATCGGTCTCATGCTCTACTAACTTTTTCGAAGAGGCTTTTGTAGCATTCTGTTCTATTGAGTTAATGTTTATCCCATATGAAACATCTTCGACTAGTTGGATTGACGACAACACCTTGGTCCCAACCTTCATATCCCGATGCACTGGCACAATAATCTTTAATAATGGACCAGTGACAATATGAATTTGATCAGCCCATGGAAACAGAACTATTTGAATCCTGTCAAGGAAGTTTAGGCCAAGTACATAATCGTAATCATCTAATTAGATTACCTCAAAGTCTTTATTGCCCTTCCATTCACTGATTTGTAGCTCCACATTACGAACTACTCCCATAGTTGGGGCCTCCTCAGAATTTACTGTCTTGATCTTCTTATTTGATTTCTTAATAGACAGGCCAAGCTTCTTCGCAGCCTTTTTCGATATGAACAAATCTGATGCTCCCATATTAATAAGAGCACTTCGCTTCTGACCCACTATGTTGATGTCCACAAACATCAACCCTTCTTCACCATTCCTTTTCTTAGGAATGAGCACCATCGAATTGACCCTCGATGTCTTTCCCTCAATAGGCTTCGCCTCTTCCTTCAACTCATCTTTCTTTTTCATCGTCAAAATTATCGATTTCTTTGGACATTTTCGTGCCATGTGTGGTCCTTAACAAAGGAAGCATTTTATCCTCTTCCCCTTGTCCCTTGGGTTGTTGGATCCCCTCTTCGCATCTCGTGGTTCCCTATTGCCACTTGTCCTATCGATACTGTTGCCATCATCGCTATGTCCCTCTTCATCTTTCTCATGGTTTCTCTCACCATTGTCCTTTCCATTGGGCTTAGACGACTTGAACTTGTCTTTCGTTAAACCAAGCTCAACAAAGGACTCTGCTTCGACCATGGCTACAGTAAGTTCGATGATTTCTTGCCTACACAACTCACGTTTTACCCACAGCTTTAACCCATCTTCGAACCAATAGAACGCTTCTTTCTCGCTCAAGTCACAGAGATTTGAAACATCAACTCACTAAATGCCTGAACATACTCCAAAACAGTGCCTTGTTGCGTGAGACGGCGCAACTTAGCCCAAGCTTCCTTCTCGGCATACTATGGGTAAAATTGCTTCTTCAACTCTCTTTGGAACTCCTCCCAAGCCCCAATTGTGTTCCTACCACGTTTCTCATCCGTGGACCTACGACGCCACCACAAGAGAGCCACATCAGTAAAATAGATTGAAGCAGTGTTTACCTTAATGGCATTATCTTCGATGCCCATCGCCCAGAAGTATTGCTCCATTTCCTACAAAAAGTTATCCATATCTCTTGCGGACCTTGCACCCTTGACCTTCTCCGGTTTGGAAACATTCATTGCTTGTTGCTTCGGCCTTGAAGACAACATCCTATTACTCAAAGTAGCTTTGTAAATCGTGAGCTCCCCCTTGAGCTCTTCAATTTCCTTCTTCATGGCTAACACCATATCCTCAAGATTCTCATCCCTCTCTACCAGCTTTTTCGTAGTGAAATTGACTAATTCATTCATCTTTTCTGCATTGGCACTGAGAGAATCCAACACAAAATCTCCAAGTTACTCCTCCATTGAGTCAAACCCATCTTTGCGTTCCTCGACCAACTCAAGCATCTACTTCATATTCCCTACAGACTCCTTGAGATTAACCACTCAATTTTCTAAAGCTGTCAGCATATCCCTCGAGCGACTTGCTTTTCTGGCCTTCCCACGGGTCTGCATTAGCTCATTCTGATCAACAACCTCTTTTGACATCCCAATGGTGCCTTCGAACCAATAACTCAGATACCACTTGTCATGGGGCTAGATCTTTCGTCTCGCAATCCGTACTGCCTTAAGTGATTCGTTCACTCCAAACTCGCCTAAGTCAGCCTTTACTCCCAAAAGTGAGGATTCCTTTAGAATTCCTCTAAGGCACCAATTTGTATAGCGGAAGCGATTGTGCCAAAAGAAGCTACAGACGAATAATAGAAAGCCAAAGAAAGAATGCACACAAAGTGTTTGAGTAAATGCTCAAAGAATTCTATTACTCTTAAGAATTCAACATACAATAAATGAGATACAAATGAGGGGGAGGCTCTCTATTTATAGTTTAGCTCCCCCAAAACCGACGGTCAAGATCAAATTACATCGACAGACGAGATTAGCCTATCCCTTGATTTTAGGGATTTACAATATTACATCATTTCAAATCAAATCTACAAGATATGATTCCCCTACTTACTAAAAATAGCGTAAGTTGTCATATCTTCATTATCGAGCCAACCAGGCTTCAATCTGACAGACTTCTCCAACAGATTTTTGAATCGGGCCCGTTCTCGTAGGCTAAATGTTCCCCATCTAATTGATAGACCTCCATGGGGTGCATCTTGTGCCATGGTCATGGGTTTTGCACGTTGGCCTGTGACACTAGGTCTTTGTATAAGTTTGATTGTGCGGACGAAAATAACCCCGAATCACTTGGGCAGGACGTCGATGCGTGTCATGCCACACCAAGGATATGGCGAGACACAACACTCAATTCCAGCCTTACTCAATTGTTTGGTGGTTTGACGGCTCGAGAAACTTTTGCATAACTCGTCCCCTACTTCCAATTGGGCCTTTATATCTTCATCCTACATACTCAATTCAATCAATTAGCACAACCTAAGGCTTGTGTCGGCCTATTGGGTCACAACACCTATAAAATGTGTTAAAAATACTTATTTTTATTAACTTCTAATCCTAAGGCCTAAATACTGAAAAACATAAATTAAAATCCTAAATTGCCAAGAAAATAAACTCCTTAAGTGCCGAATTGACCCAAATTGACTACTACATTTGACGGAAGGTCAGTAACCCAAACAACATTTCAACCCGAATGAAGGGTAGAAATAGAATAGAAGAATAAGGTTAAGACCACCAGTGCAGTATGGGCCTTTTCTAGTAAGCCTTATAAGTAGAATATCAATTTATCTGCCAGAGTTAGGGTGGAGGGTGGACAGTAGGTGAAATGTGCAAGGACAAGTGAGAATACAACAGAATTAGTTGAATGGTCATATGCAGACCAAGTAACAATCGCTTAGTGATCATTCCACCATTAAAGAAAGGCGAACATGAGTCTGACACTTTTGACAAAACGGAATTGTCTAAATGAAACAAGGAGCAATGTGTGTTTGGTTCTTTCCTATTTAAACCCTTGCAAGATAGGGTCTATTTTTGTGTAAAGTAGTAAAGAAACTCACTAAGTTCATTCGAACTTACAAGGGTTTTGACCTGTAATTGCAGGATTTGTGAGTTAAAGAACTCAAGGAGGGACTAAGCCAGATCGTGTTAGATTCAGGTCATCCTCAATAAGGTGTCATGTACATAGGAAGGGGTACCTTCAAACACTTCGCCTCGAGGTCATACATATTGTATCTATACAGTTTCCCCAGAGTCTAAATTTTGAGTCAACAACTTTTTATTAAATTTTAAGGTCTCAATTGTAAGAGATATATATTATTTAATAAAGTCCGCCTTAAATTTATTAAGGTTAAATTTTATTCCTTAGTCTAAACAACTCCATTTGTGGCACTCCATATCCGGATTCGGCGATCAAGTTGGGTTAGGGCGCTACATTAGCTCTAGTAATAATCATGAAAAGAGGTTAGAATTTAGTCATCTACTATTATTTTAAGGAATTCAATTCCTCTACTTTTCAATTAATATGAATTTGAACGGTGTTAACAGTTTACCTTAAATTTTATAATATCTGAGAAATATAAAAATAAATTACTGAAATAAAAGTAGTAGAGCTATAAATTTCAAAATATATGAACCGTAAAGGGAGATAGAGTACATTTTAGTTTATAATTTTAGCTGCGTTTTCCCGCGAGATGATAACCGAAAATGAAGCTATCTATATGCTTTCATGTTGCTTATATAAAACCCATGAATTGAAAGAAATTGCCATTTCTCCTCCAATTTCAGAAAATATAACCGGGAAGAACTCACATTCAAGAACCCTGTTGTTGCTTTCTTCTCCAATATTTCCTTATCCCTCTGAAATCTGGACTTCATAATATAACTATGGGTGTTTGGTGGACACAGATGAAATCATTTCTGAAAGCAATTGTTTCTTGGATTCCAATGGCGACGCGTCCAAACACCGTTAGGTATCGAATGAATAGTCAAAATCGTTTCTTCTTATGCCGCAAGTGCAGAAACCACATCGTCACCTTGGACAACCGCTTTGGCCGTGTATGTAATCTAATCTTTATGTATATATAATATAAAGATTCTTCTTTTACTACTGCAACTTCAGTTCTTGGTTGTGTTATTCATGGGATTTCTTGTTCTTGAGTGTTGTGTTGTGCAAGACAACTAAAGAGATATATACACATATTAGGTTTATAAGTTGTCATCTCTAACTTGGTTACTTTGGAACAATCTTTTCAGTCACGAGGATCAGTGAATGGATTTCTCTGCCGTGATGCGTAAGATACTTTCTCTCACTACAATCCATTGTGTAATAAAGTAGAACAACTATTAATCATTTTGGGTGATCGATATTTGTAGTGTCAACGTGAGGACGGATCCTATATCTACTCACAGGGTACTCTTTAATTCGCCAGTTATGAATGTCCGTTGCAATGGATGCAACGGGTACCTTGGCGAACAATTTGTAAGCTTTTTCCTGTGCCTCCCTTTTGGTTTATAAGCACTGTGTGATTACGCTGTCCTTTAATAAGATTGGCTTATTTTTTTATCTTGCTGTTTTCAGTTAACGCTTGATGGTGATAGGCCTCTCCCACGTGTAATAGAAAGAAGTTATTTACTTCATGCGTAAGCGTGTACATATATTGGCTTTGAAATACTGAATCATATTGCGAAATTAGAATGAAAATGGGGTGGTTGCATGCAGGGACCGTTTACTGTATTGGGATGGAACCCAAGTGATTAATGCACCACTCAAAGAAAGGCGACTGAATCCCCCAACTTTAAGTTCACCAAGAATGCAAATTCTAAGGCTGATTCTGGTTTTCTATTTCATTACAGGATTCATTTTTGGTTTTGTACTTTATTTTGTTAGCTGAGTACTCATCAAAATATGAGACTGGTGGTATAATTGCAGTCGGCTTTGGTAGTTTTCATGGATTTTATAGCGAAAGCCAATATTTTGTGCAGGAAACTCATTCAAGTGAGCATCTTTAATATGCTTTAAAAACATTTTCTTACATTTTTCTGGTATTCAAGTGAGTAACTAATAGTAACATATTAAAATAAAAATTTAGATTAAATTATGAGTAAAATAAATTTTAAACACAAAAATACATCAGAATCAAAAACATTATTAATATACATGTATAAAAACATATAAAAAAATCAAAATGAAGTTTGGTTGAGTGATAACTTTAAGGTTTTATTAATTCAATTAGCATGAGTTCAAACTCTATTATATTTATATTTTTTATTTATTTTTTATTAAAAATAAAAATATTAAAATACTCTCAAATAATATATTATTTTAATTATAAAAGGATATTTTCATTTTTTTTTTAATTGAGTTAATGTTCAATTGATAGATAACACCAATTTAATAGAAGACTTTATAAATAGTGAAGATAAATTTTTTTTTTTTTTATCACAAACACAAAAGCTGTAAGATATTAGTACCTACTTTTATGTCATTGCATTTAGCTTTTTAATTTTCATATATAAATTTAACCAATTAACTAAATTTAACTAATTTAAGTAATTAACTAAATTAACCAATTAACTAAAATAAATAATGTATTATATATAATATATATGTGTTACCATTGTTAAATTTCAAGACTTGCTTTATGTTGCTTTTTTAAACTTTTAAGACTTCTTCTATGTTGTATTTGGTTGGTAATTTTTAAAATTTATGTAGTGTTTCTAATATCTTATTTGTTGTTTTCACATCCATTAAAGTTTTTTTTAACTTAAATTCCGGTGAATTCAATCGGTTAATTAACTGAATTAACTGAAATATTTCAGTTCGGTTAATGTATTTTAAAAAAAAATCGATTCAATTAACAGTTAAAGATTTTTACATTTCGGGTAATTCGATTAATAGTAATTTGGTTCGGGTATTAATCAAACTGATAATTTGAACACCCCTAAATTATATTATCCCTTGTAATTAGTAAGCATAGAAAAGGTGAAATATTGTTATTAGTCTATATTCTTTATCTTATTTGTGGATTTAGTCCTTATACCTTAATTTGATCAATTTTAGTTCATGTACTTTTCAAATGGATCAATTTTAGTCCCTATACATTTTAAATTTGAAATTTTAGTCTTGACAAAACAGTAGCAGTTAAATTTGTTTGTCGCCAAAAAAATTATTTGGTTAAATTCAACTATTAGTCTTGTCTTATGCGTAAAGTTATAGATTTAGTCAATGTTCTCCAATTAGATCAATCATAGTTGTTATATTTCTTGAGTTTTGAAATTCCAATTTTAATGCAAACGACAGTTGTTAAATCCTTTAACTTTTTTTTTTTGTAATATGTGGAAATAGTAAGGTGACATGACATTACATATACAGTAATATGTTTGTTACATCAGATTTTAAAAATAGTAGAACTTAACTCGATGAATTTAATAGCTACCATCTATTCAAGACTAAAATTTTAAATTTTGAAAAATATAAAAATTAAAAATGACTAAAAGAAAGTATAGGGACTAACTACATAACTTTGACGCAGTACAATGACTAATAACATAATTTAACCCATAAAAATATTAAATTATTTAAACCTAAATTTAAAAGCTGGATAATCATAAAATTTCAATAATTCCGAACTTAAACCCGAATCCAAAAGCAATCCTTAAACCCAAATCCGAAAGGCCCAACCTCTAAATTGACTTTAAACCCAAATTGATGGGATTCAGATGAATCCAACTCTCCACATCGACAAAGCTGGTATTTTCCTGCGAGATCCCTTTCAGTCTTGACAGTTAAAACTGAAAAAGAAGCAATCTATTTGCTTTCATTTTGTTTATATAAAAGCGGTGGAACCATTAATTCCCTTATCTCCTTCCTCTTGCAATTTCATTCCCTTCCATTTCACAACTTGATAATAGCAGGTAAGAACCTCAGTCTTGTCGCTTTTAATTTTCTCCATTTCCTTTTTATCACTCTCTCTCAACTCTCATCTTCTTTACAACATACACTTGGGGAGTTTCTTTCATGGACTCAGCAGAAACAACCCATTCCCATTATGTCGTTTGCGGGTGCTCCAGATAACGTTCGATATGAAATGAATAATCAAAATCGTTTATTCTTATGCCGCCATTGCGGAAACCACATCGTCACCCTGTACAACTGCGGGTATTATGTATGGATACTTACCTTCTTGATTTCTTGTATGAATATATTCCCTTTTAACTTGAAACTTTCTTACTTTGGATCAAATTTTCAGATAGGTGGGCCGGTGTCTGGATATATCTGCTACAATGCGTAAGATACTTTGTCATTCAAGAACACAAACTATGTTAATTCCATCGTGTAATAAAGAAGAATAGAATACAATTTAATATTTTTGGATGATTGATATTAATTCCATAGTGTCAATGTGAGGACCGATCCTTTACCGTCTTATTGGCATCTCTATGATCGGCCAGTGTTGAATGTCCGTTGCAATGATTGCAACAGACACATTGGGGAGCAATTTGTAAGTTGTTTACATTTTTCTATTTCTATGGCTTTACACCTTTAATAAAATTAACGAATATATTCATCTTGCGTTTACTGTTTTCAGTTTGCAACGTATGGAGATTATTTACTTCATCCGTCAGCTTCTTTTTTCTCCCCTTCAAATGCTGAGTCCTAAACCTACTACAATCAAATTAGAAAGTTGGGTTTTGAATGCAAATGGCTGTGGTTGTAGGGACGAGTTGCTGTACTGGGATGGAACTCGGTTGCATCGTGCGCCCTACGAGAATGGCAGTGCTTGAATGAAAGTTCACCAAGATTAACGCAATTGCTACTAGGAAAACAACTGCTGCTGGTTTTATTTTTTATTTTTAGGGTCCGATGAACACTCATCAAAATACTATAAATGTGAGATGGGCAGTATAACTGCTGTTGGCATGAGATTCTGCAGTTAAAAACAACGATTTTGTCTTCCTTTCTTATAAATTTGTGCAGGGCATTGAAGTCAAAAGCTTATTAAGAATGCAATTTGTTTTGTATATAATTTGCTCATTTTACCAGTAACCGATACAATGTACAATTCAACATCACATTCCCTATATTTGAATCAAGCTACTTATATATATGTCCCTTTATATAGAAGCTTAGTTTTGTAGGTATTAATTAAACCCTGAAATTTGGTTTTCCAGAAAGCATTGAGACTGAGAATGCTACTTGTGGATAATTTCAATCCACACATTAGGCTTGTATATAGTCTCTCTCATTTGCAGTATAATCCAGTTTGATTTAGCTGTTTGCGGTATATCAGAGTTAAGAAATTGTTCAAACTTTTTAGCATTCGGAAAAGCTTGCTTTGATTAGCGCCTTTTATCGATTACGCTACTCGGATTCTTCATTTTCGCAAAAGTATTTCTATCCAACAGATATGTCTCAAACATATTCAAACATGCATACGGAAGTATAGTCCTCCAAATATGTTAAAAAGGATGAGCACAACCAATATTTGACGCATTTGTATTCGGAACTCACCATAAGTTGGGGGTCGTTGGTAGGTAAATGTAGCAGCCGCCACAGAGAAAGGATGTAATCTCTATCACCTAATCAACCGAAGTGTATGCCACAAATGTTCTATCCAAGTGCCACATTCTTGATTAAACTGTTGCTGGTATTTTAGAATACGAGTCATCAGCCAATAGCCTTCATTCTAGCATCGGAAAAATTTCCCTTGATTAAACCAAGTCTATCAGCTTTAAATGACACTACTTCCGCAACAAATTTCTGGAGTAAACTCTGTAGCCTGGAAGCTCAATAGACACTTTGTTATTCACAGTAGGCACTGGAACCAACCCATGCTGGAAGAACCAAACATGTCAAGGTCCTAATGGAACCAGTCAATAACTTATGATTTGCAATGCCAACTAAAGCAGTGCTCCAAGCTCATTTTCCTAGCAGTCCAATAAATCCCTTTAATTACACAATACAAAGGTACGCAATGGAACAAAGGTAGTGACGGTTCCTTTCAACATTTGAGTGGGAGATAGTGATGCAGGACACCAGCTTTCTTGGAGCTGAAAGCCACCCACTTCATCTACATAAGGACCCTCCAAAGTTCATCTTGGGGTGTATATAAATCCCTTTCACTGTTGACAGTTATAACCGAAAAAGAAGCTATCATTCTGCTGCTTCCATTTTCTTTATATAAATCACGTGGAACCATTCCCATTTTTGCTGCAAAGAAGCTGATATCCATTTGGGAAGTTCAAAACAGGTAACAACTCACAATCAAGAAACCTCAGTGCTCTTGGTTTTTTTTTCTCCATTTCTTTATCCCTCTCTCCCCCCTTCAACTTTATAACTGTAACTTAGCCTATTTCTTGGACTCAGCTCAAACAATCAGAGTATATCAGTTCCTCTACTTCTTTCTTCTATTCCAATGGCGGACCCGCAGCCAGAGTCAGAGCCAAAACCGGAGGCAGAGCCAGAGCAAGAACCGAAGCAAGATTTAGAGGCAAAACCGGAGCCGGATCCAGAACCGGAGGCAGAGCCAAAGCAAGAATGGGAGCCAAAGTTAGAGGGAAAACCGAAGCCAGATCCAGAACCGGAACCAAAACCGGAGACAGAGCCAGAGTTAGAGGCAGAACAGAAGTCGGATCCAGAGTTAGAGCCAGAATTGGAGTCAGAGTCAGAACCAAAACTAGAGTCAGAGCCAGAGCCAGACTCGAAGTCAGACCCGCAGCTAGAGTCAGAGTCAGAGTCGCAGCCAGAGACAGAACCAGTGTCAGAGTGGGACTCGACCTTGGAGTCATACACGCAATCAGAGTCAGAGACAGAGCTGGAGCTTCCAATTCCGATCACCATTAGATATGAAATGAATACTGAATCTCGTTTCTTTTTATGCAGTCATTGTGGAAACCACGTCGTCAGCATGGACAACTGTGTCGTTGGTGTATCATCTCTCTCTTTCTCTCTATATATGTATTGTCCAATTATTCGAATTAAATTATCCGAGTTGTTTGATTTTTTTAGTCAATTCAAATAAATTAATTAATTTTTGAGTTTAAATTAAATTAAATATTTACATCTCAAATATTCGAAAAATCAATTAAGCGAAATAACATAGTTATAAAATAAAGGTATAATTTCAAAACTTTAAGCTCAGCTACACCTTTCGACGTCATTTTACCCTGTCTTTTCATTCTTCTCATTTTCCCTTCCTCGTCTAAACAAACCAAATTCTCCTCAAAATTAGAAGCCCTGAACTTTTTCTCCCAGTACAGAGATGGGAAGGAACCCAGCAGATTGGGTTGAGAAACCCCATCTTCTTTTTGCTTCATTCCTCCTTGATATGTTTTCTTTTTCTTTTTGAGTTCCATTTTTGTTAATAAATTATCTTATTGCCAAGTTTCCATGAGTCTGCTAATTGTGATGTGTTATTTCTACATGTCAATATTTTTTAATCAATGGAATGATTATCTGTTTGATGGCCAAAAACATCACATTCGACTATGCACTTCTAAATATTTAATTTGATTTGATTTTGGTTGTGTTTTTTTATTCGATTTAAATTTCATATAACTTTATTTGATTTAAAAAATATCAAATTGAGTTTGATCGATAAAAAATATTATTATTATTATTATTAGAAACTTGCCCACTTATTGACAAGCTTGCTTACATTGAATCAAATTTTCAGGTAGAAGGCCCGGGTCTGAATGGAATTATCTGCCACAACCCGTAAGATACTTTCTCATTGGAAACTACATTTCATTGTTTAACTCTCTTTTTTCTATCAAGGTAAAATAATTATAATTTGTTTGATATTAATTTATAGTGTCAATGTGGAAAGCGATGATATATCTCGTAGTAAGATAGTTTTATATCAGCGAGCGGTGAATGTCTATTGTATTGCATGCAACGGACTCGTTGGGGAGAGATTTGTAAGTTGGTTTTTCCCAACCATGAATATTTTCCTATGATCATTTACCAACACCATCTGAGTGCCTATATGTTGGTCTTGCGTTTACTGTTTTCAGACTGAGCTTACTCCACCTTACCCTCGTATAATGGAAGGAAGTTATCTATTTCATCGGTAAGTTCTCTTTTTTTTCCCCTTCAAATATTGAATCATATTACGAAATGAAGATGGTTGCAGGAACTGGATGCTGTATTGGAATGGAACCCAGTTGCGTCAGGCGATAGGAGCCGTCGATGACAGACCCCCTTAAAGGAAAAAACAACTGTTGCTGCTGGTTTTCTTTTTTCATTTTTAAGGGTTCTTTGAATAGTGTCATCAAAATACAGTATAAATGTGAGATTGGTAGTATAATGACTGTTAGCTTTGGTGGTTTGCATGTGATTGTGCAGTTAAAAAACAAGGGTTTTATAGCCAAAGCCAACCATTTTTGTGCAGGGAAATTAATTTCTTTGATATGCTATAAACACACAGTACTAGACATTTCTTTGGTATATAGAAGCTCATTTTTCCTGGTTAAGAATGCAATTTGTTTAGTATATATTTGCTTCTGACAACAGTTTGAAAATATCACTGGGGTTGCTCAATTTAGCGAAAAGCTTTCGGTCTAATGTCAACCCCAGTCCTTGTACTCTTTGGATTTTTGAATTTCTTCATTTGTTTTTAATTCCAAAAATTTAATTCTTGGATTGTCTGATTTAAAAATTAAAGTCCAAATAATTCTTTTTCCAATTATTATCAAAATAATCGAAATTTAATGTTTAAATGTAGCATATAGGCGTAATTTGTCTGAAATCGTGCATCATTCTATTGTTATGTTTAACCTTCTACAGGTTTAATAATTATAAAATATATTTATTTAATTTATATATATCCTTTTAAATTTTCTAATTTATTTTTTTTATATTATTAGAATCCTTCAAACTTTAATTTTATTTTTTTTAATTTAAAAAAAAAAAAAACCCTACTCCCATAAAGCTGCTGGCACATATTCGTTGCAATTAGATAGGACTTTAACTTTAAATTCACTTGGGATAAATTGAATAAATCGATTAAATTAACTTATTGATAATAAATAAATTCATTAAAAGGGAATAAAAGTCGTCATGCACTTATAAATATTAATATTGGGTATTTAAGTGTGCTCAACTAAATCTAAAAGAACTCGTTTTTATTCGTACGGGATGTTTGGTGCTTTCTTACGTCAAGATTTGAATGAAATGCAACTCTCGAATGTGATTGATGAAAATAATATTAGAAAATTTATTTTACAACATTTGATATACATTAAAAAGTATTGATTAAAATCTTGAAAAAATTAAATTAATATGTTTGGTACACTCAACACTTTCCTGAGATAGTAAATTTACTTAACAAATTTATTCTTATTAAATAAAAATAACATTAATGTATTTTAATATTTTTAAATAATTTTTATTATTAATAAATTAATTAATTTAACTTTTATACTAATTTTCAATAATTTTTATTATTAAAAAATATTTGAATTAATCCACTATGATTTTCTCAATTTTGACTTAATCTATTATATGAATACATAAAAAAATACAACTTGCATATTAATTAAAGATTGTGAATATGTATAATTTGTAGTTTTTTTCCTCATTATAGGTATAAAAAGTATATTCATATATTACGTATGTGGCTTGAAATTCTCTTAATATTAATTTTTAATTATTAGTTTGATTCAGATGTATGGTATTTTTTTTAATAGCCATCAGATTTTTCATTTTTTAACACATAGGAATTTTCATGTAAGCTTTGTTAGGGTGGCATGTCATATATCTTTTTTGATAAGAAAATTGGGCAATAAACTAGTTTACAATTTGAATTTTAGAGTAAGTGATGCCAATGTTATTGCTGGAATAATATGATATCATTTGTGAATAGACTTGTTTTTCATACAATTACTTACTTCTACAAGTTTTTTGTGCTAGAAAACATAATTTATTTATAAAAAATAAAATATAGATATTTATCTAGTAATTTAAAAAAAAAAAACCTTACTTTGGAATAATGAATCAAAGTTTTAAAAACCAAAATACAAAAAAAGAATAGTTAATTTTGTCCTTTTACCTACCATCTACATGAAAAAGTAACTTTCTCACCAATTATTAACGGGATCAGTTTTCATTGCTCGTGAAAAAGTAACTACCATGTAGTATCCTAAAAATACCAACCCTAATTCTCTCTATTCTCCAAGAGTGCTTCGCCGTAAGTCCTAGTAGAGGCAGTTGTTTCTGTGGCTTGGGATGGGGGAAAGCGGTGGCGACGTTAGAGAGCAGAGGGATGAGATTTCCCTTCTATCTGAAGAGCTCATGCAATTATCTGTTAAAGGTTCGAAGGTGGTTCCAGATGAAAAACCAACCCTAATATGCACAATTTGGACAGGGAAACTTTACAACCCTGAAAGTTTTAAAGCGCAGATGAAGAGTGTGTGGAAAACAAAGAAAAAGTTTGAAATTCAATTGGCAGGTCAGAATTTATATTTGATTGTGTTTGAGTTAGAGGAAGATCTGGAGTTGATCATGGAAGGTAGACCATGGCTTTTTCGGAAAAGTCTAATCTTATTTGACAGGTTAACTCATTCGGTGGAAAGATCAAAGATATGTCTTAATTCAACTCCGGTCTGGTTAAAGATAGGCCCATGTTTACCAGAATTTGATAAAAAGGATTTATTACATGCTATAGGTGTTACATTTGGAGGAGTCATTAGATCTGAAATTAGTGGAGAATGGTGTTGTCTCAAAATAAATCTAAATGTACAGAAACCGCTTCGAAGAGGAATCTTTGTCTCATCAAATAATAGGAATCAATGGTGGATTTCTTTTAAGTATGAGAAATTACCATTATTCTGTTTTGGCTGTGGACGGTTGGGTCATGGACTTCCAGAATGTAGTGTGCTGAGTACTGCAGAAAAAAATAACATTAAAGGGGATCCTCCATATACGATGGCATTAAAAGCAGAATCAAAATTTATTGGTAAGGAAGTTATAAAATTTAATGATTTTGCAAAAAAGGATAGAACTCAATGCTCTTATATAGGTGATTCTGAGTATGTGATGATTGAAGATATAATAAACAGAGAAGTGAGTGATTTGGGGATGGAGGAAAATGGGAGATCACAATTGAACGTGAAAGAGGAGATGTTGAAGAATCAAGTGGATGAAGGTACAGTCATGACTGATGTAAATATGGCTGATAATAGGAGCATCCCAGTAATTAATTCTAATTCAGGGAAAAAATGAGTTGGAAAAGAATTGGTCCAGGTCAAAGGGGAAATCTACGAGTGGATGAAAGTGGTATAAAGAAGATGAAAGCTACGGAAGGAAGAGTGGAGTTTCTAAATGCAGAAGATGAATATGATGATAGCACGAAACGGCAGAAAAAAGAGCAAGAAAAGGACCTGGAAGAATCGTTAATAGAAACGATGAGTAATATTTTGGTTGAGAACGAAGTTCAATTAATTATGGGATCGGCGGCTGCCAAGAGGCAAGCCAACCGAACACAATGAAAAGCATTAGTTGGAATGTTCGTGGATTGGAGAGTCCACGAACAGTTAAAAGGCTGCGACATTTCTTAAGGCAGCATAATCCCCAAATGGTCTTCTTAATAGAGAGAAAAATTAACAAGCAATGCATGGAGAAAGTCAGAAGAAGTTGCGGGTTTCTAAACGGAATTGAGGTTGCTGCGGAGGGTTCCCGAGGTGGTCTATGTTTAGCATGGAAAGGAGATATTTTAGTCACATTGAGAAGTTTTTCTAGAAGTCATATTGATGTTATGGTGAATGAAGAGATTAATAATGTAGAGTGGAGATTCACAGGTTTCTATGGATCCCCTTATGTAAAAGATAAGGAGGAGTCTTGGAACTTTTTACGGAAATTGGGACAGGATGAGGAACACCCGTGGCTTGTAACTGGGGATTTCAATGAAATTATGTATTCTTTTGAGAAGAAAGGAGGGCTTCTAAGAGAAGAAAGAAGAATGGAGGCTTTCAGAAAGACCCTTGAGGAATGTCAATTAGATGATCTGGGGTATACAGGGGCTTGGTTCACATGGGAAAGAGGGAATCTGCCTGAAACAAACATCAGAGAAAGATTGGATAGAGGAGTTGCAAACGACAAATGGAGAAACCTTTTCCCAAACGGTAACATTCAACACTTAATTCATTCGATGTCCGATCACTGTCCAATTTTACTCAATACAAGAAATGGTACTAATTATGTGGGGAGGCAAAGGTTTAAATTTGAGGCATGGTGGATTATGGAAGAGTCTTTAGAAGGAAAAATTAAAACATCTTGGGATACACCTGCTGATTCTTTAATAGAGAAAATAGAGATGCTTCAATCGAATTTAATGCTATGGGCAGAACAAATTAGAAAAAGTCGTGAAGGCTTAAAGAAAAGGCTAAAGAAGAATCTTGAGATGCTGTTGGAGGAAGAAAGCAACGACGATGTCTTGGCAAAGATTATTGATACGAAGGTGCATCTAAATTTAGAAATTGACAAAGATGAGAGGTATTGGGAGCAGAGGGCAAGAGCTAACTGGCTTAAAGTTGGGGATAAGAATACAAGTTTTTTTTCATAAGTATGCTTCAGCTCGTCGAAAAAGAAACAATATTTCGAGGCTTGAAGTAGGAGGTGGAGGAGAGGTGACTAAGGAGGATATGATCAGTGAGGCTGCGAAGACATTTTTTCAGGAGCTATTTACATCAAAAGGGGTAGGAGATTTATCTCATCTCTTAACAGGTATTGAAGGAAAAATCACGTCAGACATGAACACAGGTTTAACGGAAAAATTCACGGCAGAAGAAGTGTTTTCAGCCTTGAAAGGAATGGGACCTACGAAAGCGCCAGGACCTGATGGATTTCCAGCACTTTTCTTTCAGCAATACTGGCATATTGTGGGGGAAGAAGTTACCAATTTTTGCCTTAACTGTTTAAACAGGGGTAAAACTCTTGGCCCTTTCAACTCAACTGAAATTATATTGATTCCAAAAACCCAGAATCCAAAAAATTTAGCAAATTTCAGACCAATTAGTTTATGTACAGTTATATATAAGCTAGTTGCAAAGACAATTGCAAATCGACTTCAGAAGGTTATTGGGCAGTGTATTGATGTGGCGCAGAGTGCTTTCGTCCCAGGTAGGTTAATTTCTAATAATATCTTAATAGCTTATGAACTCCTCCATACCTTTAGACGGAAACGTACAGGAAAGAAAGGCTTTATGGCAGTTAAGCTCGATATGAGCAAAGCCTATGACAGAGTTGAGTGGAGGTTTCTTAGAGAGGTGATGCTGAAAATGGGTTTTGCTGTTGAATGGGTTGACCTAATTATGAAATGTATTTCTTCAACATCTTTTGCAGTCAACATTAATGGGAAAAGGGGGGATATTTTTCAGTCTTCCAGAGGGTTGCGCCAGGGGGACCCCCTTAGTCCATTCCTTTTCCTAATATGTAGTGAGGGGCTTTCGGCATTAATGAGATTGTCATTAAAAGAGGGTAAGTTGAAAGGGGCAAGAGCAAGCAGGAAAGGTCCAGGGATTTCACATTTGCTATTCGCGGATGATTGTATACTGTTCACTGAAGCTACTACTAAGGGAGTGAGAGTGCTAAAAGGAGTTCTGAAGGAATACGAAGACTGTTCTGGTCAGTGCGTCAATTTTAAAAAATCCACAGTTTTTTTCAGCTCAAATACATCAGAAGAAAAAAGAGGTAAAATTTTAGGCAGTTTGGGGTTAAGAAGGTCAACAGATATGGAAAAGTATTTAGGTCTTCCTAAACTGATTGGAAGACGTAAAAAGGAATCCTTTCAATATCTGAAGGATAAGGTCAATTCCAGAATCAGAGATTGGAGCATTAGATGGCTTTTACAATGAGGAAAGGAAGTTTTTATTAAATCAATCTTACAGGCCATTCTGACTTATGCTATGTCATGTTTTCTTCTTCCTAACTCCCTATGTGGAGAACTGGAAAAAATCTTTGTAAATTTCTGGTGGCAAAAGAAGCAAGGGCAAAAAGGAATCCATTGATGTAAATGGGAGCATATGTGTAGAGGCAAAGAAGAAGGAGGGTTAGGCTTCAGGAGTTTGGCCAAATTTAATCTCTCTCTACTGGCTAAACAAGGTTGGAGAATAATTACAAATCCAAGCTCACTGGTTTCACAAGTTTTGAAAGCAAAATATTTTCCAGAAACTAATTTCTTAAACTCGCGTTTTGGGAATAATTGCTCTTACACATGGAAGAGTATATGGGCTACTAGGGGTATTCTATCAGAAGGATTATGCTGGAAAGTGGGGAATGGGAGTGAAATTTTAATTAAGAATGATAGTTGGATACCAAATTATGCCAGTTTATCATCGCATTTTGTTAATTTACGTGATTGTAAAGTTGCAGTTCTAATAGACGAAAGTAAGAGGGAGTGGAAGCAGGACTTGATTGAGTCTACCTTTCCAATGGAGATAGCTGAGAGAATCCTCTGCATTCCGCTTGTTAAAGAGCCACACAAAGATTTTCCAGCCTGAAGGGGAGAGGCCTCGGGAGAGTTCACTGTGAGAAGCGCCTATAAACTATTACAGGGCAATGAAAATGATCATAGGGCTTATGCCTTACAAACTGAAACTAGGAATTTCTACAAAAATATCTGGCTCCTAAATCTACCTTCGAAGATAAAAATTACAATTTGGCGAATAGCCTGGAATTATATTCCAACATGGGTGAATCTGTACTACAGAAGACTCCTAAGTCAAACAACATGTTCTGGGTGTAGTAGAGCAGCAGAAACCACAAATCACATTTTTCGTGAGTGTCCTGTGGCAACGAAAGTATGGGAAGAGTTATCACTCTCGAAGATTTTACATGAACCCTATATGGAATTTTTAAAGTGGCTTACCTGGGTTTTCGAACAGAATAGTCATAATATTCGTAGAGTATTTTATTGTGCTCTTTGGGCAATCTGGGGAGAACGAAATAAAAGAGTACATGAGAAGGTTAGTAGATCTGGGACAGAAATTGCAGGTTTTGTATAGAGATATATTTCAGAACTCAAGGGGATTGAAGAAAAAGCTCCAAAAAGTATAAAAGAAGTTAGAATGTGGAAACACCCACCTGGTCAGTTTGTAAAGATTAACTTTGACGCAGCCTTTGATGAGAATGTTCGACAATCGGCAGTGGGAGTTGTGGCCAGAGACAGTCAAGGAAATGCCCTTTTATCTATTACAGAGCTCCATCACCAAGTAGCATCAGCCTTTGCCGCAGAAGCAATAGCTTGCAGGACAGCAACTCGCATCGGTATGAACATGCAATGGCAAAATATTATTATCGAAGGTGATGCACTTTCAATCATTAAGAAATGCAAAACACAAGCAAATGACAAATCAAGGGTTGGAGCATATATTCGAGATATTCATCAGTTACTAATAAAAACAAAAAGACACTATTTCGAGCATACACCTAGAGAAGCAAATAGTCTGGCTTATATGCTAGCAAGGGAGGCATTAAAGAAGAAGGAAAAAATTTACCTGATTGGCAGAGTTCCGGATTATGCCGAGCGACTGAAGGAAGATGAACGGAAGGGAGTAGAAAGAAGCAGATGAAATGAAAGACAAAAATCTTAGAGGCTGAAAAAGGGGAAACCCAAAAGTTTTTGAATGAAACAACCTCATAGATATCCGGGAAACGTCTTACTGAAGAAATGGAAAATGGATTTGAAAAGACGGGGAAGGATTTGGTTCTGATAGGGCATGATAGCGGTGCATTTAATAGGTTCTAGAGGTTTCTGTTTAAAGTTTATTTAGTTTTAAAATTTAAAGATAATGGGGGATCGGTTTAATGGGTTTTTGTTTGCTTTCCAGGCTTGAGTAATAGGCCTTAGTATAGGGTTCATTTTAATATAGGACTTTTTGTTATGATTTGCTTGATTTTATTAATAAAGCCCAGTCAGAATTTATTCAAAAAAAAAAAAAAGAAAAGTAACTCCCATGGGAATCTTACATTCCAACAAAAGGTAATAACTTTTAATCATACTAAACACTCTCTAAAAGATGTGCGGACCAGCATGTGCGAATTTGTATTTTGATAATTAATTTTTATGTTTGAAAATTTTATTTTATTACTATTTTGATTTCATCACTAATGCTTTTTAAATATAATAAATTGTTTTATTATTTTTGTATTAAAATATATTAAGATCAAATTAAATAATCATTCAAATTTAAAAAATTAAGAAGTAAGCCTTCAGTTTTTCATTTGAGGAAATTCAATTATCAAAACAGTTAAAATCAACCAACTAAGATATTCTAACTGAAATCTGAAAGCCAAAACAAAATATAAATCATTTTATAAATCATAATGACCAAATTGTAAACTTCTCAAAGTTAAATAACTTAGATAGAAATTTTTAAAAAGTGATCAAAAGTGTAATTTAAATTTTTTTTTAAAAACATTTTTAAAAATCATAATATTACACAGGAATTATCATGTGGCATGTTGAACATTATGACAATGCTATTTAACATATTATAGATGCACATTATTATGTCATTAAATAATTAATAATTAATAGTTGAATAATTAAATCATCCTAAATTAATGTTATAATAATTAATAGACTTGGTCATGACTTAAATTATTTGTTTATGTTCGAAGATTCATAAAATTTTAAGAAGATTGAGTAAAAATATTATGATAATGGGCTTAGGTGAAAATATTAGGCCCATTTAAAATATGAACTAGGCTCGAATTTGAACAGTCAATGCCCGAGGCCGATCCAACTCATTTTATTTTTAAGTTTATAATGTTTTATATTATGTAATTTATAATACATAAAAATTAAATATATAGTAATATATAATATTGTTATAATTCAACCATTAAAAAATATTAAGATGATTATATATAAATTTTAATAAATAAAATATATATAATTATTACAAATAATATAAATATATTTTTAAAATTTTAAAATGAGTTTAGATTAATCATATTGATAAATATAAATGAATTTGAGTAAAATTTTAAACTCATATTTTAAGCTGAACTAAATTTTGATAGAAGTAAGATGTATTAATATGATAAGTAAAAACCGGTATCTCTCATTGATCAGCGTTAATATGATTAATAGAAACCGGTATCTCACACTGATCAGCCGCAACAAAGTAGGGTTGGAGTTATAAATTGAAAATTCACTTGAAATTCGAAAAAAGTGGTTGAAAATATTAAGTCTAAAGAAAATATTCAACCTTGATTCTAAGATATCATATACGATAATTTTAGTTGTGTTTTCCCGCGGGATTCATAACTGAAAATCACATATCTGATTGTTTATATGAATCATTCCCATATCTCCTTGGAAGAACATTAAATCCATCTCAGAAACCTCAGCCTTCTTGTTTTTACTCTATTTCCTTATCCCTCTCAAGTCTCTCAGGCACAAAACAATCAAACGTACCACTTCTTTCTTCGATCCCAATGGCAGAGCCGGAGACAAAGCCAGAGGCAGAGGCAGAGGCAGAGCCTCAACCTCAGCCTGAACTTGAACCCGACCCAATCAGCGTTAGATATGAAATGAATGCTCAAAGTCGTTTCTTCTTATGCCGTTTTTGCGGAAACCACGTGGTCACCATGGACAACTGCATTGTCGGTGTATGCATCATCTCTTTCTCTCTCTCTATCTATATATATAACTTCATTTCTTGCTTCTGTTCTTTGTGGGATTTAACAGAAAACAGTAAATAAATGGATATAGACTAGTTGGTTTCTGGTGAAGTGTAGATATAGATTCCTACTTATTCACAAATTTGCTTACTTTGAATCAAATTTTTAGGTAGAAGGTACGGATGTGAATGGAATTATCTGCCGCAATCCGTAAGATATACTTCGCATTCAATAACACAATCGCCCAAACTACATTTCATTGTTAATTATAATTTAATCTTTGTGCTTGATTGTGACATATCGTAGTGTCAATGTGGAACACGATGATACAATGTCTCGTAGTTTTTTGAATCGTCTACCGGCGGTGAATGTCCGTTGCAATGCATGCAACAAGTACATTGGCGAGAAATTTGTAAGTTCTTTACATTTTTGGGGGGTTAAATTCTATAAAAAGGTCTCTAGATTATGCGATTTTTGTAGATTTAGTCCTTTTTGCATTAGTCCCTATACTATTATTTGCGTTTACTGTGTTTCAGGTAGGGCTTACTCCGCCTTGCCCTCGAGTAATGGAAGGAAGTTATTTACTACATACGTAAGTTGTTATTTTCCCTTCAAATACTGAATCATAGTAGGAAACAAATTAAGCTACAATAATGGGGTGGTGGTGGTGTTGCAGGGACCGGATGCTGTATTGGAATGGAACCCAGTTGCGTTACGCGCCAGGAGCCTACGATGACAGAACCCCTTAACTCAAAGTTTCACTAAGAATCTTCATTATTCAACTGCTGCTGGTTTTTCTTTTTCATTTTTAGGGTTCTTTCTGTCTCATCGAAATACAGTAAATGTGAGACTGGTAGTATAATTGCTGTTGGCTTTGGTAGTTTTTCTGCAGTTAAAAAGCCAGTAGGCATTTCTGTGGTATATAATAGCTCATTTTTCATGTTCAACAATGCATCTTCCAATTGGTTACCTGCATTTTTCGTATTTGCTTCTTTTAACACGGATTGAAGTTTTGAGTAGTTGAATTTAGCACATTTTTCATTTAGGTTACATTCTTTTTAAAATTTTATTATATTGGTCTAATTCTGCCTCCAATCCCTCTGTTCTTTGGCCTTTTGACATTTAGTCCCTCTCTTTTAGTTACAAGAATTTTAATCCTTTAATTATTTGATTTAAGAATTAAAATCCAAATGAAAATAATATTAATTGAGTTATGTTAAATTTAAATATGCATTATCAATTGCACATTAATGTTTAAATTAGACATTTAAATATTGAACGATTTTTTGTACAAAAATCGTAAATGTACCATAATCTAATTATTAATCAATTAAGTCCTCTATGTTGATTACTCAATTAATTGAATAAACTTATAAATTTACAAACGAAAACCTTAAAAAATTATCTTCAAAAACGTGAAGGGTCAAATGTTGTAATTATCTTCAAGGTTACGGAAATCAATTGTAAAACCGAGTAAACCCTCCTTACCAACCTCCACATATGCAAAGATCTCAAGATAGATCCATGAGGAATGACTATACTGTATGTGGTCAACAACTCGATCAAATAGAATGAGAGATCCAATCAATGAAGAAACACATTGACATATTTCAAAGAAAGTATCCAAAACCAAATTAACCAAATGATGGAGATGATGAGCAACATGCAAAGGCAAATTGGTACTGGAATCCCAAGCAATATGGACAACTATCCTCGAAAGGATGGAAAGGAGCATGTAAATGTTATCGCCTTACGATCTGGAAATCCTCTTAATGATATTAAAGCTTCTTACATGTATACATAGCCCTGGCTAGGCTATTTTTCTATGTTATTAATGATTTAGACCTGATGGGTAACCCTGACACATATATTTCTGTACCCGACTAGCTTGAATGAGCATTACATGTTTCCTGCACTCATGTATTGAGTTCTTTTACAAAGTTCCATCAGAAAATCAAAGGATATACAGTGTGAAATTGTATCGTTAATATGGATGAAATATGAACTCTGAATATTCGTATGTTCATTATTTATTGACTTGAAATTATTGAACTATGTCATGATATGAATAAGTATGACAAAGATATATGATGCAATTTTTTTAACGATGAAAGTGATGCAAAGTGATAAATTGGAAAATGGATTCATGGTGAATTTTGAGTTAAATTTGGTATTTTACCATTTGAAATTATATATGTGGTTTGGACTAAATCACATATGGTTGATGTTTTAAATACTGTGATAGGTGAATTTGTTTCATATTAATTCATGCAAATATTGAATGGCTAAGGTAAGATATTTATTTATATTGTATGAACTTACTAAGTATTTTATATACTTACTCGGGTTACTACATTTCTGTATATTTTGAATTGTTCGGAATGTGTCGATTGGATCAACAAGAAGCATACACTTTTCGTCTCCCAATTCGATAGACTTTTAATGTTTCGAGCTTGGCACGGTTGTGTTTGTCGATTGGATCAATGAGAAGCATGTACTTAGGAGGATTAAATATTGAAATGTAAAGCTTGTGTTTGTGGTTTGGCACGGTTGAGTTTGAATGAATTTAAATATTTAAATATATGCATATGGTAATTTAGCATATAGATGATTATGGCAAAGACATGGATCGTAATAAGCATTAGTTTAAATGATAGCATGAAATGGCAATGGGCTTTGGTATGTTAGTTAATATGTGCGCAAGAATGAAAACAAGGAAATGTGTAGTCTAGTGGTTAAATAACTACTTAGCTATCCTAGTGGTCCTAATGTTCACACTCTTTTTATTTAATTTTTAAACAATTTTTTCCATGTATTTTAGTGTTTGTCGTCCACCCCTATAGTCACCATAATTAGAAGGATTCTTTTCCTTCATTAGAGTCAATCTTACGTTAAGTTGAGTGAGCATGATCCTCCTTTTCACTCCATGTCTCTCTTTTCTTGCCAAAACCTCATATCTTGTCTATTTGTTGTGATTCATTGAACCTAGTCACAATTGACAAATTTCTCACCATCATTCCTCGTCCCTACCTCCTTATTACTCCCATTCTTTCACTTTTTCATTTCTTTTCTCATCAATTTTCTCTCCTTTTACAAAATAGCCACCACTCTTTTCTTTTAGCATTTGTTTTTCCTCCACCACAACCGACCATAGCACCACCATTTCCCTCCTCTTTCTTTTTCCACTACCACCGATCACCTCTATGACTATTTCCGCAAGCCACCGCGGATTCCTCTCATCCTCCATTTCTTCTCATTCATTCTTATTTATTTTTCTTACTCATCCCCTCTTGCATCGAAACATCTTTTGGTATTGTTCTTCACTCATCGTTGGACCACCCCGTCATAGCCAAACCATCGCCAGATTTTTGTCGCCGTCGTCACCACCGTCGGTGACCAAAATTCTTCTTTTGTCCTCCTCCTCCGTCATCTATTGTTTCTTGTATTGATTAACTTACACTCTTTTTATTCTGAAGATTCTTTTAGATCACTTAATTTTTTGATCCAATTCTATCGCCCAAATCTAATTTAATTAAGTTTAAGTATGGGCTATTTTGATCGTTAACTCCTCTTCTTGGTAAATTTTACCATATGGCCAAATTATATAGTAAACATTGGGGAAAATTATATTTTTCATTAATATTTATTTATTATCATACTAATATGATTTAACATTGACTTTGAAGGGCCAAACGATATTCATAGGGGAGACCCCTAACTTCGCATTGGAAACCCTCCTTTCGAGAGTCTTAGATCATGGAGTAAGTGTTGATGAGACTATTGATAATCAATCTTTTAAATGATAAAATATTTTCAAAGGACCCTAACTAATAAACGTTACTTATTTTTTAGATTGTCTTGCAAGATAGATCAAGTGAAATCATTAATAAAGATTGAAGGCAAATCAGATCTACAATATAAGGTGCGAGATTATTACTATTTGTTTTGTGTGATATAGTTATTTTATTACATTAATAAATTAATTATAATAAATCATGAGTACACTAGATATTCATGAAGAAAGTTAAAAGATGTATCAAGATGAACACCGAGTAAGTGATTCTAACCGAGTGATTCTATGAAACGTATGATAATTGATGTGATTATGATGTATGTGTAGATCTCATTCTCATGATATGTGATATATGGCTTATGTGATATATATGATAATTTAAACATGTGAGACTTATATATGTGTACGATAAAAATTGTGATATATGATCTAATGTGAAAAACATGTTTTACATGTTAAAAGTGATTATTATGTGATATGTGATTATAAGAGCATGTTTACATGCACAAGTGAAAAAAAAAGTGATCTATATGTGTTAAAAAGTGAATTTTGCATATCACATGCATGGGGTGGGATCTTGTGAAAAGTGAAAGCAGTGGCAGTATATCTGCAAATCAGTGGTGGCAGTATATCTATAATTCAGTGGTGGCTTTCCACAAAAGTGTTATCAGTGGTAGTTGATCTGCAAATCGGTGGTGGCTTGTCCACAAATGATGTTTTGGATGGACGAGTTCTAGGGAACTTGGTATGTGGTGTGTAGCGAAGATGGGTAGGAATTTTTATAAAATATGCATCGTTTTTAAATATGCATCGATATGTCCATGCATAATTATCAATGTTATAATGTTCTAATATTATGATGATTGACTGATATACTATAATATGTATGAATATATATTTTGTATTGGTCTCACACTGAGCCTTTTAAAGCTCACCCACATTACTTGTGTGTTTCAGATAATCCTCATGGTTAAGACTCGGATTCAGTTATCGAAGAGACTCTCGGAAAAATAGTTTTCATGGTTATGGACTTGTATTTTAATTTGGCACTTTTGTGGGCTTTATTATTTTTTATTTGGGATTTTATTTTGTGGTGAACTATTGAATTGTGGCATGGGGTATTTTGTTTTGAAAACTTTGGATATTGGATATTTTGCATGGGTTTTTAATATGGATTAAATAGTTTAGCATTTTCTTAATAAAATTCGTTTTTTGCAAATTCAATTAAACGAACTTGGATTTTAAAGATCATCACAATGTTTTACAAATAAATAAACAAGATTCTTTCAAAGTAATATTTATAACATTGTATTAAAGAGAAATTACTAACAAGCGTTTTTTTAAAAATTAAATCAGTTTATTTTAACTCAAGTTTTTGCCTTTTCTTGGTTTATGTAATCTCTTAGATTGGGTTGTAACGTTTAGGCCTGGTTTGAGGGGTTACATTAGTAGTTACGGTATGTTTTGCTTAATGAAATTGGTATAAAGCTTTAGGTTATATTTTGAACTTTGCCTATTGATATTCTAGTTAAAGAAATAATGCTTGCATATGAATGTTTATGTATGATCAACTTGTCAAGAATGATAAAGTTTCCTTGTTGTTTAATGGTTGAATTGTTGGTGTCAATGACGGCATATTGGTTGCTTGTTTGTATGATTAGTAAATTGATGTTTTGGCCTTGTAATGTACATATTTTGGAGTAGGTTTGAATGGTGTTAAATGGAACCATAGGTCATTTGGTATGATTGGTATGCAAATCGCTTAAAATAGATTATTTATGTTGCACACGATTTACCACACGGTCGTGTGTCACACACGGGTGGTTGACACGGCCATATGTGCTACACGTTCAAGGTAAATTTAGGTCCACATGGCATTAGTTAGTTACACGATCTGGAGACACGACCATGTGTCTCCTTTCACATGGTCTGAGCTCTATCACACGGTTGAGCCACACGACCATGTCCCTACATCACACGGTCCCTGCCTTGCCACATGGTCATGTGACCCATGTTTTCATTATTTGTCTATATTTTGAAAAAGTTTTGATTTAATCCAGAATCATTCCCAGTTTGTTTTAAATGTTCCGTAAGTTCGATTTAGGTCTTGATATGATTGAATAACATGGAAATTATTGTAATTTATTATGAATTGGTCTTTTTGGTTATGTTTGAGTGGTTGGTAACCACTATTTTGCATTCTTTCTGTTATTTTGTAAATATTTCAAATTGGTTCTGATTTTGTTCTGAACTTGTTCAAAGGTTTTCGTAAGCCCGAATAAGACTCGATTTTGATTTTAATACATGTTTAACATGGAATTAACTTGTATTTATTGATTATAGAATAATAATCAATAAATTGCTTGTGAATGTTCTGGTTTATTATTGTAGCATCCTATAGCTCGAGCCGGCAACCGAACCAAGTATAGGGTGTTACAATATGAATATGACTTTTGCTTGCACTCAAAAAGTTAATGTGAATGTGTGTAAATTTAAAAGTAAACATGACTTTTGTCAACACTTTAAAATGTCTTAAAAAGTATCTTTATTATAACAGGAGTTAAAAGTGTCAAGAAAACTTATGTCGGCAAATGTTTGCACTTTACAAGCACTAATGGTCAACTTGTAGGAATTTTTTTTACCGACACCCACCTAGTGTTGCGGGCCAAAATGCAAAGCCCATGACCATCACACAAGATACACCTCATAGAGGTCTATCGATTAGATAAGGATCATTTAGCCCATGAGAATTGGCCCGGTTCAAAAAGCTATTGGAGAAGCCTATCAGATTGAAGCCTAGATGACACAATGATGCAAATTTGGAAAGATAGGCTACCTTGGTAAATATAGGACTAATCTTAGAAGACTGATGGGAATCATATCTTATAAGATTAGATTAGATTTGGTTATGTAAATTGATTATATAATCTTGTAAATCCCTAAATTTAAGGGATAAACTAGTCTCATCCGTCGATATAACTTGATCTAGACCGTCAGTTTTGGGGGAGCTCAACTATAAATAGAGAGCATCCCCTCACCTGTAAATTATTCATTGTATCTTGAATTCTTAAGAGTAATAGAATTCTTTGAGAGCATTTACTCAAACACCTTTCGTGCAGTGTTTTCTGTAGCTTTCTATTCTTTTGTGCTTTCTTTTGGCTAGAGTTGCTTACGCTATATAAATTGGTGCCTTGGAGGATTTTTTTTTTATGAATCCTCACTTTGTGGTGGTTAGGGTGACTTAGATGTGAGTGAATCGAAAGGATCACCTAAGGCCGCATGGAACGCGAGACTAAAGTTCTAATCCCGTGACACTAGTCGATGGTCAAGAAATTACCGACAAAGCAATGTCGACAACTTTTTTTGTCTTTTACCAACCCTTATATATGCGGATAAAAGTGAATTATTTTTTAGTGTCTATTAATTTAATTTTTATAATAAATATCTAACACGTTTATATTATTAAAATAAAAAAATAATTATCTGTTCACAATATATTAAAAGCATATTAATCTATTTTCATACTAAAACAGTTTGTTACAAAATTACAAAATGGTTTAGATAACTATATATTATAAAAATAGTATGAAAACTAAAGTAGAATTTTTATGGCTAAAGAGAGTGATTTAATTACAAAGCGTAAAAATTAAAGTAGTTTTGCATACACTTCTGTAACTATTTATATTATTACTATTTTAATGATCCAACTATTAAATTTATCAATATAATTGTACTTGTCATACACGTAAATTTTCGAACCGATCCAATATCTCTATCATATCAATCTAAAATACTCTATGTATTAATATATATTTAACTATTGAATTCTTTTTATATAAAATAAATAGATTAAATTTAACATAATATATATTAATAAACCATAAAATATAAGAGTTGAATCATTAATACAAATTATATAAATTGGTTGGAAAGCATGTAAATAACACCTACTATATTAGGTCCCACATCAATCCGGAATAACTACATTAATATAACGCTTATTTTTAGTTTTAAATAAAAATTCTGTAATTTATAGTTTTAGTTGGTGTTTTCCCGCGTGATCCCTTTTCAGTGTTGACAGTTATAACTGAACAAGAAGCTATGTATGTATCTGCTTTGATTCTGTTTATATAAAAGCAGTGGAAGCATTCATTCCCAGTTCTCCTTCCATCCCAAGAAGAACCTTAATATATCCATTTGGGAAGTATATCAAGAAACCACTCTCACTCGGTCTTTTCTCCGTTTCCTTCTCAACTCTCATCTTCTTTGTAGCATACGCTTTGGGTGTTTGTTTCTGGGCTCAGCTCAGACAATGGACAATCAAAAAGATAGTGGATCATCACCTCCTCAAGTTCCTTCTTTGAATTTAATGCCGCCACCTCCAAATGTCGTTAGATATGGATCATCATCATCTTCTCAAGTTCCTTGTTTGAATACAATGCCGCCGCCTCCAAAACCATCATCTCAAGTTCCTTCTTGGTTTCGAATGTCGCCACCTCGAAACGTCACGTCGTCGTCATCATCTTCATCGTCGTCGTCGTCATCATCTCAAGTTCCTTCTTGGTTACAAATGCCTCCACCTCCAAACGTCGGATCTTCATCATCATCATCATCATCTCAAGTTCCTTCTTGTTTACGAACGCCTCCACCTCCAAACGTCGGATCATCATCATCATCATCTCCTCAAGTTCCTTTTTCGCAGCCGCGTCCAAACATCGTTAGATATCCAATGAACAATCAAAATATTAGCGGATCATCATCATCATCTCCTCAATTTCCGTTTCCTTGTGTGTTTCCGACGCCTCCAAACGCCGTTAGATATCCAGTGACTAGTCTAAATGGTTTCTACTTATGCCGAAATTGCAGAAACCACATCAGCTGCTGGACCAACGTTATTCAACGCGTATCAAATCTCTCTCTCTCTCTCCCCCCCCCCCCCCCTCCTCTCTGTATATATACATATGTATATCAAGATCTTGTTTTACTACTGACAGTGGCACTTCAATTCTTGTTGAAGGTTTACGGGGATCTATTTAGCAGAAAAGCAATTATTTGGTCTAAGATTAGTATATCAATCTAACATTATGTGGTGTTCCAAGAATAGTTGTTCACTTTTAAATCAACTTTTCAGGTACCAGGGAGTCTTCAGATACCTGGGGTGAGTGGAGATGCAATTCTCTGCCGCGATGCGTAAGATACACAATCACCCAAACTACATTTCATTCTGTAATAAACAACAATAATTACAATTTAATCTTTCTTCTTGATTGATATATAGTGTCAATGTGAAGATCGATAAATCGCGTTGTTGGTATATTAATAATCTGCCAGTGGTATGTTTCCATTGCGGAGGATGCAACACAACCCTAGGCGAGAAATTTGTAAGTGTGACTCTGTATCTGAAATTTTGAATGTCCCTTTATTATACGTTTAATGAGATTAAGAAATGCATATCTTTGTATTGCGATTACCGCTTTCAGCTCGTGTGCGATCGGCTTGACCATTCTATATTCGAAGGAAATTATTTACTTCATGCGTAAGTTACTTTTCCCTTCAAATACAGAATCATATTCTGAAATGAAGCTAATACAATGAAAATCCGAAATCTGGTTTTTGAATGAAAATGGTGGTGGTTACAGGGACCGGATACTGGAATGGAATGGAAGCCAGTTGTGCCATGCTCACACACATGAGCCAGTCGAAGAAACTCGAACTTTATTAAGAAAGCAATTTCTACAAGGAAAAAACGAATGATGCTGTTATGTTTTTCATTTTTTTAGTTTTCTTCTTTTTAGAGTTCTCTGAATAGTCATCAAAATATTGTGCAGTTAAAAACAAGGATTTTATAAGCAAAACCAACTTTGATGAGCTCTAAAACATGTTGATATTTCTTTGGTATATAGTAGGCTCATTTTGACATGTGTTATAATGCTATGTGCCCATTTTGTGTTTTGGGATTCCACCAACCTAATGTTTCTTCCATCAATTCTAAGCATCCAAAAGCAGAGACTATTGGGTTGCTTATGAAGAACCTCAAGAGGACGAATGTATTTTATGCATATGATGGTCAGTCATTCGATAGTAAATATAGGATGGAGATGAATAATCTTAGGCTAAATAGTTTTGGAAAGAGAGCAATGTTTTTAGCCTAAATAGTTTTTGCTACACTATGGGGAAGATTGTAGCAATGAATTAATGTTATTTATTTACAAAATATAATTAGCTATTATATTTTATTTTCCTTTTTTGGCATAGAATTATATCAAATTTGTAACCAAGCTGTTATATCTTTCTAAGAATATGATAAGAAGGTGGAGAATCAAAAAGTTACCATGATAATCCATCTTTAATAGATCCATTGCATGATATTTTGACCCTGCATAGGATAAAAACACAAAAAAAGCCAACCAATTATATCCACACAACATATATTCAAAAAAACTAGCACAGATTCCTCTCACATGCCTTGTCAGGCAAGTCAATTTGCTAGCATACCCCTGCAACCACAGCCAAAGCTCTAACCATAATGGTGGTAAGGTTTTCGCCAGCTTTATAAGGGACGGGAGCGGTGGCTTGACACCGGAAAATAGATTCTTTACTGCCTGCAGTAGGCCAAAGAGTGAGAACATGGCTGCTAACAAATCAACAGGTAACTTATTAGGAATAATGTTTTTTACTGTGGTTCCTAAACTGCCAATAACTCCAAACAGCCAAGGGAAATATTGAAGTGGTAAAAAAATTCAGTAACCCTCACTAATCACCCTCAACCAGTTTACGGGTTGGCTTATCCAAAGTTGATTTGATATTTGAGAGATTGTAAATTGTACCAAGCCTTAGAATAATCACAATTTGGATTAAAAAATAGATATAAGCTTGTCTAAAATATTCATCTATTCTAATAGAGAGCTTAACCTGTGCTTCCCAATTCCAGAAAAATCAAACCGCTACCAACTCCCAATCAAGAAACCTGTTGTTGCTTTTGTCTTCAAGTCAGATCTTTATAATAGTGTATGGCCTCGGCAGTTTGCATGAGAATATGCAGTTGAAAACAATGTTTTTACAGCCAAACCCAGCAATTTTCTGTTGTGAAACTAAAACTCAAAGTGAGAGCAGAGCTCTTTAACGTGCTCTAGAACCCAGCTCACATTTCTTTACGATATATCTCATTAAGAATGCAATTCCGTTTAGTACATAACCGCTCACTTAACCTAGCTCTTTTTTAATAATCACATTTGGTTTAAGAGAGTTCTAACATTTGGCAATTGTTGCGATTCTCAAGAGAGTACAGTGATAAATTTAATGAATTAAGAATTAATATTAGATTTAGTAAAGAATTTGATGAAACTAAAAGATTTAATTTTAATCGAAATTATCTAAGAAATAAATAAATTTAAAAACTAGCCAAAAACAAGCTCCAAGAAATTAAGTTGTCGTTAATAGCATTAATTTCTACAATAGTCATATCAGGATCGAGTAGATCCATCTCGCCAATACAAACCATATATCAAAATAAATATGCAGAAATTTCAGAAAAATAAACATAAAAACCACACCGATCTAATTTAAAAAGCAACCTCCTAACCCTAACCCCAACTACAGATCAACTAACAGCCTTTTCAAGATGAAGTAAACTTGGTCACGGCCTTGGTACCTTCAGAAACGGCGTGCTTGGCAAGCTCACCGGGAAGTACAAGCCTAACAGCGGTCTGGATTTCCCTGGAAGTGATGGTGGGTTTCTTGTTGTACCTCGCGAGCCTAGAAGCTTCCTGAGCAAGCTTCTCGAAGATATCGTTGATGAAACTGTTCATGATCCCCATAGCTTTGCTAGAGATCCCGATGTCAGGGTGAACTTGCTTCAGGACCTTGAAGATGTAGATCTTGTAGGTCTCGACGCTCTTCTTAACTCTCTTCTTCTTCTTGTCTCCGGCAGCCGCTCCGCCTTCCTTGGGAAGCTTTTTACCAGCCTTAGGCTTCTTCTCTGCCGGGGCTTTCTCAGCTACGGCTTTCTTCTCCTCGGCAGGCTTCTTCTCGGCTGGCTTTTTTTCAGCTTTTGGTGCCATTTTTTCAAAAAGATTAGATTTTGTTTGGCTTGAAGGAAAACAAGGGATGAAAGAATTGAGCTTGATGGAAAATATGAGATGAGATATTTGTGATGTGTTTGGTTGTTTTTATAGAAAGAGAAGTGGAGCGGTTATTGGTGTGTGTAGGTTTCACGAGGATCGCTGACGTGGTAGATCTAGGCCGTCCGATAAAGTTGATACGAGGGACTGAAATGACGGTGGAGATGGCTTGGATATTTGTGATCCATTGTTTTTCGACTCGGATTGCTGAGTTGGTGCTGCATTGCCTCCAAAATTTCAGTTAATGCTATTACAAAAGCACCCTCTATGATACATGTTGTTAGAGCCGAGAATTCTTTAAAAAGTAGGGCTAAGAAAGAAAATTAAAATTAAATCAAAATCAATTTGAATTGTCAACTTTTGATGAATTTTAGAATACAATTTAAAATTTAACTAAATTTTGTTTTTTTATTTTTTTAACAACCTATTATTATAAGTTCTGATCATATCTGTTCTTTTTTACACTATGTCTAAAACTACCCATAACCCCTCCTCAACTTATAAATAAAAAGATAATGCGTTTCAGCGAACTCGAACACACATCCTCCTCGATTAAATGTGATTAAATGAATTCATGTTACAAGTTAATTCAACGTCAATTCGATTAATAAAATTATTAAAAAATTAATTTTAATAAACTAATGAGCATTAATAAAATAATATTTTGTCTTTTACTATTTTATATGTGTTGGGGTTTTCTATTTACTCATTTCATGTTCTGTTAGAACGAGAACAATTTTTTTGCTTCAACCGTGTGGAAGGTTTCGACCTCATGGACGGCCAATGTTTTCAGCCTTTAAACTAGTAGCATGTTTGACAAAACAACAAGTGATGTGTAGCTAGGACTTTCTAACTCTTCAACCGATCTTCTTGATAAAACCATGAGTTTATTGAATAAATATTGAGTTATTGTTTTTATTCTTATCTTTTAGAGTAATATTTCAAGTTGCCGGTGAACTTGTTTATGAAGGCTATTGTGAGATAAATACTGAAGATAATTGATGAGATAATTTCAGCTTTTAAATGGTGTTTAAAGCTTATCAAAACTCTGTTGAATGGACTTTTGTATCAACCTATAAATAGGTTGCTTATGGTGTCACTCAAAGTGTAGATTCGGAGTGTCTTTGTCGACAACTTTGTTGTGTTATGTGGTTATTCAATGACACTTTTTTAGATATTATTGGAAGAGGTTTATTGATTGTATGGTGAGGTATTTGAGTGGCTCATTTGTGACAATTGAGGTTAGTGTTGGGGCTATAATTATTTCTTTGTGTAATGATAGATTAGGCTTAAGCCAATAGGTGATCCGGACGATTGTTAAATAAAACCATTCACTGGACAAGACTCCGCAAACGTAGGACCATTGTGTTTGAACTATGTTAACAAATATCATGTGTTAATTTTCTCCTCACATTGCTCATTGTGTTACTTTGCATTCAACATTTATGTTTGTTTCTATTCTAACGGCAATTAAAATGAAATTGTTTTTCAAGTGCAAACTAATGGCTTTTTCAATTGGTATCAAAGCAAGATTTAAGAGTTGTTTGAATGAATAGAAAGGTCGTTCTATCCCTTATCCACCTTTAGTGATTAAAGCATCAAATTCAAATCATGACAATGATGTTCAACAACAAAAAGAAAGCGTTTAGCCAAACATGGAAACGTTGTGCCAATTGAAGTCATTGTGGGAAGAAGTTATCATTATCAAATGAGAAAAAGAAAAGCTCAAAATTGCGATCAAAAAAAAATATAATGTTATCGCCAATCTTAAGAAGGCTAGCGTAATACTTGTGTAATGACTCAGATTTCATCCAAGGGTTGAATATATCTATACATGCCCAGAGGCCTTGCAAATGTCATTACTGCCAAACCATCAGTAATTCGGTTACCCTCTTTAAATACACGTGTCACCCTAATCCTCCAATATGTTGAATCATTTCTTTAATAGCTCACAACACTGCTGAATGATGTAACTCAACTGATATGAAAGTGTATGCAATTTAGTGAGCAAAGTGATTGCACTTGTAAGTGCATTACATGAACACGTGATAAGTGTTTGGACATGATAAGCATGATGAGTGAAAGTGTGCATAAACCAAAAAATAAATGTGTAACATGGATATATTGGCCTTGTGATCTCTTGAAAACATTGGATATAATTAGCATGCCCTAGGATTTGAGTATTCATATATGTGTTTTGTTATTGGGACATAATTGGAGGGATAAGAGGATGTAGATTATGAATCCATTCATTGAGACATGTTGGTGTTTTTAGAGAGTGTTAGCTTAATGCTACACTTACTTGGGACATGTTAGACTCTATGAGTCATTAGTGTAATAGAGATCTATGTATCCAATGTGCTGTACTTTTATACATATTAATGCTACACTTACTTGGGACATGTTAGACTCTATGAGTCATTAGTGTAATAGAGATCTATGTATCCGATGTGCTGTATTTACATATTTCATAATCACAAGATGTCAATGTATCAACATGAATAAATGTTTGGTGATGATAAGTGTATATTTGGTTACTAGTCTTACTTTTAACCTTGATCTTGTGGTTTATTTGTAGCATCTTTGAGCATTCACTAAGCTTTTCCAAGCTCACACTCTATTGTGTTTACCCTTTTGTAGATAAATAGCTTGTGTGGAGTGGTAAAGTGAGCTTGCTTGAGATCCTAAGGCAAAGTAACCTAATTGTGTATGTGAAATGGTTTTCGTGGACAATAAAAGATGGCAATGTGGGCTTATTTTGAGGAATCAGACTTTAGTTTTGTTTTTGGATTGTAAATGGACTTTCCATAGACTGTTTAAGGACTTTTATAACTGGTTTTGGATGGTTTTAATGTTTGGATTGATGCATAAAAGATGCTAGATGTATGGCTAAGTTATATGTTGATTAGTATGCATGTGCCTTAGTAATTTGTGGTTAGATGCTTAAATAACTTGTTGAATTCTTGGAAAGATGCAAAATGATCAAATGGCAAAGTATGGACCTATAATGCACTTCAAATTTCCTTACATGAAAAATTAGTATGTTGTGTCAATTGAATCGGGACTTTAGGAAGCATGTTAACATAGATTGAATGGCAAAGTATGTTAATGTATGTTTAAATGTGTTTGAGAATGTTTGGAGTGATCTATATATGCCATATGACATGTTAGGATAGAGCAACAAGCATGAAAACACGAATCGGTATGTGTAATAGAGTGTCAAAACATCATATACAAGTTGTTGCAATTTTATTGCAAATTTTTCAATTGTCGTCGTGACAAGCCTTAAACAACATTGTGACGAGGGATTGTCGTCAGGACAAAGGACTCCATCTAGGCGATGTCGTGACATGAAAAATCACGTCGTCTCGACGTGGCTGGCTAAGTGCTTGGGCATGTTTCGTTAACTTTGCAATTGAGTCCTGATTTTTTAAGCAATGCAATTGGAGGCCTTAAACACCACAAAATGCTTTTAAGATTTACGTGACCGAGTTTTATACATTGAATTTAAAAATGATATATTGAATTTCATAAAGAGGTTTTCCTAGATATTTTGTAAAATTTATGTTTTAGTCCATAAACTTTGTTTTCAAATTCAATAAGTTTTAACCTTAATTTTGAACTAAAATTTTCAGATATGGTTTCAAATAAAATTCCCAAGGCACTTGTTAGATTTATTTCATGATTTATGAGTATTTCGCGTACATTATGCAAAATGACATTTTTTACATCTATAGTTACTTTGCTGTGTTCTGCCAAACGAAGCATGTCTTAGGCTTTTGCATGTTTAAATTACTTAATTAAGCATGTCTTTGCTTGATGTGAATGGTGGTTTGTGGTGTGTTTGGTGATCGATAAGGAGAGTCACGTAAGTGGCTAATGTGACTTCCAGATTCGGGTCGAACCGTCCCGACCAGGTTTGGGGTGCTACAATAGCAACCAGTGTTTTTTTTTTATCTTAAAATTTATGTATGGTGAGATTTGAACCCATACCAACAACATTTTTAAAATATTTTCGTTATCGCTTCAATCAAAACTTTAATTTTTTATGAGTATTTTATACTTGAGTTTCATTTAATATCATTATTTAATATATATAAATACTTTTTTATATACATATATCAAATGTTTTCCGAAAATAGCCATAAATCCGAAATGGCACATTGAAACAGATTAGTACTAATGCATATTAATACCAATAAAAAATGATTCGTCCACTAGTACGATACTGATTACTTTGGTTTGCACCCATTCCTTTCGTTTTCCATTACACGTGTTGGTACTTCAAGCAATTTTCTTAACCCCAATCCTTTATTAGTCACATTGCTTTTCTTTAGATAGAAAAATTAACTTCACTATTTAAACTTTAACAAAAATAACATGATAGTCCATGTGTATTTCATAAAAATTAAAAAATTAAAAAGTAATTCAAATTTTTGTAAGAAAGCTCATAATTTTTTTTTTTAAATATCAATGTCAAGAATGAAGTACATGTAGGTTATCACGTCGTTTGCCACATCAATAATGTTAACAAATTAATGGTTTGGCCAAATTTTCCATAAAAAAGAAATTGACTAAATTTTTAATGTTGAGAAATAAAGTGGTCCAAAAAAAGAATTAGGGTCAAAATGATAAAAGAGGTAAATGTTAGAGGCTAAGTTAATAATTATGCCTTAATCTTTTAACTTTTGTGACCCGGCCCATCAACTCCACTAATTGGGTCTTAAGCTCCGAGCCTAAAGAGAATCTGTTTCGTTAGTTGGGCCTTTCTGGCATGGTTCTGTCTATCCAGCAGATGAGTTTAGTTTAGAAGGCAAATATAAACCCAATAAGCGTTTTCGTACCCTAGAAGCGTAGTCTTCAAATAACCCTAGCTCTCCCTTTTTGTGCTCCCTTCTCTAAAGAAACACAGTAGAGGTAGCCGTTTTTGCTTTCAGGTAAGCTCTCATTTTCTCTCAAATATTACTTCCTAGATTTGTTTGTCTATATATTAGCATTAAATGGTTTGGAATATTGTAATATAATGGACAATGTTGGGTTTTGGTTGTAATGGTATTTTCCATTTCTCCTTGATTAACTGAGTGTTTGCTAAAAGAATGATCTGCTTTTTATCGAATCTTTGAACTTTTATAAATGCTTGTTTGTTATTGAGTAGAAAATCTACCGCAGTTTGCAGTTGAGAGGATGGTGAGAGTCAGCGTTTTGAATGATGCACTCAAGAGCATGTACAATGCCGAGAAGAGGGGCAAACGACAGGTCATGATCAGGCCTTCATCCAAAGTGATCATTAAGTTCCTTTTGGTCATGCAGAAGCATGGTTTGTTGACTTTGCTCCCCACTCATCTTTACTAAAATCGATTTTTTTGTTATCTATAGCATTAACAAGAAAATGCTGATTTTTTTTTTTTCTTTTAATGATTGTCATTGAAGGTTATATTGGAGAGTTTGAGTATGTCGATGATCACAGATCTGGCAAAATTGTGGTTGAATTGAACGGAAGGCTGAACAAGTGTGGGGTGATTAGCCCTCGTTTCGATGTCGGAGTTAAAGAGATTGAAGGTTGGACTGCTAGGCTACTTCCTTCCAGACAGGTTAGCATAGAAACTTTCTGATGTTTATTGTTCGTGTATTGTATTTTCATAAGACCCAGATTTGCTAAGATCAGAAATTCTTCTTAGACAAACAAATGAAATGTGGAAACTTCGATTATGCATCAATATATTGTTTTGTTGTTGTGGCATGCCTTGTATTTAATCTAATAGTCAACTAGATAAGATTTCATGGCTGACATAAGCTTAGGGGACGGTTTAGCCCATTGAAATGAGAGTGGTATATGTTATGCAATTTATGTGCTTTGCTATTGCAGTTCGGATACATTGTGCTTACCACTTCAGCTGGTATCATGGACCATGAAGAAGCAAGAAGAAAGAATGTCGGTGGAAAAGTACTTGGTTTCTTCTATTGAGACAAATCTGAGTTCTTTTTATTTGGTTTATTTCTCTTCATGTAGGACATGGTAGTTTTCCTCAACCTAAGTTGGTGTCAATTTAATTTTTGTTTATCTGGGATTATACCTATGTGTTGGGTATGGTGTTTGAGATTACGAGTTGCTTGTTTTTTGTTGGTAATAGATTTCTTGCCTGTAGAAGTTTGAAAGCTTCTGCTGACTAATTTAGAAATGAGAAAGTTGATTAAAACCAACAGAAAGATTGGTTGTTATTTATACCATTATGTGATATTGATATGATAACTCTTACGTACTTGTGTATGAATATCTTGAGGAAATGTACTTCATAGGTATACCTCGAGCATACATCAAACTTCTTACATTCGAAGGGAAGTTTTTTGGATCTTCTTTCTTTGATGATTTGAACTAGAGTTTAGCCCTCAAAGCAGATTCGGGTCTTAATTTTGGAGCTTGAGTATCATCGAGCAGTCTATCGGGACAATTTCGTGTTCTTCATGAAACCCACCAAAAGAAAGAATATTGGTATCCTCCTTACCATTTTCGTGTTCTTCATGAAACCCACCAAAAGAAAGAATATTGGTATCCTCCTTACCATAACCGTTCCCCATCGTTATGATAATTTCATCATCCTTACCATAAGCAGGAGTTGCTTTCCGGATATGCAGATCATTCTTAACTCCTTATCATGGTTATGCCCCATTGAAATGAAACTACCAACATTTTCCCTGTCATAGGCCTCAATTATATGCATATCCCTATGCTTCATTGCATCATGCATGCTATTATCGGAGTCCTTAACGTGATTGACCTTAACTTTTCTAATTCAGCCACAACAGAAACATGTGTCAGGATCTCCAGTGCAATGAGATATTGACAAACTAACCGATGCATCTTCGCAAATACCTTTCCATCTAATGTTGTTAATAATGCTGACTTGGAACTGGCTGAAAACTGGAAAGATTTTCCCAAGGGGAAGAAATACTGGAATTGGATATACCAGAACTCAATTTATCCTTAAGAAACCTGTTATTGGATTCAATTCTGGAAGAATTATAAACTGTTTAATGGCATCCCCATCAGAAACATGAGAAGGAAAGGTCCTTTGCAATCAAAAGACTTTTAATCTGAAATGACTGCAATAAACAAATACCATTTATTTGTATCAATTCAATGATCAACAAAAGAAGAGAAAGTAAAACTTAAATCTTTTTCACGGTAACAAATAAAGTCGCATCCCTTTAATCATTCTAAATAGAATAGTAAGCTCTTTTTCCATGAAATTACTTTTATCATATGAGACTGAAAATTAGGAAAAACAAAAAAATTAAATCTACATTTCAATATTTAGGAAAAAGACTTACCTTTTTTTTTTCCAGATTCCCTCTACTTCAACTGGAGATAGAGTGCTTTCTTTTGCTTTAACTCTCAATCAAAGCATGCGGACCCTGCAATTTTCCTTTCAGAATTTGACATCCATATAATTTCCCCAAAATGTCCAGATAATGGAATGGCTAAAAGCGGTAGATGAAGAAAAAGAACCCTAAAGTAATTTGAAAGCTATATCTCGTTTGTTTTCCATTAATTTTGAACGATAATTACTTTCCGTTATCGCCGGAAAGCCGGAGGCATCGGCCGATTGTTGGTCATTATATGATGAAATCACTGAGAGGGAGAGAATTCATTTTTATTCTTGGCTGTGTGGAGCACTGGATTTTTGCTCGTGAAATGAATGTCAAAATGTACCATTTTACTAAAAAAGTCACACTTCCTATTTTATTTATAAAAATGGGCTGGAATGGGTCAGAAAATCTAAAACGTGCCTACCTGGAAGCATTTTAAGAGGAAATTTTAGAAAAGCACGTTGACCGGGACACGCTTTACCCCATGTTAGCAAAAACGCAGTAACATGGGTGCACTTTTGCCCATTCTTGAATTAAATTTTTAAAAAATAAACTAGTTTTTTTGAAAATTTACGAGAATAAGCTTTTATAAAGACCCAAAGTGGCTACACCATTTTTTTTTAATTTTAAGGTGTAGCCAATTAATATGGAAATAAAACTTACAAAGCAGATCTTTATATAGACCCAAAGTCTCATTTCCTTCGTTTTCTTAAGCAATATGGGATGTGAGATATGTGTATATATAGACTTATGAATATGTTTGCAGCTTCTTCCTAAACAATGTGAGATTCCTTCCTCTTTTAACTAACAACATATATACACATATCTCATATCCCACATTGCTTAAGAAAACAAGGAAAATGAGACTTTTGATCTATATAAAGATATGCTTTGTAAGTATTATTTTCATATTAATTGATGACACCTTAAAATTTAAAAAAAAATGTATTGCCAATTTGGGTCTTTATAAAAGCTTATTCTTGTAAATTTTCAAAAAGTTAATCAATTTTTATAATATTTTAAGGAAATGATTTTTTTTGAAAATTCAGTTTGAGAACAATCAAAAGCGCGTCCATGTCAACGTGTTTTGGTTAACACGGGGTAAAGCGTGTCTCTATCAGCATATTTTTATGAAATTTCCCCTTAAAAACTTCCACGTAGTCACGTTTTGAATTTTTTAGCCCATTCCGATAAATAAAATTTAAAGTGACTCATTAGGAAATGAAGCTTTTTTTAGTATAATACTCAAAATGCATCCACGGCTTGATCATACGGCGCTGCTGTTTCACCATTGACGTCCACGTGTATCGCGGTTAATGGAGCCTGACCGTCGATTTGATCGTCGCTAACCTCATCAACAGCTAGATTTCGTCACATTCTCTTGGGTTAGGAATCTAGAACGGGCAGTAGTAAATTAGAGATTGAAATACTGACACGTGTTAATTTCTAGTCAACAATTTTCTTTCCCGCGCTGCAGACACTTGAAATTAGAACCATAAAACAACACAAATTAACGGCCAAAAACTCAACACCGCTAAACCGGACACGGATTTGAAAACAAACCAAAGTAAAAAGGAAGCACATTAAACTAAATCGGATATCCATAACTAAACCGGCTCAAAGACTTAGCTTCAAAGTAAAAAGGAAAAAGAAATGTTGTCAATTGTGTTTTGTCTTGAATTAATAAAGTAATAAATAGAAATATTATGACAGCGTATATTTATGAAAATTACGTATATAAATATAGAAATGTATTTAAAAATAATATGTAATAAATAATAAAAACTAATTTTAAATTAATTAATTATAACACATGAATTATGTATAATATTAAAATGAAAAAATAAATTAAATTGTGAGTAAAACGAAATTTTAAACACAAATATATATATATATATATATATATATATGTATATATATATATATATATATATGTGTGTGTGTGTGTGTGTGTATTTGTTAAAGTTTCATATAAAAATTAAAAATTGCTTTAGTTTAAATGGTAAATGAAATTTTTTTATATGCCTTTTGTTTTTGGTTCAAATCTCATTAAGGACAATTTTTTATTGCTTTATAAAAATATAAAATAACGAAAACACACACATAATCATATAATTTAATTTGCAAATAAAATAGATTTTTAGGTAATTTCCTAGTGAGTTGGGATTCGGTTTATAGGTGACACTAACTCAGTAAAAAGACTTAGGGTTCCTTTGGATGCAACTGCATCTCAGTGCGTTGGCTGTTTTAGGCTAAAAAAAAATTGCAACTGAAACGTTAGTAAACGCAAGGCTGTTTGGATAGCATTCTTCAGTGCGTTGAGAATGGATTTCACCTCACCGAAGGCTGAATTTCAGACTGGAGCTTTTTGTTCCAGTGAAAATTTAGCAACTTCAATTGCTTTTTTTTTTTCCTTTTTTACCCATATATTCTTCCGTTCTTCATCTTCTCTTCTCAGCATATTCTGTTTTGTTTCCTTTCTTTCTCTCTTTCTCATGCAAATCTACCATGAATTCTTCACTGGGTTTTGGCTTAAGGCGATGGTCGTTCTTTGATTTCTAATATTTTTATTTTAATGAATTATGCTGATTGTCATCAAATTGAGAGAAAGTGTAGTAGCCGATGAAGATTACAGATTATCTATTGGGTTTTCAGTCATTAACTTGGAATTGTGGAATTGTGGATTATGCTGTTTTAATGAATTAGTAGATGAATTATGCTGTTTTTGTTGGATCTTCAGTCATTAACTTGGAAGTAGACAAAGAAAAGCATGCGATTGTCCTCCCTAGGAATTTTCTACTTGCTAGAATAGTAATTCTTTTTCTGCTTCATGTTAACTGTGTTTCTTCTTTTGCCCTTTCCAGATGGATTTCCAAGAGCAATTCTTCAAGGAACGAATCAAATTTATCCATGAAGCGAGCGATGAGAAGGAAGAGAGTTTTGAGAAGCTGCAACAGCAAGAGCGTGAGAAGGTCAAGCAGTCTAACCCCAATCCTTCAAATGTAGAGGAATACAGGCGCAGGTACATAATTTTGATACTTCTGTGAATTTCCTTGTGTACTTTGATTGATACTGGTAATCTTACATTATATGACCGTTTCACATAAAAACAGATGGTTTAATCTCATAAGATGAAATGCTGCTAGATATCTCTTTTCTGTTTACCTGTTGAAGTTATGAGATATTCGTGTATTTTTCGTTTCATATCTTTTCAAAAAATTATTTATAGGGCGGATGAAATTGCAAAATTCATAAAGTTCTAGGATGAAGAGATGCAAGCTTTTGTGGCAGAGAGGGATAAGCAGATCAAAGCACATGAAAAGAAGATGGTTGGCATGAGAGAGAGGCATTGGCAGGAAGAAGTTGAGCTTGAAAAGGAGTTTGATGCTGAATTGAGCCACCTCATGCAGAAGTACACTCTAGATGGCTCAAAAGTCAACGCCGGCAATACTTGATTGTGGAATTGTAGGGGAATGCGATGGTATGTACACATGTGGTAAAAAAGACTTTAATCTCTCTATTTCCTGATGAAACTTCTGTGATGACAGTGAAAATTTCTCCATCTTGAGTTACAACTTTTAAAATAGTATGTTAAAAGATTGGAATATATGGGTAAAAAAAAGTTAAATCTAAAGTTGCATCTATGGTTGCCATATTATGCTTGTGTTGTTTGCTTAGACATGGTTCAAATAAGAACTTGGAATGAATCTACGATTTCTTTCCTATTATGTTGCAATGTTTTGGTTCAATGACATTGCTCTTTCTAGATTATGGGCTGCATCTTTCATGCAACTTGAAACCAAAGCTAATCATATGTTTTGTAAAGAAGGAAATAGAAATAATGTTATTTTTGGCTCGGTACGAGGGCTAAAAATTTTGAGGGTGTAGCTAACTGTCAAATTAATAGAAGTTTCGAAAAATATTGTTTTTTGCATGAGCACTTTTTGAGAACAACTTTGTTGTGAACAATTTGTTATGCGCCTTGGCGTAGGATCTAGTCAATTTGTTATGCATTATGATGGAGCTATCTATGAAGCTGCTATTCAGATTATGCTAAATACATTGCTTATTGAATCTCATCAAACTCTTTGATTACTCTTAAATCATGTTCTTAGCTGTTTTTTCATTATACCTATTATTTTACAGCAACCTTGAGAAAGAAAGAAGAGGCTTGATTCTTGCCAGTTTTTTCCCTTGATTTGGATTAACACACAAGTATGCTTTTTTTGTATGACAAGTTTTTTACATGTTTGGAAACCAAATATTCATTTGTTTGTATACTATAGCTTCATCACACTTTGATTGATTCAAATCTAAATTTTTGTGAACAAATATTGTTGTACAATATTAGTTGCATCTTCTAGTGTCTTTCTTTTTTGCAATATATAACTGCAATTGAGTATAGATTGAAAATCGAGTCTATAGCTGTGTACATTTATTTGAAGAAGCAATTTGATTGTCAAGAGTTGTTCTAAGTACCTAGGGGCAGTATAAATAAGAAAGATAGGAGAGATTAATGGAGATGTTAACTATAGGATTAAAGGTGGAGCTTGTCTATTTTTTCCTGGATTCAATCAATAAGTCTTTGTTTTGAATGGTTTTCTTTTGTTGCAAAGGATGGTGCACAGGATGAATTCAGTTTTATGCTATATTTTAAAATGCTATGCTGTATGTATGCTGATCTATATTTTATTCTCTTGTGTTCTTTGTCTGGTGATGTTCAAATTGTTAGGGAGCTTGTTACAAATACTTTTTAAAATGTCAACAACATTTTATTTCAGCGTATACCTTTTTTTTATTCTTGCTATGTCTGGTGTTTGGTATTGCAGGCAGAGCTCAAGTCTTTTAAAATGGAATATGCAAATGCACGACTGGAATGTAATGCAGCTGATGAACGTGCTAATATATTGGCTTCTAAAGTTATTGGTTTGGAAGAGAAGGTAACAAAGTTTTAATGGGTAAATGTTTTCTTCCTTCTCCAATTTCATTCTATTCATAACAGAACATATATCACTCTTGATAATAATGCTGAAAGATCAGTAAGTTGCCATGTTCGTATATGCATGGTTGTAATATATACCACATGAAGGGTGTTTCTTGGACGTATAGTAGAGCTGCAACGTTTTTAAGTGCCAGTTTAACTTAAGTAGCTCTCTAGTCCTTTTTTATATTTGATTTGATCATGTTATTTGCTTGTTTTATATGATATTATTAGCATTTGGAGTTTCTTAGTTTATTCCATTAAATATATTTCTAAGGCCAAGTTTCATTTCTGAACTTTTGGTGTTAGCAGAAAAGGTTGGAACCTCCTGCATGTTCTTGTTATTTGTATTCCATAGAGATTGGATCTATAAAGTTGCTCTCTCTCTATTTGCAATGCACAGTAAACTGCAGTGGAGCATTTCTACTATCTTCAGGTGGAGGATGCTTGTATATATCTTGGATTTTATACCATCCATATACTATAAGGGCATGGTTACATTCTAGAAATTCCTTCCATTCTTCAATTCTGGTTATAAATTATAAGTACGAGGGTTCAAGATATTTAAAAGCATTATTTTTTTATCACCTGATTTCTTGAATTGTTTTGTATGTTTGTTTTGTTTCAAGTTAGATTCATATTTGAACCTACAAGAAAGCACCTCACTCTTTCTTAGCTTTACCAATAATTCAGTCTCAAAGGATAGTATTGCTATATGGTCTGTATAGCTGACCTTCCAATAGTTGGAAAAGGCTTACATGTTATATTAATCTGTAATCCATATATAATTCCTTGCACCAGTAATATCAGTGAGATTGTATCTTATACTTATGTTGTTACGAAGCTGATATTACCGATTTTAAAAATGTTTCTGGCATGTGAACAGGCCTCTGAGCACTTATGGCTGAATTTAATGGTGCACCAGTCCCATCTGATTCACTCTCTTAGTAGCTTGTTATTGAACAAATGCAGGTATTGTAGCATAGCAATTTCTTGAGACACTTGAAGTTAAAAGGGGTTGCAGTTTTGGGGTTTCCGACATTAATAAGGGTTGTTGTCCACATTTTGTTTATTTGTTTGGTTTTTCTTTTTCAGTTAATCAGCATGCTTGTATTAATCCAGATGCAACAGTAGTTGGGTGATGAATGATATAATTGACTCGTTCAAGCTTTTGATGGTTTTTGAACCATGAACAATAAGAAATGAATCAGATATGTTGATGAAGAATTGAACATGTGGTTTCTATTGGATTTCTTCTGAAATTAAGAAATGAATCATTTTTCATTCATCATTGCATTGCTTCATCTTTAGCTCAAATGTGAATCATTTTGCATTTTCTCTTCTGATGAATATTCCAATCTATTGGACAAATACACTAGTGTGATGTTGGAAACATGGATCTAAATTTGAAGTGTATGCCTTGGGTTTCAATATAAATGAAGCAGAAATTATATATTTAAATTTGATTTATTATATAAATGGTAAGAATGAAATGAAAAGTATAAAAATATTTTGAAAATATGAATGTTACACTTTAAAAAATATTTTATCCAATTTCTGTTGAAATAATGTTTTGATTGATTGTAGGTTAAACAGGGATTTAACAATTGCTAATGTTATAAAGTCATATTTTGACGTCTTTAATCTTATATTATAACTCCAATGTTAAACTAAATCAAACTTAAAGTTTAAGTTAATTTTTATCACCCCCAATGTCTTATAATATTGTTCAAATTAGTAAAACATTTTAAAGGATTTGGTATGTAGGCAAAATTTCATACAAACATAGATAACGGAATTAGTCCAATTGAGTAACACTGTTAAACCTTCTTGTTAAACTGAGCTGTTCAGCAACTTATGTGCTAGGAATTAGTAAAAACCAGCAGTAGCATATTTATGTAATTGTAATAATTCATTTTTAATTATTTATTATTGAAAATAAATATAAATGTAATAATTTTTAATCATTTATTAATTTTGTAATTGTTAAATAATTTTAAAAACTTCTATTATATATCATTTTTAATTTAATGTCCTTAAAAGTCATTTTCTATTTTCACCTCACCGCTACAGCTTCGTTTGAATCCAAACACCCACTCCACCGCTGTTTCTAATCTCACTGCTACAGTACCCAATCTCACCGCTACAGTAACTAATCTCACCTCCACCGCTGTTTTTAACCTCACCGGAGCTAAACACACCGCCCATCCAAACTAAGCCTTAATAAATAGGATAAATATACAATTGATAGAGATAATAAAGTATGCATAATGTATAAAATTATTAAAATAATACTTTAATTGAGTAGTAGATTAAAATGTTTTCTAATGTAATCGGTTCAGGTTCAAATTCCATCAAATACATATTTTTATTGATTTTTTTTAAATAAAAGGCTAGATTACTATTGAATAATATAATTTATTTTAATTATGAAAGACATTTCTGTAATTTTCCTAATTAACTTGGTGACCCAGTTGAGAGTGATACCAGTTCAATAAAACACTTGATAAATATTATAGATTAGAGATTTACATTCAATTAATTTCCTTGATTCGGTTTTTATATTTAAAAATAAAACAAATAAATTAAATTGAATAAATTAAAATTTAAGATTAAATTAATTCAACAGAAAATTTACAATTCATTTTGGTTTGTTTTTTTTTTTTCAGGTTTTTTAAAGGTTTATTTATAAAATTAATTAATTAATTGAGTTGCATTTGATTATATTATTTTATATTTGAGTAATTAATTGGGTTTGACTTAATTTATATTTGGGTTGGTTAATATATATGGTTAATTGAGTATAGTGCATGGGAATGTTGGATTGCCTATATATATTAGGTTGGGTCTAATACTTAATAAAAAATAGATTAAAATTTGAGTAAATTGAACTTTAAACACATAAAGGTATGAGATTAATGCTTAGTTTGGATGGGCGGTGTGTTTACCTTCGGTGAGGTTAAAAACAGCGGTGGCGGTGAGATTAGTTACTGTAGCGGTGAGATTAGAAACAATGGTGGAGTGTGTGTTTGGATTCAAACGCAGCTGTAGTGGTGAGGTGAGAATAAAAAATGACTATTAAGGACATCAGATTAGAATTGATATATAATAGAATTTTTTAAAATTATTTTACTTTTTAAAAATTATTAAAATATGTGAATTTTTAAATTCATTTAATAAAATATTAAAATGTATCTTCCAATATTTTAATGAATTATATAATCAATTTAAATTATTTATTAGACAAAATGATAATTATTTTTAATTTTTTATAGTTAAATATTTTTTATAACAATGATAAATATTATTTTCACAAATAGTAACATTATACTTTGATCAAATTTTGAAGTATCTAAACGGATGATTTTTAATAATAAAAAATAGTAACATAAGACATAACAAGTTTCATTATTACTAGAAATTAGGTTATGATACAAAATGTTTTTACAAATATGGATTCATTAAACTAGTTGTAATGGTTTCCCTTAACATCGTGATTTCAAGGTCACTTTCTCTGTTAGAAGAACTCGATTCACCTCTATCAAAATGGCCTGAAGAGATTGGCCTGTCGGGTATATTCTCAAATTCTCGAAAATCCTCATCATTTGACCAAACATGTCTTCGAATGTAATTATGCAAAACCATTGTTACAATAACTATTAAAACTTGCTTGTTGAATGAATAACTTGGAATATCTCTTAATATTGGCCATTTTTTTTCCACACTCCAAATGTTCGTTCAATCACAGAGCGTAACGAAGAATGGGCATGATTAAATATTTCTTTTTTTCCAGATACTTGATGATTACCTCGACGAAAATCAGGTAAATGATATCGTTCCCCCTATATGGACCTAGAAAACCTGCCATTTGTGGATATCCTGAATCCACAAGATAATATTTTCCTACAAAAAAGTAAAACATAATATCAAGTTTAAAAATAAATTAAAAATTTTAATATTTTTTTATGTAAAAATTAATTAAAAAATTAAAGTTCAACCTGGTGGAGGGTGTGGAAACTTTAACTCTTGTTTTCTAAGTGCTTGCAAAAAAATTCTACTATCATGTGTTGTTCCTTCCCAACCAAGAAATGCAAAAATAAAGCACATGTTGAAGTCACAAACTGCCATAATATTTTGAGTTGGTTCACCTTTCCGTCCGATATAAGGTATTTGACAAGAAGGAGAAATGCATGCTTTTATGTGTGTTCCATCTATGGCCCCAATACAATCCTTTAAAATAAATACAAGTAATGAGATAAAAGTTAGAAATAATTTATATTTTAAAAATATAAAGATTTTGTAAATTTTACCTTAAAGTGAGGCCAATATCTTGTATCATGTCGAATATGGTTCGGTACTTCCTCGAATTGACCTTCAGTGGGTTTAATCGTGTCTATTCCCATTCGAGCAAATATATGCAACATATCAGTAAAAATTCGACTAACAGTTTCCCCAGATCGTTGAAATCGCTCTGTTGCATTTGAATTTGATTTTCTATTTCCAAGAATGTACAATGATAATGCTAACTTCTCCATCGCCGATACTTTCCCATTCTTTAAGCCATAATTTGTTTGCAAATCATGCAACAAGCTGTGAAATATATTTTTTGGCATCCTAAAACTATTTATGCAATGACCATCGTGCCCATTTAATACTTCGTCCACCCATATTTGACCTGTATAATTTGAATCCATACGCGGTTGCATAGTGAAATAAGTTTCATGGTGTACTAGTACCCTGCTTAACACATATTCTTCCTCTTCATGATAATTGTTGTGCTCAACTTGGGTAACAATTGTGACTATTCTTCGTTGAGCTTCTTCACTTAATTCAGGGGTATCATAATTCATATAAAAACTATTATACATATTGTTAAATTCATCCATAACCTGAAAAAGTAATCAAATGAAAAAGTAGTATGGTTATATTACAATAATAATTCTAAGGAGCTTATGGTGGAGGTGGTTGATGGTATGGTTGGAAGGGAAATGAGGATGTTGCTACCAAGGATGAAAATGATGCAATTGGATTTTGTTCAGCATACTCACGTCGAAGCCACCAAACCCTATCATTTGGATTTAAGTTCAAAAACACTTCTCATTTCACCGGTATTTGGAACATTTTGGTGGCAAAATAGTACAGTTCATATTTTTTTGGAATTTCATCTCTTAAAGCACACAAAGCATCCATTGCATTTGAAATAGTATATTGAGAGTGAGGAAAAATAATTTTATTCACTGACTTCCTTGGACTAGCCATACTCTCACACAATTTCTCAATCTGAGTAGTTAATATGTTTCTTGATGATTTTCTACCTGAACTTGATTTTTTTCCTTTACCGTGTACAGCCCCAAGTGTTTGCTTTTCTTTTATTAGGAATTTCATGAGAAGGGTTTGATGGTACCTTATAAGGAGAAATACCTTCATTCTCGTCACTATGTTCATCTGAATCACCAAATCCCTCCTTAGCTGCATCATCTCCCATAGGAACCCCACTTGGAAGAACACCAGAAGAAGGTGCTCATGCGTTCTTTCCAGTGGCTACAATGCCTGCAAACATTTGCCACATTAACTCATTCAATCGTGGTTCAATTCCTTTCTTCTTAAATCCTTTAAAATTTGGATTTTCCTACATAACATGTTAAATGTTAAATGTTATACTAAGATTTTTATAATTGTAAATTATTAATTTCAATAAACTTTATGCATTAAAATAATGATAAAGTTAACACTAACCTGTATTTTTGCAGCCCACCATTCTTCGGTAGCATCGACCGTCTTTTTAGATGGACACCATCCAATACCTGTAGATTCCTTAAGCAACTCCTTCTATAACCTCCATTCCTTTTTTAATGTATCCCACTTATTTTTCAATTGAGGTTTTCCATAATTTTTTTGTGTGTTTTTGCTTGAAAAAGAGCAATGACATTTTCCCATCCTTTTGAGTTTAGATGAGTTGTCGGTCTATTACCAGCATTGACTTCGTTCACGCAAGCTCACAAAATATCAACGTCAGCTCATCATCCCAAATAACTTTTGTTGCTAAGGTACTATCTCCCTCCACAAAATTTCGTGTCTTTACCATCTATTATTATTTTGATTTTAAATGTCGACCGACATAAAACCATAAATATATAATTAGATATAATAATATAATTTCATAAAAAATAAGAATAATACATCACGAATGGATGAAAGCCATAAGATGAACACTAAAGAAAAAATTCTCAAAGATCCATGGTAAACAATAACGAGGATATAGAAAGGATAATTTTTTATTTTTTATTTTTTGGTTGTGTTTATTTTTTTATTTTTTGCTTAAAAATAGAGTCTTTAATTCAACTAGTTCAAGTACTCTACACATTTGGGGTTGTTCTATATCTTCACAAAAAAGATAATTCCCTAATTTGTTTCACAAATCCCATAATTTTTTATTATCATGATTTTAAGTTCAAAATTAGTATCTTTCAAGAAAAATATTGCATCTTCATGCTTCAAATAATTCGAATAAACCGAATATAAACTATATTTTTTATTTTTAAAATATACTACATATATTTTTTATTTTTAAAATACACTACATATATTTTTTATTTTTAAAATACACTACATATATTTTTTTATTTTTAAAATACACTACATATATTTTTTATTTTTAAAATACACTACATATATATATTTTTTAAAATACACTACATATAATTTTTTATTTTTAAAATACACTACATATAATTTTTTTATTTTTAAAATACACTACACATATTTTTTAATTTTTAAAATACACTACATATATATTTTTTATTTTTAAAATACACTACATATATTTTTTTATTTTTAAAATAAACTACATATACTTTTTTTATTTTTAAAATACACTAATACAGTGCAATTTCCCCATTCCCATTTCCCCTCTTCCACCGATCAAAGTCCCAAACCCCATGCCCTCCTCCCATTTCCCATTCCCATTTCCCCTCTTCCACCGATCAAAGTCCCGATCAGAGGTTAGAGGCAAAACGATCTACCTACAACATTCTAACAGGCAAGAGATTGTAAACAACAAAACCACGGCGGCTATTGCCGGAAATGTTCTTTTGGTAACAATCGAAGGTCAAGATGCGCGGCTTGTTTCTATTGATGTTTTGCATCTAGTAAGGAAGATCTTTGGTTTTTCTTGCTTTCTTTTTTGGGTTAAGAATTTCTAGCTTTGATCTGAGTTTATGTAATTACTAGGATATGTGTAGCTTTTGTCATGCTCTATAGAAAGAAAAAGCTTTCTGTTGTTTTGACATGAATATGAATGAATTAGCAGGATCATGTCAAGAGAATTATCTCCAATGGCAGCTTAGTGCATCCAGAGAAAGAGCACATGTGTGTTTGTCTCCTTTCTCCTTTCCTTAACACTACCTCTCTTCCTTACTTACCTCCAATTCCTACCTTTTAGTGTTGGGCATGGGTACTCCTGATTCCTGATTTAATAACCATTCATTAATGTTATTAGCATTATTTTTTGTTTGCTGATGCCTGTTATTCAAGATTGAATGAGTGGCTAATCAATAATAGCCTGTGAAGATGAAAAACCCCTCTGTTCCTTCTGTGCTCATGCAGTTGTACTTATCTCTTTCCATTTTGGAATTAAACACTATTTGTAGTTGTTAATGTAGTTGTGAAATCACGTAGCAATGGTTTAAGGGACTAATTGTTACAATCTAAATGTTTTTCTCTAAGATCTAGACAACTATATCTGCTTTTGGGAAGTAAGCTAGCAATTTTCATTGATACTATTATACTAGAGAATAGTACTTATTTTTCTTTAGGAACAATGTAATCTACAAAGTATAATCTTCATAGTTCTTGCATTTGTAATTTACTTCGCTTCAATTTACTTGAAGCAGCTAAAGCTTTATGTTTTACCCTTAAAAGAATAGTGATTGTATCTGATTTTTACTCAGAAGATGGCACAATTATTTATCACATAATACTTGATAAAATTGAAATTTGAGCAGCCTGAAGTGTAGCTTTTTTTTTAAAGATTTGAGGATTCTTAGCACATATAGGTCAATTTTTTCATCCTTTTTCTTTTTATGCTTTACTTTATTCTAGTACTTCGGCAAAATCATAGATTTTACATGTTCTATAATTTTTGTTAACATCATTGGGAAATCTGAAATGCTGCAATTGTTAAGGTGTATTCTGTTAATATGTTCTATTATTTCTGTCTCGATGCTTAAGACTTGGTATGTTGAAGTTATCTCCATTCCTTATTTTCTGGCAGATTTGTTAGTGGAAATTATAGGTTGTAATGACTTTTTGGAGTCCTTTTACTTGATTTATTTTCCATTCATCTTTCTAAAGGAGTTAATAATGCAGGTATTTTCAGCTTTTGGATTTGTGCATAAGATTACTACCTTTGAGAAGACAGCTGGATTTCAGGTCAATGAATTAAATCTCATTCTTCCTAGATTGATTGGTTTGCAATTTTTATCATTTATAGCTTGTTTGCAGTTTTTGATCTGTTTAATTACTTGACTTGTGCTCTTTGTTTATATATATAGTCAGGGATATATATATTGAATGGGGACTGATGCTATTGAAGCAGGGGAGACTCCATTTGACTCCTATTCTAGTTCCTTTGAGGTACTATTTTCGAGTTTCTTTCACTTTTTTTCTGTTCTAATTTTGAATCTACTGTATAATTTGATCGTTATCGGGAATAATTACATGCATTTGTTTGTGTTTTTTTTTTGCTTAAGCAAGTGTTAAAAGCCTTGGAAATTCGGTTTGTGCCCTACAAGCTTTAAGTTATCATGTTTTTGAGTTTAAATGTTAAGGTAATTTCATTGTGTATGACTTAAAATTATAGTTAGTAATAATATTACTAAATAGTGCGTAAAGCATGCTAAATGATAGGTCCAAAGATCAAAAGATAAAATATAGCAGCCTAAGGGATAAGGTCAGTATATCATTTAGAACCAGACTACTCAAAAGAAAAGCAATAAAAATAACAACAATAATAAAAGTGAGTGATAGCAAACCATCTCATCCTGAAGGAAGAACAACACTTTTTAATCAACCATCCAATGTTGCAAACAATCTGCACAAAGCCATTGCCTCCAATTAGGTCAAAACATCCATCCTTTTACTTTTAACAAAGAATTTGACTTCGAGGAAAAACTGTTTTAAAGAATAAATATACATTGTATCACTATACAAATTACTATCTGAGAGTGCAGTAATTAATGTAGACTTCCCCTGTTAATTGAGAAAAAGGGTTAATGTTGAGCATGAGAAAATAGAGGGAAAAAACACAAGATATCTCTAACTTGTTAGTCTGACTGAAGAAACAGAATATCCTAAGCTCCCACAACCAAGAACAAAGCAAAAAATAGGGGAGAAACCAGCAAAAACGAGGGACAAACCAGCAAGAACAAGGGAGAAACCAGCAAGAACGAGGGGAGAAACTGCTGTTTTGTTCCCAAATCTGAAAACAAATAAGATTGGGAAAGAAATTAGTTTAACATCTAAGGATAAAATGGTAAAATAATAAATTAAAGTATGGTTATTTTTGTCTTCTAAAAATACCTACTGCCCCAGCAAGAGCTGACTGGAGCTTTTAGCACCAGTGGAGATAAGGCTACCCAGTGCAGCAGAAACGTCTCACTGTGCTGGAAGCCAAGACATCCAAACAGCCAAGCAATTCACTGTGGTGCAGTGAGATTGAAAATCAAGCTAAAAAAGTTCAACGCACTGTATTGTGTTTGAATCCAAAGGAAGCCTAAGAATTTTAAATGAATGCAATTATTTATCATGATGTTGTTATCAATCTTAAATTGGTATAGAATTAATTTGTAATACTAACTCAATCAACAACCTTATTAATATTAAATTTCATTGCACACGTATGCGTGTGGAAACTATATATTTAGAATACATGTGTGCGTTTCAATCAATAACATTATCAACATATATAATTGATGGAAGTAATAAAGTATACATAATATAGTTAAAATGTAAATATTATATTAAAATAAAGTTTTGGTTAAATGATAAAGTTTATATTTTAGTGATATAAATAGCACAAGTTCAAACTAACTACAAGCAATTCTTTTATTAGCTTTTTTTAATAAAAAAAATAAAAGTCTAATATACCTTCGAATAATATGACATTTTAATTATGTAAAAATATTTTCATAATTTTCATAACCAAATTGATAGCAACATTAAATTAAATAAAGAAAAAAAAATAGATCTCTTTTGTGCTTTTCCAACTTCCTTTTTTTTCCTCTTAATTTTGTATTCAATACTATTAATTGATTTTTTTTGATATTTTTTAATTTTATTATCAATTCTTTTTTTTATTGTAAAAAGAGATAATATAAAAATAAGACATGAATAACAATGGAATATATCTCAATACTAAAAATGGAGTAAAAAGTAGACCAAAGACAATATACAAGTAATGAAAGAATGTTAAAATCAAATCCTATCTACGTATACCGTGCTCTAATAATATGAACACACATGTATTAATCCTATATAAAACAATGAACAACCGGAGTTGGTGTCACTTTCCCCAGCTTCAACTCCAAATCCACTCCCCAAGACGTCAAACTCAGATCTAAAGATGGATCCCTACCATCTCCGGTCGATTTATTCATCTCCGGCAACAAATCCCGAGTTACCAACCCGTCATTCAGAGCAGCCCTATGTCTCCTCATGTGACCGCCGAGAGCTTGACCAATGGCGAACTCCAGCCCACAGATCGAACACTCGTGGGTCTTCGGCTTCGTAGGCGAAACCGCTAACTCTTCATTGTCTCCTACCGTTAGCTTCGGCTTCTTATGACTCGCCCTGTGACCTCCAAGTGCTTGGAAAGATGAAAACTTTTTATTACATGTCTTGCATGCAAAGACACGACCAGCAACCTGGTCGGTCTCCCCAACTCTCGATAGTAACATCAAACAATCTGCCATATCCATCGCATCAATATCTCTTCCTCTCTTCATTAATCTGAAAACTTGTATAAAAAAACTGAAACTTGGAACACTGTAAAGTATGAAACTTGGGTTTTGCTGTTGAAATCTGAAAAGAAACTTGGATGAGAGGAACATTGGTTGGGGGTTTTGTATTTATAGATTTCAAAAAGAACTTGGGGGCTAAGAAAGTAAAAGAGTGATGGAAATTTTGAAGCCGCCATCTTCAGCACGTTGGCGTCACCGCGTAGCCAAGCAGGTTAAGAAAGAGTCGCTTTGAGGCAATTCAGTAGGAACCTTCCTTACAAATTCTAGACACTTATTTGTTATTCGTAGTGTTGTGAGTGTTATGTTACTTGCATTTCATACACATGTTCGCGCGTGTACACCACACTCCTATGTTTTTATTATTATAGTTTTTTACTTGTTGCTCAAGTTGTTTAGTTTGTTCTTCTCTTCTAGTATTACATTAATATTACATGTTAGCATATTATTAGAAATAATATTTTAAGAAACTCAAATATTTTAATTATTTTCCTTTAAAAACACTCTAATTAATAAAAAAATACTTTTTTAATAATGTGTAGTCAATTAAGGAGTTTTAATTAAGAACTAGATTATATTGAAATAAAAATATAAAAATATAATTTAAGTTAATAAATTAATAATAATTATTATTATTTTGTATAGAATGATAGTTTTTTAAGAAGTAGTAGTTTGAAAAAGAGAGGTGTTTTTCTTAGTAATTAAGTTTTTAAAAAAAACATTATGTAAGACAGAAAAATTATTTTGTAATAACTAATAATCTATTAGACCTAATCATGAATCGGGTTGTTGCTAAATTTTAGGCCCGTAGTCTAAATTTGGGTTTGATTAAAAAAATGAACTTAAAATTTTGCTCAACCTCGATCCAGATAATAATGCTAAATTTGAGTCCAACCCGACTCGCCCATATTAAAATTTTAATATAAAAACAAAATTAAAAAATATAATACATCAAATACGTTAAAAATATTAAAATACATGTATCTTAATAATTTGAAAACACATTAAAAAGAATCTTTATACTTAGCAAAGTTGCAACTTAGCAAGCAAATGCCTTTAAAAATAATAGAAAAATTAACAATAAAACAAGATTTATATAATATCTAAACAATAGCAACAAAATAATAGTAATATAATAGTAAAATGACAACAAAATAATATCAAAAAATTATTTTTAGGCAGATTCAGACATTATTTTTTGTCTAAATCTATTTTTTAAATCTATATTTTTACCTAAACTCTTTTACTTTTCGGATAATCCTGTATATGTGAATGGATAACTTAATTCTCCACCTCATATATACTTATCAAAAGTAAATAGACGGTTCCTGCGATTCCAACAAGATAGATTATAAGATGAACACATAATGGATAAGCCAAACATTGAGATTCTACTTTACAGCATTTTCAAGATTGATGTTTGTTTAAAAGAAAAGGAAAAAGAAAATTATGTTTGTTGGTCACGCGTTAGTGACGCGTGGGAGTGTTGAAGTGACTATTGTAAGAACAAGGTTTAAAATGGAAAGAGAGAGAACGTGCAAAGAAAGTGGACAAGTAGTAGTTAAAAGACTTCGACTGAAGAAAGAAATGGTATTCCTTCCGATGCAATAAACTAATTGAAAAAATATAAATATAAAATTATGATATAAATTGTTGAAAATATTAAAAAAATAAAATAAAATAAAATTTATAACCCATCCCTTAACTAATTACATTCATCTAAGAAAGATTATAACCCTAAGTTCACGTAAACTCCAACAACATCAGTACTAATTGAGTTATACAATAAGATTAAATTAATCAAAATCATCTTAATATATAATGTTGTTATTTCAACGCGGTCTGGCTCAAAGGGTGAGTTTCTTAATTTCACACTCTCTCTTTTTTCTTTCCATTTAGTTTCCTCCACCTTTTGGTTTGGTGGCCAAATCTCCCAACATGATTAATCCATCACTTTCCTAGCTATTACCCCTAGTTTTAATGTGAATATTTCCAAGCATGTGTTCACTATAATCAATGGAATCCATTAACTAGTAAAGACTAGAGCAATGTGTTTGACATATAATTGGAAGGAGATTTCCATGTCACGCTTAGTTTCTTTTTCCTTTTAAACCAATGGTAGCAATTTCCCATTGATTTACGACTGATATTGATGTTTATGGAATCTTAAAACCCTATACCTAACCACTTTTGTACACATTCACATTTTTTCCAAGATAATTGCTAGGAAAATTATGATTTGACGCTAATGAGTTTAAGTACAATGACTTGGACGAGGAAAAAGAAAGCGTTTTGGGAAATTTGATGCGAGTTTATTGTGGATTTTTTTCTTTAATTCTTATGGGTTTAAGTCTAATCATAGAAAAATGCTTGATAAATTTTGATTTTTAATAAAATTATAATTTGTACATAATTATTCATACATATATTTAACTTCTTTAAAAAGTTTCATCTTTATTTAATTATCACAATTATGTGGACATGTCGTATTAATTTTGGTTCAAGTTGATTTGGTTTGCATAAACAAATCAAGTTTTGAATATTTTGGGTTATTTCGGTTTAAGTCAATTACAAATTCAAGTTGGTTTTGGATTTAGATTTGTTTTTGGCTCAACTTATTTGGGTTTAAGCTCGGATTTTTTTAGATTGGATTATTTAGAGTTTAAATTATTTCAAATATGTCTTATTTAGGCTGCTTATTCGGTCATTTTAAATTTAAGTTATTTTGAGTTCAAATTGTTGCAGGTTTATAATATTTTAAATTTTTATTATTTCGAAATTAAAATACTTGACTTTAGATTAATTCAAATTAAGTTAAATAAATTCAAATTGTTAATTTTTTTTATGATAAAATCAGATAATTATATCTATAATTTGGAGGCTAGAACTATCAAATCCACGTGCAACAATGCGTGTTCATTATTTAATGTCCTAATATTTGTCTTTTCTTTGTTTTCGACTGAAACATGGTTAAACATGAGATTCCAACTTCCAACACGCTTTATAGATTGTACAGTACACTAAGTAATGCAACTACTGGATAATATTAAAAGAGTAATCTAGTTATTCTATTTCAAATTCCCAATTTTTCCAATTTTTTTAAGAACTTAATTCAGATATTTAAAATGATGTCTATTTTTCTATTTAAAAAGCCTATTTCTTGTAGCAATTGGTAAGCATTAAGCCATTTTTAATATATATATACAAGTTGCCATGGAACTTGCTTCTCAAAACCCATAGAATTATTAAAATTGCAATTCAGTCAAAGAAATGAAAATTAATGAGAAAAATAAAATAAAGGTTTGCATCATTGTAAGGGTTATAACCTGCACTTAACTACTTTCTAGATGATCCTTTCAATGAAAATTAGCCCTTGTTACATAAACAAGTAAATAAACATGTATAAAAATATGATATAATATATTGTTAGGAGAGTTTTACTTGAATATCATCCTTTGGTTCAAATAGAATTATGTTTAGACCATAAAATGAATTGTTAAGGGCATACAAGGGAGGACGACTGTGCTGTGGAATGAAACCTTGACGACGGTTATTGATTGGTCCTTCAAGGTGACACTGTGACGACGATTTATAGGTTTAATAGAGCAATACCGCGACGATGGTCTGCAGGATCTATGGGGCGACACCCTGACGACGATATACAGGTCCTACGGAGCGACACCTCAAAAAAGGTTTAATGTGTAAGACCATATCTCGACTATGGAAACCAATAGAGTCTGCTAGGATATTAAACATGGGGTTATAATGTGTAAGACCATAGCTCAACTATGGCAACTAATGGAGTCTGCCAAGACATTAAACATGGGGTTTCATGGTGTAAGACCATAGCTCGACTATGACAACCAATAGAGTCTGCCAGGACATTAAACATGAAGTTACAAAGTGTAAGACCATAGTTCGGCTATGACAACCAATAGAGTCTGTCAGGACATTAAACATGGGGTTATAAGGTGAAAGACCATAGCTCGACTATAACAACCAATAGAGTCCACCAAAACATTAAAAATGGGGTTACAAGGTGTAAGACCATAGCTTGTCTATGACAACCAATAGAGTTTGCCAGGACGTTAAACATAAAGTTACAAGGTGTAAGACTATAGCTCGTCTATGGCAACCAATAGAGCTTGCCAGGACGTTAAACATGGAGTTACAAGGTGTAAGACCATAGCTTGACTATGACAACTAATAGAGTCCACCAAAACATTAAACATGGGGTTATAAGGTGTAAGACTATAGCTCGGCTATGGCAACCAATAGAGTCTGCTAGGACGTTAAACATGGGCTTAGACTGTATAAGTCCATAGCTCAGCTATGGCGTCAGGTGATGTTCGAAAAAAATGTTGGGCCAGGAAGATGACAAGACAAGGTAAGAGAGATCGAAGTATGATCCACTTAGAGAGTAACATGAACAAATGAGTACGGTACGTCTGAGAACACGGGTAAACATGATAGCCCAAAGATCAACCAAATTACGAAGATAAAAAAGGCGAGTAGGAATATCTAATAATGTAAGTAAGTTATTAACGAGGGATAACTAAGTAGAGGTATGAGTCCATGAATTTTAGTGAGTACACCAAAATCGGGAGTGATAGTGAAATGATCAAGCGGAACCTAAGTTTAAGGGTTAGCGGATAAAGATTAACAAAAAACGGGTAAGTCTGCCAAGAGCTACCTTGGGTGGACAGTCCATCGAGAAGTAGCAGAGGATATGGTTCGCTAAGAACTATTTGCTAATTTAAAATTTTCAGAGGTTTAAAACAAGGTGAACTAGCAGTTTAAGGTTAGTTGTAAAGTATGAATCCACCAGGATGATGGGGCTTTTAATCAGTTAGCTTAACCTCATGACTAGATTTGTGGGTTTGGACTGAAAGGTGGGTTGAAGTGGAAAAATCTTAAAGCTAATCTAGTATAGGATGAACGAATTATGATAAAGATTCGAATTTAAGAACATAAATGAAAGTCAGCCAGTAGTAGGCAACAAACCTTATTCCTAAGTGTATGGTGGTTTATGAGAGAGTAAACTCGTCAAAGTATAAGAGAATCTGAGATGATATGGAATCAGGCTAGAGCCATAGAGGACCATTTTCGTAAAGGTCACGTTTACGTCCAGGATAGAGAAAAAATCTGCCAGTGATGAACTGCAAAAAAAGGGTAAGGTGTCGACCACGCTGGTGAAATCTGTGGAAAGCCAATGATAGACAAGGAGTTGTAACACTCATAACCCTTATCCATTGTCGAAACAGGGTTATGAAGCATTACCAGACTTTACAGAATAAATACGAACATTTTATAACATTTATTAAACATATCAGAAACCAATCATAAAAAAAGTCATATTGTCCCTTGTATGAGCCATCGAGGCCCAACATACACCTTAGAAGTGAATCGAGACTAAACCAGATACTCAGGGAATTTTTTTCTGAAATCTTAAAATTTTTCTTAGGTGCAGGGGACACATATCCATATGGTCACGCATGTGTCTTAGGCCATGTAGGCATTCGATGTAAGGCACACGGTCGTGTCCCAGCCCGTGTCCATACTCGTGTAACTCTCTAAGTTGGGTTACACGGCCAACCACATGCCCATGTGCTAGGCCGTGTGAAAGGTATAAGGGTCACACGGCCAAGCCACACGCTCGTGTGCTAGGCTGTGTGTAAAAACCTGGGCATTCTATCTCGAAATTTTAAGATGCAGGGGACACACGGCCAGACCACATACCCATGTGCTAGGCCGTGTGTCACACACGGCTGAGACACACGCCCGTGTCTCTGCCCGTGTGGACGAAAATAGGTCATTTTGTGGCCTCTTTTCTCACCCATTCTTGACTTCAACCTACACATCTCAAATTTCATAAATATAGACCATAACATGATCTCTAAAACAACCAATTCCTAACTTTAATATGGTCATATTATCACATATATTCTAACATTCTAATTAGAACATAAAACAAATCACACATGCAACTACTTATATCAACATGTTTTACTAATTTATTCATCACTAAGCCTAGGAAATTTCCATCCATTAACCACACTAATACTTATACCAAACATGATAAAACCATACATATATAAACATAAACAAAACGTAATTATTGACATTTATACAACCATTTCAATCCCTATACATACCATATAAACCATAATATGTATTGCAAAATCTACCGGATGGCTCGATGTGTTGATCTGACTACCTGACTTCTCGAAAATCTACAAAGAATATTAAATAATACAAGTAAGCTTAATGAAGCTTAGTAAGTTCGTAAGTGATGTGATCCGGCCCGAGTTAATCGAGTCGATTCACAAAGCTTGCCCGATCGTCGACGAGAAGAAGTTTCGATGATCAAAAGGTGTAAATTTGATTATGGTTTGTAGGGGCTTGCAAGGTGATTTTTAAGGTGGATGGAAGTTTTAGAAAGGATGAAGGATAGGCTTAGTAAAAGAATCAAAGGATAATTAATTTGGGATGATTTGTGGGAATAAAGAAAATAGACTTAACTCCAGAAACGATTCAACACTAAAAAGTGTCACCCCAATTTCTATTTGGTTAAGGTGGATTTGCGGAATGATAGAAGGTTTGAACGCCACACCAAGCAAGGTGATAAGTTCAAAAGAGATCGATAGACGCCACTAGCGCGCTAGATAAGTCAGATCGAAACTCGTACGAATTTAGAGAGGAGAAAACTCACTCTTTGAACAAAGTTCATTCAAATGATTAAAAGTCAAAAGTCCTTTTACAATGAAAATGAACAACTATTTATAGTGTTCAGCTAGGTAGCCGAATGGCCAAAACAAAGACTTAATGTCTAAGTAATTAATTAGGCTAGAAAATGCTAGAAAATTTTAGAAATAAAAACTAAATTGTTGGAGCTAAATTCAGCTGAATTTGAAGCTCAAGGGACGATTTCTAGAAGAGCAAATGCACTTGGAGAAATGGCAGCAGCTAGGTTCAACCAATTGAGCTTAAATGAGCTCATTAAAATGTAATTCTTGGCTGAAAAGATACCAGCATTAAAGGTGAACGTGAACAGCCTTGAAGGTGTGAAAAAGGAGTTGGAAAAGTCTTTGGAAGTGTGAACAATGATCAGCCAAATGGTCCTTGGTGTGAACTCCAAATGTGAACGCATAGGTGCTGTTTTGGGAAGTGCATCGGCCAGCTTTTGGAGAATGAATTTAGTTGCTCTTCTTGGCTGAATAAACACCTTGAATTATCATAAAATGAGCCATATCCATGAATCCAACCATTCATGTATTCAGCCATTCATGTATACTCCCATACGTTGTATTGAGCCATTCATGCACTTGGACTTTAATGCTCCTTCATGCATTCAGCCATCCTACAAGAAAAACATGAACTAAATTAAGTGCAAATGTATATTCGGCTGAACTAAATGGTATTAAGACAAATTAAATATAATCCAGCCACCTAATTAAATTTGGCTAACACAACATAATTATAACATGTAATAAGCTGACAAGTAATTAATAGCTGTAACTAAATTAACTAATTAACTTAAATAATTAATTTATTCCAGCAAATAAAATTAATTTAGCTAAAGAGCTAATAACAAGCTCAATGAGCTGAATTGAATTTAAACCAAGCTCAAACGAGCTAAATTAAGCTCATATGAGCTAAAATAAAATTCGGTGAGCTGAACCAAGCTGAATGGAGCTTGAGGAGCTGAATTCAAGCTGAAATCAAGGGCGTCCTTGGCCAGGGTCGTATCAGTAGGCTTTAAACATAAATCTTACCGAACACACTATAACAATTCATTTCAATATAGATATATACATTGTTCGGTATACATTTCCTGCCAATCACAACTTCAGTTGATGAATTCACTTATTTTAGCTCAATATCAATAATAACTTTAAGTCTTTGAACATTAATTCTATATGTCACTTACCAACCCTTGTCAAATCGGAGAACGTCTTACAGATATGAGTACATCGTATACATAAGTCCGAAGGCTACACAAAAGCACATAAGTGCTAAACAGAAACCCATAAGGGTTGAACGGAAGCTCATAGGAGCTAAACAAAAACCCATAAGGGTTATACTGAAGCTTAAAAGAGCTGAATAAAAACACATTAGGGTTAAACGAAAACTTATATGAGTTAACTGAAGCTCATGAGAGCTAAACGGAAAGTAAACAAAAAAGTTCGTAACAAATGCTGAAACTCGGTTTACTTGGGTATTTTGCCGTCAATTCATCCTTTGAACAGAGCGACTGTACTCAATCTCGCGTTCCATTCGTTTCGAACATTCAATTCAATTTCACTAACTTTAACAATAATGTTATTTTTAACAAATGATATGAATAAATACATAATACCATTCATAAATTTAATATATAACATTACAGTTTAACCATACGAACTTACCTGGGTTAAATTATGGAATTTGTAGTAGTTCAGGGACTATTTTGCTAATTTCCCTTTTTCATGATTATCTACGGGCTCTTGATCTAGAATGTAAAATTATTCATTCATTAGCATATATTTCAATTCTAATTCACTTCACAATTAATTCCCTTCAATTTTCAAAATTACACAATTACCCTAACTTTGATAGTTTTTACAATTTAGTCCCTCACCAATTAGCCTATCAAATGATTCTCAATTGACAATTTATTTAAATATTATAAACTATCATACAACCTTTGATCAACAAAATTTTAGTATCAAACCCTAATGTTTAATCTTTTCACAATTTGATCCTAAAATCAATTTCTATTGAAATCACTTGATAAAATCATCATATAATAAAATTAAAGCTCTAAATACATGTTACTTCATCACAAAAATCCAGCACTCATCAATTGTAACTTTAAAAATTACCCATGAAATCAAAAACTAATGACATAATTAGTTGGACCTAATTGTAAAAGTCTCAAATATATAAAAATTACAAGAAATAAACAAGAATTGAACTCACATGGAGTAAAACTATGAAAAACAAGCTTTAGAAGCTCTCCTATGGCTGTTTTGGCTGAATATTGATGAAAAAATGTCTAGAAATTCAATTTGGTCATTGTTTTATTTTTACCTTAATTTCCCAAATGACCATTTTATCCCTAAATCACCAAATTTTAAGATTTTTCTCTGGTTATGCCACCTCAGCCTTCTAATAGGTGTCTAATTGCCTTTTTGGTCCTCCTTTATTCACCACTTAAGCTATTTAATCACTATTTCTTTAATTAACAAGTTTTGCACCTTTTTCAATCTAGTCCTTTTTATTTAATTAACTGTCAAAACGTTAAAATTTTCTAACGAAAATTTTATACTAACTCAATGACACTCCGTAAAAATTTATAAAAATATTTACGGCTTGGTTTATGAAATCGAGGTCTCGATACCTTATTTTTGAAACCACTTAACTTAATACTTTCTTCTAAAACACAAATCACTATTTCAAAAGTCTTCCTAAAATCACATTTAACTCACAAATACTAAATAATAAAATTTTCAAACTCACTCATCGGATTTAGTGGTCTCGAATCATTGTTTTCAATACCACTGAAATTTAGGCTGTTACAAAATCTCTGCTTAGAACTTTGTTTCTTAAGGATTCTGAATTATTGCTACTGCTTTGTAGAATTTCACTAAGTTCATTTGAACTTATGTGCTTGCTACTTGTTTGCAGGACAATGTTTGATTGGGACATCAAGTGGAGGGACTAAGCCAAGTGCCGCCGTAGTTGAGGGACAGACGTGGAAGTCGTACATGCGTCTAGAAAGGCTCCCTTAGAGGCCACGCCTCGGGGATTAAGTTGAAAGCAACAATTTTAAAGTTTAAATTTAGAATTGTAAATACTGTTAAAATTGTAAGACGAAAACTTTTAAAACTTATATTTCTTGATATAGTTTAAAGGGTAAATTAAGCATTTAAGAATGAAATAAGAATAGAATTCAAAATCTTTTAAGTTAATTGGGTCTTGGTATCATTCAAAACCCAGACCTGGTGATTAGGTCAGGTATAAGGTATTACACAATCATACATAAGTATTTATACAAAAAGCTAACTGACTAATCAGCTCTTTAACTACATAACAGTCACTAACAAACTAATTGTTACTAACAAATTAACCACTACTTAACCGATACTACTAACTACAACTTGATATTACATAACATGGTACAAGAGTGATTTGAATCAAAATTATTATTGAAAAAGATAAACATTCAACCAATAAATCATAACTTAGGTTCAAACTTAATAATAGGAGATTTTTTTTTCTTTTTTAAACAGGGATAGGAGATTCCCTTTTAAATGTGAATTAAACAATTCGCTGGAATTTTCGTAGTTTCAAAGTGCATCAATTATGTAATGTGAATATGAGCACATAATTAAGTATAAAAGTTTTGTTTCTATAATTTTTGTTCAAAATATGACTACATTATTTTTATGTTCGTGTTTGATATATTGATACACAAATAATTTTAATAAAATGGTCATGTACCCTTTTTTTTAAAATATTTTACTATACCCTTGTAAGACATTTGTCAATCCTTAACTTTATTTGTGGAATCTAAAAATTACACAGTGTACCAAATATTATTTCAACTTCTTTAACCATCATAATTAGTTATGGTAAGAAAAATATGGTAAAAAATGTTGTAATTTTTTTGATAATAAGAATAATGTTGTGAGGTTGTTTAAGTTTGAATATAATAAAAATACAAAAGCTTAATTATTAATATGTGAAAAGAAAAAGCATAGAAAAGTCAAAGATTTGAGGAAACATGAGTACCGTATGGTTGAATAAAATATTAGAATTCTCAACAAGCCAGCCAAAGAGGGGAATCCCCCATTTTTGTTGTTGTTGCATATTATAATGTAATGTTCTTCCTGCAATTTTTGACTATTGAAAGATTATGGCAAATTTCATGGCAAACTAAAAAGAAAATAGGGTAACTAGATAGAATGATTTAAAGTCTAATTTAATCACTAAATTTTAAATTGTTTTAATTGAGTGTTAATCATATTAATTAGAAATGTGGAATATATATGTTAAACATTTTTTTATTAAATTTAAATTATTTATGCAATAATTTAAAATTTAATTCACATATATGTTATATTTGAATTGTCCAAACGGTGTTGGATTAATGGCAATACCGTAGTGAAGAGGTCAAAGTGGTTGAGAGTTAGTTAACACAGGTACAACCTCAAGTACAAACGACCTGGTTGTACTTTTGGGGGAGTTTATCTGCTGCATGTTGATAGTTGATAGGTCAGAGATAGCATGGTTTTGTATTGGTGGTTCCATCTGATCTTCGACAAGATGCAGCGTCTGTAAATTGATTGGGGTTTTGTCAACTGAATCATCTTTGGAGTAGTAGAAGATTTATACTCAAATCTTCCTTCTTCAATTCACATTAATTTTGGGCAATCTCTGCCTACGCTTTTATAAAAAACAAAAAAAAAAAAAAATTGTGTTTGACTGAATCATAATCTAAAAAAAGTAGAGTCACAATTGATTGAATGGTTATTTAGATCTGGGAATTCTTTGGATCTACAGAGAAACCCGAGTTGAAAGAATGATATGTTGTAATCTCTTACGTGGTGAATCTGAGCAGTGAGCTGTGTTAAAGTGGTCGCTGTAGCAAATTTATTGTTGATATAAATTAATGTCGACATGCTTCAACAAGACCGACCTTAGCTCAGTTGGTAGAGCGGAGGACTGTAGTGGTTAAATCTGACAGAATATCCTTAGGTCACTGGTTCGAATCCGGTAGGTCGGAACTTTTTGAATTCTGTTTTTTTTTTCCAAAGATTGGGCCAGATGAGGCCCATACTTTAGTGTTGCTAAATTAGTTAGTGTCTTTTTTCTTAATTTCTTGGCGGTTAAAATGTGTCTATAGTCCCTGTACTTTTTGAAAATTAATAATTTGGTCCTTGTATTTTAGAGTTATTCATGGGCTAGGTCAGGCCCTAACAAAATTCTAGGCCCAATTGGTAAGCCTGGGCCCTATCCTGTCCGCCTGTATTAACTTTTTTATTTTATTTTTATATAAAAAAATATAATACATCAAAAACACTAAAAATATTAAAACAAATGTTTCTTAACAATTTGAAAATAATTTTAAAAAAATCTTCATACTTAAATAACACTAAGATAAGTACAATTTAACAAACAAATGCCTCTACAATAAAACAAGAGTTATAAAATATCCAATTAATAACAATATGATAGTGAAATGACAACAAAACAATGAAAAAACAACAGCAAAACAACAATTTTTTTTTTTTTTGCAAATTTGGGCTGGGCCTGAACTGAAAAACCTTATCCAAGGCCTAACTATTTTCTAAATGGGTCTTATTTTCGAGTTTATATTTTGCCTAAACTGTCTTAATTTTTGAGCGAGCCAAGTGACCCATCTCATGGATAAGTCTATTATTTCTAAGAAATTAGTTTTCATTTCAAAATGTAGATAATATTAAAAAGAAAATGGTGAAATTGTTCCTTCAGGTTTACTTGCTCAAATGGGATTAAATTACACAACAATTTATTAATTTCAGTTTTTGTCGGTGGGGTATATATACCCTCACAATGAACAAGGTGGCTGTATCCTCAAAATCCAGAGTTTTTGGATTTTATGAACTATGGAAACTATCTAATTTCCTCCCATACTATCACAACCATCACTCATGATTTGAGGAGCCTTGTATTAAAAAAAAATGCAATGATACTGTTAGCTTTTACAATGTTAAATTACACATAAAGTAAGCCATCTTCAATGAAATGATTGTCTATGTTTGTGAAAGACCATATTTAAACATCTTTGTATCAGGAATCAGAAATGGGGGTAACAATTATTGTGGTGATTTCCCTGACAAGTAGAGAGAAAGTTTATCTCTCAGGTGTACACCTTTGATGTCAACGGACCCACAAATCCGTTGGCGGTAGCCAGAATCATGGTCATGAGACAATGGCATTTCGTCCTGCACATCGTCTTCCAAGTCGATAACGATGTTATGAAGCAAGCAGCAAACCAGGATGATCCTTGGCAACTTATGTTTGTCAGGTCTCCACATTACCCCTTGGATGATCTTCCACATTTCCTTCAGCCTAGCCAATGCCCTGTGTGCTACTAGCCGGGTTGCCGAATGCCTTTTATTGAACTCAGCTCTTAACTCGGGTAGTTCTTTCCCCTCGTACGGTATTATGAGATAGGGTAGTAGAGGATAGCCTACATCTCCGATTATGTATTCCCTTATTTCGGATCCTTCGGGGAGCATAAAATTTCTCCCATTCAATCTCTCCCCTTTATCACACAGTTCATAGAAATTCGAACTCTGAAAAACCAACCAGTCATCAATTTTACCTGGCCAGCCAGTGACTATGTCCCTGAATCTCATTTCAGGGTCCACAATTGCCTGCAAGACCATGCTGTGATTCTTCTTGTGATCGAGCCATACTTTACTTGCAGGGTCCGATGAAGGCAAACACATCATAATGTGAGTAGTGTCAATCACACCACAGCAATTGGGAAGACCGTGAATCTTTTCGAATTTGGATTTTATTTCCATCATTTCTTCTTCAGTCGAAGGCCATCGCAGGTGGTGAAGGCCCCTTTCTTCCATGGCCTCCACAAAGCGCCATGTCAGTTGTGAGACGGTTGAGTGGTGCAGCCCGAACAAGTCACCAACTATCACCAGCGATTCACCAGAGCTTAGCCTTCTTAAAGCTACAGCCACTTGATCTTCGAAAGACACAGGTTTACCATTTGAAAATGTAAAACTTCCTGGCTTAGCCATCATATCTTCCTTCACAAGTGAACATATATAGTTGAAGGTTTTTCTGGAAATTTTGAAAACAGATTTGAACTTATCCGGACCCTTAGATGGCGATTGAAGACCTACAGAGAGAGAAAGTCAAAAAGACGAAAGCAGCATCTGCATATACGAAACATAAAAGGTTGGTGTAGATGATCTGTTGAATATGAAAACATTGCGCATAAAGCTGAAACATGACAGCTTCTGTCGAATCTGGTCTCCTATTACTTATCATCACAAAGATGATTAACATTTTGTTGAGAGAGAAAAAGGAAGATAAGTTACTGAATATGGAGTGGTCCTCGTCATTTTGTTCTGATGGATACAAGAAAACAATGATCATGGAAAAAGGGCATTGAACATGATTTAGTTCCTATACTATGTTCGAATTCCATAACAAACTCTTTAGGTAGGTTAGGGAGTACATAATAACCTAATTTACGATTACTTTGCCAAGCAAAGGTTACTTTCTCCTGACCTGACATATGTTTTTGGTTCTTAATCTTTCATAACCAACAAACACTATAGATTGTTGACAACACTAGTCAATTTATAATGACAATTTATAATGACAATTGTTAACTGTAGCTAAAATTTAAATAACGATAACAATAATCATTTACCAAAACAATTTTATGCTAAGGGTATTCTAGTCATTTTAGTTTTTTCCATTATGCTATTACACCTCTATTCCATTCAACCAAACACAAGATTACTATTACACCTCTATTCCATTACATTCAACCAAACAGTTGATTTGCTATTACACCTCTAATCCAATACACCTCTAATCCAATACAGCGAACCAAACGCACCCTAAATGTTACGAGAAGATATCATTATACACATAGCTTGAACATCAGAGAAACAAGTTTCAACCTATGAAACATCCTGCTTGAAACATAATTAACCAATGCTAACATGAACTGGACGGTGCGTTAGGTTTTGACAAAATACGAGTAGAAGGCAGCAGTGAAGAGACAACCAAAGAAAGCAAAACAGATATACGGAAGAAGAAGAATAATGATAGCAGGAAGCAGTAGTCCATTCCTTGGATTAGCAACTAATTACCCATCCTCTAGCTATGAGACAACATTTTACATGAACTAATTCAACATCATATGCTCACAACAGCAGTATTTGCTCTTAGTGCCTTCTGCAGATTTTTCATGGTTTTAGCACTAAATTTCTTTCATTAACAAGTGACATTTTTGTCAGATCATATTAAGCCTTAGTTTTGAGCTGTCAAAAACAAGGCATTGTTGGTTTGAACTCCACAACCCAGAATATGAATCAAGAAACATGTAGGGAATATAGTTCCTGCATAGAACCTGAAGAATCACTAATTTGATTTACTTTATCAGTAACTTTTCATGTTCATGAGATAAGAGATTTGCGGCCTTCTCAGCATTTCCAATCAAAATATGATGATTGAAGAAATAGGAACTACATATATGTGAAGGACAATGTTTTCATGAAAAGGAAACACTACTCGAACTGTTAATGGCATGTTTCTGGCAGAACAAAAACAATAGTCCAAGAGACCTACTGCACAACAGAGTTAGCACATACAAACTAAGGAAAATCAACTTACAAACGAATACTCGAGTTATCTACAATTACTTCCAAAAACTTATCTAGAGCAAGCCAGCGGGCAGCCCCTTCTATATCCAACTCCATTTCTCACTGCTAAAGTCCCCCATTAATTGTAAACTTAAGCCTTGCACCACGACCTCAAATGTAAGTTAAGAATCCGTTTTTCAATTGCATTAGCTTGTTGAAGCAACTTAAGCACTCTGAGATTCAAATAGTTATCATATTCAAACTGGCAAGCAGAGCAACAGCATTGTCAAAACATAAAACCTTATCCTCTTTCCCATTTAATAACATATATTATATAAGAAAAAAAAAGTGTTAGGTGAAAAGAACCATTTGAAAGTCAGATTAGGGATCCTGCTGTTATGTTCCCAGATGCATTTTCTTTGTATCAACATATAGAACTCGAAAACAATGTAAATCGGAAAGCCAGCAAAAAATTCCAAAACAGAACTCAACCCAATGAACCGAATATGCAATTAAATAACTTGAATATCATATAAATGGCAAAGCCATTAAAAAACTTGCAAAATTAAATTCATCCCCCGAACTGAATATCAATCAACTGCTAACAAAAAAATTTAAACATCTTCTATGCCACGAATGATCAACTAGAGCAACAGTTCAGAAAAAAGAAGATAAAAAGTTGAAAACAGGAGGAAAGAAAAGTCAAGAAATTCAGAAAGAGTTTGATACAGTAAAAAGCATACCATTCATCCTCCTGGAAAGCTCATCCCACCAATCAATAGACCTTTCCTTCTCTGAAGAAGCAGAAGCATTTTCTTCAGGCTTCTTCTCTATCTTCCTTCTTTTCTTTAACCCTCTCGCAGGACCCATCAGCCCCCCCAAAAAGATACCCAATTGAATCCAAAAAACAAAACCCAATAACTTCAAAAAATAAAAAACCAAAGAATTTATAATCACTGTATTAGAATTTATCAAAAACATCAAAACCCATTAATCATTCAACCATAACATTGATCATAACCACAAGACGAAGGGATAAAAAGAAGAACATGCAATAAGTATATATCAAAGAAAGAGAGTAGCTTTGTGCATGCAAAAAAAACTGAAACTTTTGATGAAATAGGATGGGAAAAATAAAAAGAGAAGCTAAGTATAGTTTGTTCATGTTTACCTGATGAGAAATCTGCAGGCAAGTAAATAGCTTTGGAAGTATTTGATTTAAGACAATGTGGCAACCGAAACAATAGATATGGCACTGGAATTTAGTATATATAATATATGGAATTTAGTGTATATATGTTAACTACTAGTAAAACATGCTAAGAAGAAAATAGAGGTTTTTGTGATTAGCTTTTCGAGAGGTGCCCTCCAAATCGAGAGAAAATTTTTTATGTAAATAATTATATATTACATTGGATGATGAATGAAGTGGGAGGCGAATTTGTAATAAAAATGACTGAAATGCCATCTGCTTTATCTTGGTCGTCAGAAACTAAAGGTAGTATTTTTGTGGTTAGTTTGGTCAACATATTTTAATGTTATTATACCAATCAAACTAACCTAGTTTGTGTTTAAAGTAGTTAAATTATGTTAATTTCATCTTTAAAATTAAATTTGGGTTAAAATATGTTTTTAATTCATGTAGTTTTCATATAATTAGAATTTAATTTTTCTATTTTATGAATTTAAAAACGCAAGCCCAATTGTTAATATCGTTGAAATTCTTTAGTTGAATGCAAGTTCATTTCATTCTCAATTTTTTAGTTACATGTCCATCATGTAATTTTTTCTTTTTAATTTCAAAATGTTATACTAACGAAATTAATAAAAAATTAACAATGTTAACAACTGGACATTTTGAAGTCTGAAAAAGTAGAGAGACTAAATTCTTAAAAATAAAAGTATAATGACAAAATTCTAAATTTATGAAAAGTACATGAATTTATAGCATATTTTAACCTCAAATGAGAATGTTTACCTTTTTACATTTTCAATTTTAATTAATGTATTTTGAGTTAATTTAAAAACAATTCAATTAATAAAAGGTTAATTTAAAAAAAAAACTTAACAACTATTTTGTCTTTTAAATATTTTTATATAATATATTATATAGAATAACTTAAATCACTCTTAAAAATACCTCTAAAAAAATTAGCTCATTTAAAAACTACTTTCTTGCTTTTTTTTTTAAATAATATAATTTTTGCACCCTTAAATTTTAATACTTTAATTGATAACTAAATTCATTTTGGTCATTGAACTTGAAAATTATACAAGTTTGATAACGTGACACTTTGAGATTGTGCCACATCATCACTTCAAAATTTAAAAAATTTATATAAATTTTCAAGTAATGATGTAGTACAATATTAGAGTGTCACATATTATATTCAAATAACTCGACCAACGATTGAATTGGTCTAACCATTGGTTCCCAATTCAATTGATTCAACTGCTAGACCAACATTAATTAATTAATTAATTAAAATTCATAAAAAAATTATTAAACCGATTCAACTACTAATTTTTGTCGTAATTTTCAATTTTATTGGTTTCGTGAAGTTTTCAATTCAATTGGCTTAACACTTTTGTTTGGACTAGTATACCGACTAATTCTCAATCCAATTGGTCTGACTGACCATTCCAGTCATGTTCCAAGAATACTAGTCACATCATTAAATCTTAATGGTATCCAAATTTAGGGTTCAAAATAGATTTAGTTCCAAGTTTAGGCACCAAAGTGGACATAGTTGCCAAGTTTAGGGAGTAAAAATTGTATTATCCTTTAAAAATACTATTACTTCTTAAAAACTACCATTAATTTCTTTTTAAAAATGCAATTAATTTTAAAAATTATATATATTTACATTTTTTTATTAATTAGGAATTGTAAAAAATTTGTCTAATTATAGTTTCAGTCTCTTTTGTTATGCTAAAATTTGAGATTTAATTTTGTTAATCAATGAGGTGAACAAAGGGGAAAAGATGATGGTTTGGTAAAGAAGAAAGGAATGGAGGCTGGGAGGAAGTCTCAATTATCTCGGGAGAGAAAGAGATTTGGTGGGTTGTCTTTGTGAGTCTGTAAGCTATTTGCACGACTTTTTTATAGTGGAGAACAAATTTGGTTTTGTGTTTTAAGGTTGTTGATGCGGAAGTTTGATTTGATACCCTTGGTAGTGACAGTGATGTAATGTCTTAGGATGAGACATGGTTTTCACGTGGTCTTGATTCAGCCTTAATGTTAACAAAACCGCATAGTTCTCTAGGTTGAGGTTCACAGACTAACCACCATAAGTGTGAAAGTGCATAGCTCACCCAGTTGAGGTTCGCGAACTAAACTTTGGTAAGTTGTAAGATCCGTTATACAGGGCATAACAATTGCCCCCCCCAGGCGAGTGAAGGCCATAAAGTGACCTTAACGAGCCAGGTGAGGAATTCACAGCATAGGTGTCCATGATGCAAGCGTCTTGAAGTTCATGATAAAGTGTTATACATTGTATAGGTGATCTCATTTTAAGTCTGAATATATATTTTTAAATTTGTAATTTGAATTTTAAATAGCTGAAACTTTTAAATTGATTAAGTTTATGGCGAGAGAAATAATTTTCATATGCACGTTCATGTGAGTTTATTAATGAAGTTTGCAAAACGTGCAGTGTTTTACGACGTGTTGGTTGGATTCCCAATAAAATCGTCGTTATCTTTAATATTTAGATAACCGTGTCATGTATTGATTGGAAAAGCTTTTTTATGTATGGGTAGTGGCGAGCATGTGTGCGCATAATAACTTGCCTAGGAAGTTTCATAGCAGTTGAAGGGTTTTACCTTGTTTATAAATAAGGAAAACCTTTTTAGCCTTATTACCATATGCTTTCTAAATATTTGGATTTCTACAATTCCTTTCTCATTTGTGTTCTTGGTGCAATTTAGTTTGGCATGTTTCAATTACTTTAATTTTCTTATATTGTTTTTTTGTTTTCCTTTTATTGTTAGCAAAACTTGGCCTCCAATTTGGTTAGTGTTCCTAGTGAAAGTAAGGAATTTGAGTGTTCGATATCTATAAATGAGATGTGGAAATTGTTAGAATGTAGGAAAATTACGTGTTTTTAATAATTTTAGATTTAGATTCAATATATTGAAGGGAAAGCATTGATTGAGTGATACGAACAATCATAATAGAGAAAATCGTTGGTTTCTTTTTCCCTTATATGTTTTTGTAGCAGGGTTTCATCCGCCTTTGCATCCTTTTTTCATAGAATTGTTGAATTCATGTGGAATTGCTCCTAGGTAATTAATGGGTTCCTCTATTGGATCTGGTGCCTTAAGTGTAGTATTTTCGTCTATGTACACTTGCAATTTTTTCCAACAAATTGATTAATAAAATTCATGGATTACATTAATATACTTTATATAATTGTGCTCATGTGGTTTTTGCATGCAAAGCAAAATAAAAACAAATATTGACTCACTAGTTGTCTAATATTTAAACTAATCCTAAGCGGTATTACGTGGTTAAATCGTAATATAAAAAATAACTTATATTGGTAGACGAACCTAAACATGACGAACCTAAACATGTCCTTAGTCTAACCGAAAATGAGCAAACCGATTGAAAGACTAATATGTCGTATATCAAGTCCAATTAAAGAGATGTCTTGACTTGGGCATCGGAGCGAATGACTCCTAGAAGATAGAAACATAGATGTAACTGACAGTAAGTTGGATTGGACTTAAGAAGAATAGATCCTAGATTCTTTTATGGATTTATTCACTTGTAACATTCATATTGTGGCATACCTTAATCTTGAGTGGATGATGGACTATGTATGTGTGACTCATATACTTTGATGTAAGTAAAATCATGAGTTTAAATAGATAAGGAAATGAAATCTGGTGCATTTTGTTTAAGACTTTTGCAGTATATAGCATAATTCACAATAGTGGAATTCATAACTCAACTAATGAGTAAATGATATACTCTCATCGACATTACATGATAGATGAAAAGCAAATGTGACCTTGAGTCGTTTGTCTTTGTGATAAATGAACTAATTACTATTTGACAGTAATTAAATTTTCATGAAGGAAGATATAATGGTTATCATGAGATAAATATGATCATATTGGGTGAACAAATTTATCCCAAAGAGATTAAGGATATCCTATAAGGGTAACACACTGATAATAAGGTCATTGGATGAGAATTGATTAAGTAACTTTCGTAATGGTATGTAATTAAGGAGAGCTTAGTCATGATATTGTAGTATGATTTTGTGACTAAATAAGTTTATAGTTAATAGGCAAAAAACTGGAACTTAATTTTAAATTATTTGAACCCTAATTACTTATGTCTAATCGATTCTTCCGCTAGATCGTTAAAACTAGAAATGAATTGCATGTAGAACCAAATGAACAAAAATTAATGGAAAGGATGAATTTAGAGAAATGGTTCACATTCGCAAATGAATGCATTTTCTCACTGAGTATTGAACTGACTTGAGAATTAATTTAAGGTTTTTGAATTATTATTTAATTATAATTAAATAATTGAAGTTCAAAAATAGAATTAAATTAATTAGTTATCATGAACTCGTTGAATGTATAAATTAAATATTTTTCCTTATAGATTTTTTTACGGTAAATTCGTCATAACTTTAATAGAATTAAAATTGAGTTGAGAAAATTATTTAATTGTGAAATTAATTTAGTTAATTTAACTAATTAAATTAATGAAATAAATAATAGTTATTATTGAAATAAAAAATATTGGGTTGGATTAAGTGTTGAGTCAAAAGTTTAAGAAGCAAATATAATTGGACCCAATACATGAGAGAGCCAATTCCTTTCATTTTACATGTGATGGGTAACAACCCTAGTGTTTTTATTTAGGGTGTGTCGCTACCCCCACTTCTAGTTAGACTAGGGAAGTGTTTTTCTATTAAATAAATATTATTTGTGTTATATTTATCCAATTAAGATTCTCTCATCTCTCCTTATAAATAGATGACACAGGTAGAGTTATTAACAAATAAGTTTCATATATTGTTATTCTACTAGAAAGTAGTGAATTTATATTCTTAGAAAAAATTTTATTTTCTAGGAATAATATTTTTTTCTGGTTTTTATTGAGAGAATTAATTTCCTACTGAAAGTAATAAATAATTTTTGGCTATATGTTTGGTTCTTGTTGTTCAAGCTTATACTCAACGCAATTCGGGGTTTGAGGATAGCGGAGAAGGTTGTTCGGTTGAAAGCTGAGAACATTTTAGATCTTCTTGCACAAAACACATGTACTATTCAGTAGAATGTTTATTACTATAAATATCATAAACCAACTTGAATTTGAAAATTTTTAAACTTCCACTATAACAATAAATTGTTTTCATAACTAAAATTTTCCAACAAGTAGTTCCTCCCGGATCTACCCTGGTGGGATAATGAAGAGTATTATAAACCCTTATTCCTGCTATTTTCTTTGGCGAAAGTTTGAAGGATCAACCATCTTCTTTCATCCTGATGAAGTGACCAGGAAAGTGTTTGAATAGTTTCCATCGAAATAGATTGAGGGTCCACCTATAATGTACTCTATGGATTTATGGAAAACCATTAACAGTATGGAGTATAAGAAGAACTTTGCGCACCAACAATTGGGTAGATCTTTAAAGCATCAAGAATGTAATGGCCTGAATTTTCAGTGGTGTTAGAATGGTGATTTAAGATCACTAAATCTGACAAATGAGTAGAAAATATTATTAATTTAGTGAGAATAAGTAAATGAGAAGTTAGGAAAATTTTTGAAATAGTGAATAGTGTACTAAGAATAAATATTAAAATAATTAAAATCAAAAACAAGGTATCGAGACCTCGAAGATTTTAAACCGAGCCATAAGTATTTTTAGAAATATTTTTAGAGTGTTATTGAGTTGGCATTAAAGTTTCGTTAGAAAATTTTAACGTTCAGATAGTCAATTAACTAAAAAGGACTAAATTGAAAATAGTGTAAAATTTGTTAAATTGTGATTAAATAGCTTAAGTGACAAAAAAGGAGGGATTTAAAAGGCAATTAGGCCCAAATTATACGGGCTGGACGGTTGGGCAAGAAAAATCTGGAAAAGTGATGTAATAAGGGTAAAATTGGAAATTTTGTAAAAGTGAACAAATAAAAATCTCAATTAAAAGAGTTTCTAGGTAATTCTTCATAATTATCAGCCAAAAAACGCCATTGAAGAGTCCCTCCAAGCTGGTTTTTTATATATTTGAATCATGTAAGATTAATTCTTGATTATTTCTTCTAATTTTTGTGGTTTTGATTCTTTTACAATTAGGTCCAACTAATTGTTTCATTAGTTATTGATTTTATGGCTGATTTTGAAAGTTACCATTGATGAGTAATGAATTTTTATGATGAATAAACATGGAATTAAAGCTTTAATTTTGTTATATGATGATTCTATTAAGTAATTTTGATAGAAGTTGATTTTAGGGACCTAATTGTGAAAAAGTTTGGAATTAGGGTTTGGTGTTGCGGTTTTGAATATGAAAGGATATGTAGTAGTCTAAAATAGTTGGAGAAGGTGTCAATTGAGAAAAATTAGATCAATTGAGGGGTTAATTGAGCAGGGACCAAATTGTAAAAATTGTAAAGTTTGGGGTAAAAGTGTAATTTCGAAAACTTAAGGGCATAAATTGTGAAATGAATTAGAATAGAATTATATGCTGATGAATGAATAAATTTTTATTTTAGATCGAGAACCCGAAGCAAGCCGAGGAAAAGAAAAAGTAGTTGATTAGTCCCTGAACTTTTACAAATTCTGCAAATCGACCCAGGTAAGTTCATATGGCTGAAATTTAATGATTAAATTTTAATTTCATGAATTATATAATGTATGATGAAATGTATTTATTGTTGAAATGAGAATAAAATAAAAATGCGAAAATCGAATAAATGATCAAATTAAGCGGAACGCCGGATTTGAGTACTTCTGATCAAGAAATAAAGTGATAAGTGGTAGCTTTACCTACACTTATCTGATCAAGAGACAAAGTGATAAGTGCTACACTTATCTGATCAAGAGACAAAGTGATAAGTGGTAGCTTTAGCTACACTTATCTGATCAAGTGAAAAAGTGATAAGTACTACACTTATCTGATCAAGTGACAAAGTGATAAGTGGTAGCTTAGCTACACTTATCTGATCATGGACAAATGACAAGTGATCATATGTAAGACCAAAGTTATACTATGGCAAAGTGAAAGTGAAGTACTCAATTTTCCGTAACCGTTCCTTAATTTTGATCAAGGATGGTAAGTGACAAATGGGCTCGGAGGAATTATGGTAAAAGAATAAATAATAGTGAGTTATACCAAGGAATTCACCAAAGATTGTGGTTGACAGGTAAACTTAGTAATGGTGTATTATGTATAAGTGTATAAATGTTTGGTAAGATTTATGTTTGTGCCTATGAACTTACTAAGCTTTCTATAAGCTTACATGTGTGTGTTTATTGTTTTTGTAGATTAACGTATTTATACATTCGGAGGATCGGATCTACATCGAGAATCACACTATCCAGATTTACTCCGGTAGATTTTGTTAAACAACTTTCTGGATTTATATGGCATGTATAAGGAATTGAAGTAAAAAGTAATAGAATGAATGACTAAGTATGCAAAGTAAATTTGAATGTGATGGTTGTGTTAGATACTGAAAAATACATGTTTTTAGTTTGAAATAGTTGATTTGTTGAACTTCATTAGTATTCAAGTGAAGTAGTTGAAATACTGGAATTGGTTGTGATTTGAAATTTGCAGGGAAGGTTAGATAAATATAAAGGGGTTATATTGAATTTTTTTAAAAAAATTTCAATGGAATAGTTTTTGGACAGCAGCATTGATGTAACTTTGAAAAATCACCAAAAATAGTGGAAATAGAATTAGAAGTTGAGTGGGGTATGAAATTAAATCTGAATGAGTCTACTTTCACATGAAAGAAGTAGAATAAGCAAAAGAGTTATATATTTTTAGATATTTGAATTTTAGTGAAACAGGGCAAGAATGTTTTTGAAGTCCCCTATTCTGACTTTAGAAATTCATTAAAAATTGTACAGAAGGAATTATGAGTTATAATTTATATGTATAGATTCCTTAATGAGTCTATTTTCAGTAGAGATAAGTAGAAGCACCATATGATGTCTGTACAAAGAGATAATTGAATTTAAGTGATGAGAGGTCAGAATAGTCGATCAGTGAATCATGGGAGACTTCAACTAATAAACTGTACTAATTGGCTGAACCAAAAATTCTGAAAAATTTATGGTGAATAGATATATGAGTCTAGTTTGAGCGAAAATTTACGGATCTAAATTTCGAGTTTCGTAGCTTGAGTTATAATTATTTTAATGACTGCTACGCAGGTGGACAGCTTTATTGTGAATAGTGAAATTAATTTTGAAAGTAAATTTTTATGCCCCGAATTTTTAAGTTAAGTCAAGTAACGCTCCATGTTCGACTCCGGAAACGGTCTCGGGTATAGGGTGTTACAAAGAAATTCAATTGCAAAACTTAAATACGGAGAAGGAAGTTTTGAAGAAACAGATTATTGAAGCTACCTCAAGCTAAGCTGTTTTGAAGGAAAAGGTTAACCTCTTGAGGAATTAAATGTAAAATTAAAGGAGGAGGTTACGAAGTTGAATGCAGAAAATGAGGACTTGAAGAAAGAGAAAATTGAGTGTGAATCTTGCATGCAAGAGCTGACTTCAAAGCATGCGAATGAGATTGCTTACTTGAAGAGATTTCATGATTAAGAAGTGGCTCAATTGAAGTACCAACAAAAGAATCATTTTTTAAGCCTAATATTTTTGTTCACGCTTCTTCAACTTTCAAACAGATTTTCGTGCTTGATTGGATAATTTGATCTTCAATAGCTCTAACCACAATCAAATACACCATTGTTTTGCAAGGGGAAAACAAAGGCCAGCCATGGTCAAGCTTCTATAAGGCCTTGCCTTTAGGCTACATTAGGTTATAATTTATAAGTTTTTAGTCAGGATCTAGAGCTCTTTACTGTGAGACCTAATCTTTTCCAAGTTCATTGGAGGCCTATTCGTATTAAAACATAGGTTTGTCTCAAAAGATTTATTGATATGTCGATAGACTGTGCCAATTTCAATATTTATAGATTCGATTTCAAATATTACTAATTCAGATAATATTCGTGTAAAAACGACAGGGGTACTTGCTTGGTAAATTGAAACTGTGGGTAAAATGGTGCTTGGAATAGTGGCCACGATTTCAACCACGAAGCAGAACATGCGAAAACAATAAATAGAACACTGAGGTTATTTACGCAGTTTGACCTCAATCTATGTCTGTGGATCCTTACCCAGAGCAATGATCCACTATCTTTCTCACAATACAACCAATGATTTAAATCCTAACACTGGTCTAACACTTACCAATATAGTGACCTCACTGTTGTACAAAGACTAGATCACACTCCCAATAAACGTTTCCATTGAAAGCTTTATGTTGCAACTCAAGAGACTCTCTTGATTGCTTGCAAAAATAATTCGCATCACGTGCTTTACTTGAATAAATTTGTGCTCTATCAAACTCTCATAGTGTCAGTTTACCCTTAAACCCAGACAAAACTTTAGTTTATATAATACTTAAGTTTTGTTTACATAAGAATTACAATCTAATCACTTCTCTATAAAGAAGGCTAAAATCAACATAAGATAATACTTCCATAAGAGTTTCGATTTAATTCAATGCCTTCAAAGATAGAAAGTGGCTTTCCTTGTTTCACAAATAACCAGTCTTTATCCGCAAGAAATCAATCTTCAAGTATTCAATTTCAACTCAATTGGTCTTCATGTTTTGGACTTTACTCGTCTAATATTGTCAAAAATAAATAGCTCAAAGCTTTTGTTCTAAAATCTGCCAACTCTTGAAACAATGCCTAAAAATGTGGACATTGTTTTAGTCATAGAAACAACCACAAAAATAACCTTACCTTTAAATGTGTCCACAATTCGGATTCAAATTTAATGTGGATAATAAATGGACTCAGATTTTAAAATAGGTTTGAAGATTCAAATTCAAATATTAAAAAAAATTATAAATATTCAATCTGTTGCAATGCTACTGATATCAGCACAACCAATGTTGAAGTGTACTAAATTATTTATTATTTTTCTTCATCATTTAGTACAAGTTCTCAATAATTAGATTTAGAATTTTTTGGTAAAGAATTAAAAATGTTTCCATTTCTCTTAATTGAGCTCGTGTTGTAATGGCAAAGGATTTCCATTGACATTTGGACTCAAATTCAATCTCTAAATTGTTGGTGTATGAGGACAAAAATAAACTTCTGAGAAATTAAGGAAAGCTTCCAGCTGTGTATCAAAGCCACTTTCTTTAAGGTTCTGTTTGTCCCCACTTATATTATGGTATGCAAAAAAGTTATTAGCAAATGAATCTCGAGGATAAAATGAAGCCAAATGATTATCTACATTTTGCATTGTTGGAAACAGTCCACTGAGCCCTGAGCGGAGTATAGCAAGGATATCAAGTTTTATAAAGAATTTTTGCAGTAATTCTTTATAGAACAATCTAGGAATATAAAAGATGGTGAGAGAATAGAAAGAAATTTTGTTTCTATTTTTTGGGGTGTGTCATACAAATGAAATTCCTCTCCTATTTATAGGAGGTCTCATGTCTCTTCATAGGGACATAACTATTTAAATGAATAATTATATCTTTAGCAATAAACATAATTATTCAATAGAAATGTACTTAAAAAATATCTATTAAATAATCATGACTATTTGTTGATAATAAAGTGATATAACTTTTGGTCGATTGAGTCTTAACTCAATTGGCATGAGCATTGTTGCCAATGCAGGAGGAGGTGGGTTTGAGTACGCTGAAGTGCACTATCCTCCTATTTATGGGTTGGGAAGGGGCTATGAGTAGTTTTAGGTATTGAAACACTATATATATTTTGAAAGTGTTCCAACGTAGACATCTCTAACCTAGTTGATCTTTCTTGGTCTACGTTCTTCAAGTTTCGTATCTTCAGTCCTCATAGGCAGACCAGCCACGAAAAACACTAAGTTTCCGGCAATGGAGGCAGTGACCAAAGCAAATGATGTTAGCCAAGATGACAGAAATTGAAATTTCATTTCTCGGAATAGTTTCAGATTGGATGAATTAAGGGCTTTTTAATTTGGATTTAAAATTAGAGATTTTTAGGTTGGATTATTACAAATTCAGATTAGTTTAAGTGAGGTTTTTATTTTTTTCAATTCGAATTGTATCATTTTTAGATCAACTTTGAGTTGAAGTCCATTTAGAGGGGTTAGAATTGTTGCCATTTTCTAAGCAAATCAGACTAAACTATCAGATCAGAGTCAAAACTAATAGATATCTTCATTGTCATTCACTTCTCTGCTTTGTTACAAAGCCACAGATCTACTACAATTCGCATAGCTAGAAGTTTCCAGATATCTCTGCGAATCATGATGATTTTGTTGTATCATGTTTGCCTTGTTTCTTCGTTGAGCCAGCTTTCGCCTTCGTCTCCCTTTCTGCCAACTGCAACCCCGAGCTCCTGTTCATATAAGAAAATGTTCCCAAAATGAATCAAGCAAAAGCAGAGCTACTATGCCCTTAAGTAACATCTTCAATTAAAGTTCCAGTTCACTTCAAAACATAATTTTTTTTTTATATATATATAATTTGCTTCAATGCAGGATATAAATGCAATATTACTACTATTTATTGGATAAGTTTGGTGTCGATTTGATGAAACCCAACTACAATATTTTAATACTGAGACTAAATATGGATTCTTAACGCGGACGGCCAGCATTTAGTATGATATCCGTTTGAGAAAAATTAAAAATTTCAAATAAAAGTATATTAATTAAAAGCGGTCACCTTTTCAAATCAGGAGCTCCTTCTCTCTTGGTCTCTCTCAAGCTCCCACTGAAATGCTCTTTCCCCATTTGGTTACGATTCCCTGCTCGACGTGGCAGCCTCGATTGGTAGTGCCCAGTCAATGAAAACCAATGATCCCTCTCCGATTCGCCCCCAAATTCCTTGATCGAGACCGAACCGCATGATATCAACTGCATCAAAACGGCCGACGCTTTCATTCTCCCGCTCCGATTCAAATTGTCTTCTTTACCATCACCCTCGCACAAACTCCGCCGTGCATCGGCTTTCATCAACGATTCCAATGTCTCCGAGCTCGAATCCGACGGCCGTGGCGGCGAAATATCTTCCCTTCTCAGCTCCGTACTTTGATTCTGCTCCAATTCTTGACTTTGTAGCGTTTCAATTTTCGGTTCTTTAACCACCAGTTTTCTCCTCTTGTCATCAGTCTGAGTCGACGCGTCGGCAGCGAGTTTTCCAGGCGTGTCGGAGCTTGAATCAGCCGTGAAAAATTTGTGCTCAGGGAGATCAATAGAACTCCAAGACGGATCCCTCTGCCGTCTGATTGGCTGAAAATCATGATCTTTCTCTAACTTTTCAGACTCGAGTAGATTAATCGAGTGGTCGAGAATCTCCGATCCTTTGAGGACGTATTCTTGGCCGTGAGATGGGTAAATGAAATCGTCCTCCGCTAAGTCATGCCAAACGAAGCCGTTTTTGTAACTCCTATATTTTTATTTAAAAATTTCAATACTGAAAATATTAAATAATAATAATAAATTAATATCGGACGGCGCAGGGTAAAGTAATCTGAGGGCGGTTGGAAATAAATGAGAGTGCTACCGTTTGGAGGACCAAGAGTATAGACTAGCCATGCCTTTGCCTCGTAGGAGGTTTAGCCGTTTGATTACATCTGGAGAAAAAAAAATCAATATATAGTCAAATTGCATTTGCAGTGAAAATTTGGTAATTTTCTCGGCATCCAAACAGAGTCAAGAAAAAGTAAGGTTTTGAAATTTAAACTTAATTCTTTTGTGTATGCTTTTTTAATGCATTTGTTCTTTAGGAGAAAGCTGAAAGTTTGGTTTTTGTCAGCTGGAGTTGGGTATATACATATAGCAGAAGGTAGTTCTTGGAACGTGATAAAGTAATTAAAATACTCTTGGAAGCCAAACAGAGAATGAATAGGATAGTAGGTTAGTTTTGAGTACCTTTGAGATAAAGTCCAGCATTAGAAGAGAGAGGAACTTGCATGAAATGAGGGTGTTGAAGTTGACCATTTCTAGATAAGTAGTAAACAACAGCAACTTTTCTTTCAACAAGGGTGTTGAGAGGCTTGGGTTCAACCCAGACCTTGTTTCTTTCGGGGCTTATTTCTACTGTCTCTTTCCACTTCCTTGAAACGACCCCAGACTCTATCGTCCTGCCCCTGGAACTCACCGCCATTGCACTTTCTGAGAGGAAAGGAGACATTACAAGGGGGAGAATATAGTGGAACATAAATAAAAAGGAAGAGGAGAGAGATTTTACCTGAAGGAGAGGGGAGGGAGTTAAGAGAGAAGCAAATCAAGCAACGGCAAGATTTGGGTTTTATAGGCAAAGGGAAAGAGAGAGAGAGAGAGAGAGAGAGAGAGATGCAAAATAATGCAACGGAGAAAAGAGAGAAACACGTGTGGCGAAAAGTTGTGATATTTTTTTGATTAAAATTTTAAAATTCAGAATTTAATTCACTGCAAAATCTTTTATAAATAGTAGAAAAGAAGTTGTTGAAACTCAATTTTACTACCAAATATTAAAATGTAAGTTGAAATGGAGTGAGGCTTGAGAATGTTTGTAGTTATACCAAAAAAGGGAATTCAAAAATGGGAAAGCGGCAGACAAACAGGTAGGAAACAAGGAAAAAAGGGGTGAGCAGATGTAGTTCTTCCGGTAGCATCAAAAGTCAATTTCTTTTTCTAATGCAAATTGCAAAGTCAACCGGTGCCGTTCTTCCACCCTTTATATTCAATTGTTATGAACTAACATAAATTATTAACTTTTATTATATAAATGTCAAATTATAGTCCATGACAAATTTCGACAAAATATGAGTAAAAGGCAGCAGTGAAGAGACAACCAAAGAAAGCTAAACAGATGAAAGGAAGAAGAAGAACGACAGCAGGAAGCAGTAGTCCGTTACTTGAACTAATTCAACATCATATATATATATATATGTTTGTAGAGGAGTCTGTATGTCCAAATCATATGCTCACAACAGCAGTATTTTCTCTTGGTGCCTTCTGCAGATTTTTCATGGTTTTTAGCACTAAATTTCTTCCATTAACAAGTGACATTTTTGTCTGAACATATTAAGCCTTAGTTTTGAGCTGTCAAAACAAGGCATTGTCGGTTTGAACTCCACAACCCAGAACATGAATCAAGAAACATGAAGGGAATATAGTTCCTGCGTATAACCTGATGAATCACCAATTTGATTTTTCTCCATCACTAACTTTTCATGTTCATGAGATACGCGATTTGCGGCCTTGTCAGCATTTCCAATCAAAATATGATGATTGAAGAAATAGGAACTACGTATATGTGAAGGACGATGTTTTCATGAAAAGGAGACACTACTCGAACCGTTAATGGCATGTTTCCGGCAGAACAAAAACAATAGTCCAAGAGACATCTGGACCAAAAAAACAATATTCCAAAGAATTGGATTAGCAATCACACCATTGATAAAATTCAATTTGAATATATAAACTATATTTTAAAATATAATTATTACAAATTTAAATATATAATTTATATATTTGAAATAAATTTCAATAAAAAATAATTTTATATCCAATATAAATATTATATAAAATGCATTATATTATAAATAAGGATTAAAAATATCATTGGACTTAAAAGCACACGCCGAAACTAGAAAAAAATAATTTTATGTCTCTTTAGCTTTGCTTATAGCTCCAAAAGCATTTTAGAAAAACAAAAATTAATTTCTCATTACTTTTAGAAAGTACTTTTGAAAAGTTTGGATCAAATATACTGTACATTTTAGACATAATGTTGCGAAGTAAAAAATATACATTTAAATAAAGTTTAAATTCGTTAATATTATGATATTTTAGTAAAAATATAAAAAATAATTTAATAACTCATTATTAATATCTTAATATATGAAATATAAATTTAAATATTTACAAATAATTAATATTAATTATTTGTAAAATATAATTTGAATATATAATCTATATTTTAATTAGTATTAAAAATAACCATTATAAATCTAAATATATAATTTTATATATTTGAAATAAATTCTAATAGAAAAGTAATTATATACTTAATATAACTATTACATAAAATATATTAGAGTATAAGTAGGGATTAAAGACGTAATTTTGGCTCAAAAAGTGTTTTTGAGAAAGGAAAAGTTTACTTTTTGAGTTCAAAATTACTTTTTAAAAATTGTCCGTTTAGCATTGTTTAATTTATTTTTTATGTTGAAATTTGAGATTTAATTTCTATACTTTAATTTGATATAATTTAGTTTTTCTACTTTTATAATATTATTAGTAGGTTTGAGTTGATAATACAATTAATTGTTGTTGTGAAAGTGATAACATGTATTTTATTCTTATTCAATACCACGATTAGAGGCATGTAAAATATATTCAATCATGTTCAAGCAATAATAAATTACATATCAATCGAATATTTTCATTTTATCATTTTAATGGCAGCAGTTAATGATGTTATCTAATTGGAACTATTATATTAAATTAAAATAAAAAGATTAAATTTAAAATTTTAGTATGTTAAGAGGGACTAAGATCATAATTAGACCAAAGAAATCAAATGAAGGTTTCAAAATAATTTATGGTGACACCAATAATCTTTTTGTATTTTTTTTCCTGCAATTTAGATTTAATTTAATATATGGATTTAAAATTTTGTTAAATTTATTTATATTTATAAATAATTTACTTAAGCTCAGTTCACCCATATTATTTTTTTATTTTAAATTTTTTTATGTTATTTTTAATTTAATATATAAAAAATTTATATTTTTTATTGGCTAAAATTTTATATATAAGTAACTTAACAAATTTTTAATATTTATATTATAATATTATAGATTATTATTTAATTTTTATGTGATATAAATTATATAATATAATATATTACAAATTTAAAATCAACCCATATTATTAGGGTAGGGGAGTTTGAAGCCGGGATATCTCAAGTTAATTGATCATAACAGCAGGTATGCTATGCCTAGACACAGGCCTTTTCCTGTACGTTCCATGATAGTTGAGTGCCAATCGAACTGCTCCAAAGTGGATATGGGAGTACCCATGTTGACACCATTCTTGAGGAAAGTGAGAGGGGATTTCCAAAGTCACGAACTGTTCTTCTTGACCACCATAGATAAGGTGTTTGTCAAATTTGGAAGACTGGACATATTCTTTGACATTCTTCCTTCTAGTAGTTATAAGAGACTTTATACTTTTTACAGGAGAAAAAGAAGGTTTTTGATAGGCGGAGTATGGATTTACAAGGGGAAGATTAGTAGCTTGAACCTTTTCTTCCTCTGTGAAGTATTCAACTTCATAGAGAGAAGAAATCTTTCGGGCAGAGTGAGAACGGAAAGGAGATTCTGGTAATGAAAGAGGTGCTTTAGTGGTAGATAGTCTGGAGGGTTCCATGATTATAAAAACTCTCTTCTTTCCTGATTATAGTCTTTCTAATGAAAGAAAATCCAGAATTTCACTGGCTCTGATACCAATTAGGGTAGGGGAGTTTGAAGCCGGGATATCTCAAGTTAATTGATCATAACAGTAGGTATGCTATGCCTAGACACAGGCCTTTTCCTGTACGTTCGGCCATCAATAAGGCACTGCCTTTTAGCTGTTAATCTCAATTAATCTGGACTACTTCTTCAAACTCACCTAAACTAATCAGTATTTATTCATGTTTAATTTCTGATGTGCAGGATCCATGAAGATGGCAAGCACAGAGCATACTTTTAAACTTTATAAGGGGTTCTCTTTCATTGAAATTCTATTCTCAGGCAAGAAGAGATGAGAGAGGTTTAAAAAGCCATAGGTTTATAAAACTCGTCTGGATTTTTTATTTCAAAGCTGATTCTTGTTTTTACAACTGAGTTTCTCCATCTATTTATAGAAGAGGAGAACAAGCAGATAAGAAGGAATCTGCTTTTTGACACTTATCACAGACATAAAGGATATGACTCATCGTAGACAATAATTACATAGTAATATGCAGATAAGAAGGAATCTGCTTTTAGACTCTCATTTCAGACATAAAGGACATGACTTATTGTAGATAATAATTACATAGTAGTATGCAGATAAGAAGGAATCTGCTTTTTTCTTATTTTATCCAAGTGACTCAGCATCTTCTGTGTCGTAGTCTGTGTCAATATCTGAGGTAATGTTTAGCTCCTCAATCTTTTGTTGTTTCTTTTCACGGGCTCTATAGTACTTGAGCTCCAGCTGTTCAATTCTTTTTTCAAGGTCATCTGGTGGAGTCACATCCTGTATGATCTGGCTACAGTGCATGGGATATTCCTGAGACCATTCCTTTGGATCTGGTATATTGGACCAATATTCCTCAAGGGCCTTCTCAATGGATGGATTTGTTGAAACTTCCCATGGTGCCTGTGAATTACCTGAGGGCCATATTTCTGAAGGAATGATTTTGTTGAGTTGGCACAGATATTTCTGTAATTGCTTCAGATCTGCTGGGTTTTCATAAACCTCTTTAAAATATGTCTTATGGATCCATGAGCTTGGAAGAGAAGCTAATTGGGTTGCTGATCCATTTTGCATAAAATATTGAGGTTTGTAGAAGACAATTACTACCCACTGAGTGCGAGTATTCTTAAGAGATTCGAACATAAGCATGTCAGCCCAATATTCTAGAGGATAAAACCACTTGAGAAAAGTTGCTAAGTTCTTCATTTCAGGGGCTTCTTCATTGTGAATTGCCAGGGTTAGGAAATGTTGGAGGTCATGGATAAAGAACTCTATCCCTATGTGAAAGAGATGAGTTAAGTACCAAAACATCCATTTTAATTCTTCTGGAAATTCACCAAACTGAAATTTGATTGGGTTAATGAACGGGTATTTTGGGTGTAAGCCTAAGGGTTTGAGGAATAATCCTCCAAAGTTTCTGAAAACATCAAGCTGATAAGAAAACATCATATTCATGGCTTCCTTATGAAATCTTTTTTCTAGAATGAGGGCTAGAACTTCAGGAGGATGTTCAGGATGGGTATTTGGGTTACATGGAATAGAAAATGGTGAGGGTGGTTGCTGTTTTTTCTTCCCTTTTTCTTTTGAAGAGGAAGGTTGAAACATGAAAACTTCAACTGGTTTAGGAACAGGGATCTGGAGAGGTTTAGTTTCAGGAAGTCTGGTGAGGGTATCTGCAAGGACATTATTCTTCCCTTTGATATGTACAACATCAAATGAAAATCTTGAAAACCATTCTGCCCAGCGTAAGAGTTGGGAATGTGGTACCTCCTTCTGTTTAAATTGCAGCATTTTTGGAAAGGATGACATATCTATTTCAACTATGAAGTGATAACCAGTCAAATGAAATTGGAATTTTGTAATTCCATATTTGACCGCAAGGATTTCTTTGAAGGTTGAATGATAATGGATTTCTGCATCAGAAAATCTTCCACTCTTATATTCGCAGAGTCTTCTCTTTCCATTGTCTTTTCCTGGAAGAATTGCTCCCCAGTATTTGTCACTTGCATCAGTCTGTAGAACTCTTTTTTCTTTGAAGAGGATTTGCAATGGTGGTAGATGAGCTGTTTTCTCTTTCAACTGTCTGATGGCTTTGGTTTGTTTGGATTTCCATGGAGGTGGATCTTTCTTAAGCATTTTTCTCAGTGGATTTGTTAACTTAGCAATCTTAGGAATAAAATCTCTAAGATAATTAACAATCCCTAAGAATTGTTGGACTTGCTTTTGAGAAAGATTACTATCAGGGAATTTCTTCAATTCTTCTGCAATGCTTGGAATTGGTTGGTAAGTTCCATCTTTGATCGTCATTCCAAGGAATTCAATTTCTGACTTGTCAATTTGCATTTTCGTTTCTGATAGCATAATTCCGTGGTCAAGAATAATCTGTTTGAATTGTTGAAGGAGAATAGCATGATCTTCTTGGTTTGGACTGTAGAGGAGAATATCATCAATATAGATTAAAGCATGATCCATAATGGGCTGAAAGATTCGGATCATCGCCTTTTGAAATAGTGATGGAGCCGTCTTTAATCCAAAAGGCATCACAGTCCATTGAAAATGTCTGTTGGGGATACAGAAACCTGTCTTGGGCCTTTCTTCTGGTTCAATACCTAATTGCCAAAAGCCTGCCTTCAAGTCGAATTTGGAGAAAACTCGGGCATTTGCAAGGCTTGAGAAAATGCAATTGGTATTGGGTAAAGGAACTTGTCATCTCTAAGAAAATGATTAAGGGGCTGGTAGTTAATTACCAATCGGAGCTTTCCTCGAGCTTGTTCAGAACGCTTGTTTACATAGAATGCTTGGCATGCCCACTGTGAATCTGAAGGTTCAATCAGACCTTCTGCTTGTAATTGTTGACATTCTTGTTCAGCAAGCTTGAGGTGATCTGGATTCATTCCCACATGACTGGCCTTAGTGGGATTGATGTCTTCATTTTTCTTGAATGGAAGGCTTATAAAAAAGCTTGGATTCTTCCATAGGGGATGGTTGCACTTATGAAGGAAGTCTGAGTGAGATTCTGCACACGCCTTTTACTTCAATTCTTCAACAATTTGTTGAATTGTATCAGCATCCATAAAGTACAGTCTGGAAATAGGAACATAAGGTTTAAACATCTGTTTGAATCTGATTCTCTCTAGCAAAATTCTTAATTGCTTGGCCTTGATATAAAGATCAAAACCAACAATTAAATCTTTTCCTGGAAGTTTTGATCCCAAAACAGTAGTTGTAATGGAACATGTGGGAAAAAACTGGATCTTGATGGGCTTACTCCTTAAGTCTGTAGAAAAGACTTTCCCAGACGCAGAATTAAAATATCTGGTGTGAGGTTCCCACCATTCTTCTGGCAAAATACAAGGATTCATGATAGATTCTGCTGCTCCAGTATCAATGAAAGCAATTACCTTGATCGGTTCTCCGTATTTTTCAAGATAAACCGAGACTGGAATGTGTGGAGCAAGAATTTCAGCCGAGTGAATTTGAGGAGTTGAATCTTGTGTCATGGAATGGATCATCATGGAGTCACTTGAAACTGATTCTGAATCACTGGAATCAAAGCTTTGGATTGCACAGATTGTTCTATCATTAGGCTCATCATCAATGGAAAATAATGATTCAAGATCATTATCATCAGATATTCTGAATCCTGCTTTCTGCTGGATCTGCTGGATCATCTTTGCACCTTGTTTATTTTTTGGGCATTCTTTTGCATAATGGCCCTTTTTGTTACAGATGTAACACCTCGTGGATTTGGATTTCTTAGAGAATTTCTTCTTCTTCTTGAGGTATCTCCATCTGTATTTCTTTCGAGGTTTTAACCTTCTGAGGCCCCTTTCTTTTCTAAAATGCTTCTTCTTTTTTGTCGGGCAATAACATGATTTGTCCTTGCCGCATTTGATTTTAAGATGAGAATCAGTACAGGCTTCATCAATCTTTCTATCACCATGAAGATAATCCTTGAAGACCTTTCTCCTGTTGCAAATATCTTCAAGAGCAATGAATGCTTCTTGTTGGATTTGTCCCATGGTTAAGTTGAGCACATTCTTGTTTTGCCTGTAAAGATTTTGATTAATTGCTGCCTGAAGTGGGTCAAGTAGTGAGGCAATTACAGCTTGCTTCAGACTTGGCTCTGACCCAAGAGCATAAAAAAGCTTCATCATAGCATAAAAATGCTTGGTCAGGTCTTTCTTCTTGTAAGAGCAACATTTTCGTTTGAAGAACTCTCTTCTTTTTAGTGTTAACTGATCATCAGGATTTCCAATGAAATAACTATGGATAATCCTAATAGCTTGTGAGGAATCAGTTAATACCAAAAATTGGAGTTGATCTGCTTGAGTAACAGAATTCCACCGGTGTTTTAACATCCCAGTAAATCTTGAGACAAATTCAACTAGGACATCATAATGGCTTTCTTCTGTTAATTTTCTTGTATCTAGCCATGCGTGGAATTCTTGGAGTCTTTCTGGCCATCTGGTTATTGGTATATCATCTAGAGTGAAAACCATTTTCCCGGTGGATACATGCGGTGCTGCTCTAGTAGTTGATGGTTCTCCAGCTTCTGTCATTTCTTCTTCATCTGGTTCTTCAATTTTTACACCAGGAGTGGCCATTAATTCTGGAGCTTGAGTGTCAGTAAGTCCTTCTTCTGATAAGTCCTTTGATTCTATTGATTCTGAATCAAATGAGTTTGGATCAGAAGGATTTTCTGACTCTCCTGAGAAAGATACTGAATCTTCTTTATGTGGAACGGATTCCCAATCTGGGACTGGAGTTGTTTCAGATTCACGCTGTTCAGTTACAGATATCTTCAGAAGAATTTTATGACTATAATCCTTTAAAAATCCTGTTAAAGGATTAGAAGGATTCTGGTCATTAATCATTAAAGATTTTGATATCTGTTTTGGTGGTGGCGGCGGAGATTCTGGAGGTGAGGAGAATTGGCTTTCCTCTTCTTCAAATTTCTCCATTGGTCTTTTTCCGAGTGCTTTCTCTTGCATCTTCTTTCTTTTTTCTTCCTCCTTGGCTTTTTTCCTTTCTTCTTTTTTCTGATCTTTGATCTGTTGATAGAAATCATGAATGGTTGGCTTTTTCTTTTCTTCAGGAGGTGGAAAAATAAGAGATTGTGTCCCAAATGGTTTTGGCTTGTCTGATTCTCGAACTGATGGGAATAATTCTATCCCACCTTTTGCCGGTTGTGGAGGTGGCAGCTTTCTATTTTTCTTCAGATAGTCAATCTGGTCTTTTAAGTTCTGAATTTTCTTTTCTCTTGAAGCAATATGAGAAAAGAAATCCTGTCCTGGAGCTGCTGGCTCACTGGCAACTTCTTTGATCCTTTTTTGAAAGAGCTTAATCAGATTCTTGATCATTTCCGTATTTTTATCAGTCTTTTCTTCTATTTTCAAAACTTTACTTCCAATTTGGTCCATCTTTTCTCCCATCTTTTTGAGTGCAGAGTTTTGTGAAACAGCATTTTCTGTTTGCCAGTTTAGAGTGGCTTCTGCTGCTGAGATCTTGACTTTCTTGCCTTCTGCATCAACTTGGAGTTTAGAAGGGATCTTTGGAACATGAACATATTCATTTTTTGAAAATTCTTGAAGAGGCGGAAATTCTTGATCATAAGAAGAAGTTGCTTCATACATTTGAACTTGTGGGACTTCTGGAACTTTTGGTCTAAAATTTTTCTTTTGTTGAAATTCTTGACTGCATGACACAAATTGTTTGTTCTTCTGGACCCATTTATTGATTCGCTTGTAGCATGGTTGCTTCAAAGGCTTAACAAGCCATGCTTGATCTGGGTCTGTTTTTAGAGGTGATGGAGGTTCTGGAGGCTGGTCCTGACCCTCACCATTTTCTATTCCATGTAACCCAAATACCCATCCTGAACATCCTCCTGAAGTTCTAGCCCTCATTCTAGAAAAAAGATTTCATAAGGAAGCCATGAATATGATGTTTTCTTATCAGCTTGATGTTTTCAGAAATTTTGGAGGATTATTCCTCAAACCCTTAGGCTTACACCCAAAATACCCATTCATTAACCCAATCAAATTTCAGTTTGGTGAATTTCCAGAAGAATTAAAATGGATGTTTTGGTACTTAACTCATCTCTTTCACATAGGGATAGAGTTCTTTATCCATGACCTCCAACATTTCCTAACCCTGGCAATTCACAATGAAGAAGCCCCTGAAATGAAGAACTTAGCAACTTTTCTCAAGTGGTTTTATCCTCTAGAATATTGGGCTGACATGCTTATGTTCGAATCTCTCAAGAATACTCGCATTCAGTGGGTAGTAATTGTCTTCTACAAACCTCAATATTTTATGCAAAATGGATCAGCAACCCAATTAGCTTCTCTTCCAAGCTCATGGATCCATAAGACATATTTTAAAGAGGTTTATGAAAACCCAGCAGATCTGAAGCAATCACAGAAATATCTGTGCCAACTCAACAAAATCATTCCTTCAGAAATATGGCCCTCAGGTAATTCACAGGCACCGTGGGAAGTTTCAACAAATCCATCCATTGAGAAGGCCCTTGAGGAATATTGGTCCAATATACCAGATCCAAAGGAATGGTCTCAGGAATATCCCATGCACTGTAGCCAGATCATACAGGATGTGACTCCACCAGATGACCTTGAAAAAAGAATTGAACAGCTGGAGCTCAAGTGCTATAGAGCCCTTGAAAAGAAATGACAAAAGATTGAGGAGCTAAACATCACCTCAGATATTGACACAGACTACGACACAGAAGATGCTGAGTCACTTAGATAAAATAAGAAAAAAGCAGATTCCTTCTTATCTGCATACTACTATGTAATTATTATCTACAATAAGTCATGTCCTTTATGTCTGAAATGAGAGTCTAAAAGCAGATTCCTTCTTATCTGCATATTACTATGTAATTATTGTCTACGATGAGTCATGTCCTTTATGTCTGTGATAAGTGTCAAAAAGCAGATTCCTTCTTATCTGCTTGTTCTCCTCTTCTATAAATAGATGGAGAAACTCAGTTGTAAAAACAAGAATCAGCTTTGAAATAAAAAATCCAGACGAGTTTTATAAACCTATGGCTTTCTAAACCTCTCTCATCTCTTCTTGCCTGAGAATAGAATTTCAATGAAAGAGAACCCCTTATAAAGTTTAAAAGTATGCTCTGTGCTTGCCATCTTCATGGATCCTGCACATCAGAAATTAAACATGAATAAATACTGATTAGTTTAAGTGAGTTTGAAGAAGTAGTCCAGATTAATTGAGATTAACAGCTAAAAGGCAGTGCCTTATTGATGGCCGAACGTACAGGAAAAGGCCTGTGTCTAGGCATAGCATACCTACTGTTATGATCAATTAACTTGAGATATCCCGGCTTCAAACTCCCCTACCCTAATTGGTATCGGAGCCAGTGAAATTCTGGATTTTCTTTCATTAGAAAGACTATAATCAGGAAAGAAGAGAGTTTTTATAATCATGGAACCCTCCAGACTATCTACCACTAAAGCACCTCTTTCATTACCAGAATCTCCTTTCCGTTCTCACTCTGCCCGAAAGATTTCTTCTCTCTATGAAGTTGAATACTTCACAGAGGAAGAAAAGGTTCAAGCTACTAATCTTCCCCTTGTAAATCCATACTCCGCCTATCAAAAACCTTCTTTTTCTCCTGTAAAAAGTATAAAGTCTCTTATAACTACTAGAAGGAAGAATGTCAAAGAATATGTCCAGTCTTCCAAATTTGACAAACACCTTATCTATGGTGGTCAAGAAGAACAGTTCGTGACTTTGGAAATCCCCTCTCACTTTCCTCAAGAATGGTGTCAACATGGGTACTCCCATATCCACTTTGGAGCAGTTCGATTGGCACTCAACTATCATGGAACTTCAGGGAAACCTGTTGTCTCCAGAATCGCCCTCTTAGACTCCAGATACAAGCATTATCAAGATGCTTGTATTGGTACTGTTGAAGCTACTCTCAGTTCTGGAATGGCGATGGTAACTTTATTCTCAAATTTTACCATGTCGTTGCAAGACCCTAATTTGCTCGACGCGCTCAAAGTTCAGATCCAGATTATTGGAGCGGAAATGGTTGAATCTGCGGTAACAGCAACCCTACACTATCAAATAGTGTATAGGGTTCAAGATCATGCTTTTAAGCTGACAAACCAAGGATCTGAAGACTCCCTTTTGATTTCTGTCAACACAAAAGAGGAGCCACACTGTATTCATGTGCCTAAACAGATACCCAAACAGGAGCTTTTAAAGCTTCTGCCAGAAAAATGGGTAACCAATTACGAGCAGATTCACCAGCATAATCAACCGATCAAATCAACCAAAAGCCAGATTACTACAAAAGCGGATGGGACCAGTGAAATCAGATTTGACCATAGTCATCTGAAACAACTTCCACCTCCTCCTATTTTCACTACTCAGATGATGTTACAACCAGTAGCAGGAGATGATTTATCACCTGAAGGCCCAGAAGCTTCTTTGATTCAGAGTTTCCAGTCTAATGGAAAACCTCTGTACTTTTTTAAAGATCCCTTAGGACATTGTCCTTGGGATATAAATTGTTCATGTGAAGGCTGCAAAAATGATGTCTTTGAAGATCTTGATGAAGACATTCGAAGGACAAGAAAGAAAAAGTCCAGTAAAAAATCAACACAAAAAGATTTTTATGAAAGATGGATGAATGGAGATCCAGATATTGGTCCACTTGGAGAAGACAACGGCAAGTTTGTGTATCTAGTAGATTATTCTGCCAAAAGGTCACAAACACCAATAATTCAGGACCAGCCTCCAGAACCTCCATCACCTCCAAAAACAGACCCAGATCAAGCATGGCTTGTTAAGCCTTTGAAGCAACCATGCTGCAAGCGAATCAATAAATGGGTCCAGAAGTACAAACAATTTGTGTCATGCAGTCAAGAATTTCAACAAAAGAAAAATTTTAGACCAAAAGTTCCAGAAGTCCCACAAGTTCAAATGTATGAAGCAACTTCTTCTTATGATCAAGAATTTCTGCCTCTTCAAGAATTTTCAAAAGACGAATATGTTCATGTTCCAAAGATCCCTTCTAAACTCCAAGTTGATGCAGAAGGCAAGAAAGTTAAGATCTCAGCAGCAGAAGCCACTCTAAACTGGCAAACAGAAAATGCTGTTTCACAAAACTCTGCACTCAAAAAGATAGGAGAAAAGATGGACCAAATTGGAAGTAAAGTTTTGAAAATAGAAGAAAAGACTGATATAAATGCAAAAATGATCAAGAATCTGATTAAGCTCTTTCAAAAAAGGATCAAAGAAGTTGCCAGTGAGCCAGCAGCTCCAGGACAGGATTTCTTTTCTCATATTGCTTCAAGAGAAAAGGAAATTCAGAACTTAAAAGACCAGATTGACTATCTGAAGAAAAATGGAAAGCTGCCACCTCCACAACCGGCAAAAGGTGGGATAGAATTATTCCCATCAGTTCGAGAATCAGACAAGCCAAAACCATTTGGGACACAATCTCTTATTTTTCCACCTCTTGAAGAAAAGAAAAAGCCAACCATTCATGATCTCTATCAACAGATCAAAGATCAGAAAAAAGAAGAAAGGAAAAAAGCCAAGGAGGAAGAAAAAAGAAAGAAGATGCAAGAGAAAGCACTCAGAAAAAGACCAATGGAGAAATCTGAAGAAGAGGAAAGCCAATTCTCCTCACCTCCAGAATCTCTGCCGCCACCACCAAAATAGATATCAAAATCTTTAATAATTAATGACCAGAATCCTTCTAATCCTTTAACAGGATTTTTAAAGGATTATAGTCATAAAATTCTTCCGAAGATATCTGTAACTGAACAGCGTGAATCTGAAACAACTCCAGTCCCAGATTGGGAATCCGTTCCACATAAAGAAGATTCAGTATCTTTCTCAGGAGAGTCAGAAAATCCTTCTGATCCAAACTCATTTGATTCAGAATCAATAGAATCAAAGGACTTATCAGAAGAAGGACTTACTGACACTCAAGCTCCAGAATTAATGGCCACTCCTGGTGTAAAAATTGAAGAACCAGATGAAGAAGAAATGACAGAAGCTGGAGAACCATCAACTACTAGAGCAGCACCGCATGTATCCACTGGGAAAATGGTTTTCACTCTAGATGATATACCAATAACCAGATGGCCAGAAAGACTCCAAGAATTCCACGCATGGCTAGATACAAGAAAATTAACAGAAGAAAGCCATTATAATGTCCTAGTTGAATTTGTCTCAAGATTTACTGAGATGTTAAAAGACTGGTGGAATTCTGTTACTCAAGCAGATCAACTCCAATTTTTTGTATTAACTGATTTCTCACAAGCTATTAGGATTATCCATAGTTATTTCATTGGAAATCCTGATGATCAGTTAACACTAAAAAGAAGAGAGTTCTTCAAACGAAAATGTTGCTCTTACAAGAAGAAAGACCTGACCAAGCATTTTTATGCTATGATGAAGCTTTTTTATGCTCTTGGGTCATAGCCAAGTCTGAAGTAAGCTGTAATTACCTCACTACTTGACCCACTCCAGGCAGCAATTAATCAAAATCTTTACAGGCAAAACAAGAATGTGCTCAACTTAACCATGGGACAAATCCAACAAGAAGCATTCATTGCTCTTGAAGATATTTGCAACAGGAGAAAGGTCTTCAAGGATTATCTTCATGGTGACAGAAAGATTGATGAAGCCTGTACTGATTCTTATCTTAAAATCAAATGCGGCAAGGACAAATCATGTTATTGCCCGACAAAAAAGAAGAAGCATTTTAGAAAAGAAAGGGGCCTCAGAAGGTTAAAACCTCGAAAGAAATACAGATGGAGATACCTCAAGAAGAAGAAGAAATTCTCCAAGAAATCCAAATCCACGAGGTGTTACATCTGTAACAAAAAGGGCCATTATGCAAAAGAATGCCCAAAAAATAAACAAGGTGCAAAGATGATCCAGCAGATCCAGCAGAAAGCAGGATTCAGAATATCTGATGATGATGATCTTGAGTCATTATTTTCCATTGATGATGAGCCTAATGATAGAACAATCTGTGCAATCCAAAGCTTTGATTCCAGTGATTCAGAATCAGTTTCAAGTGACTCCATGATGATCCATTCCATGACACAAGATTCAACTCCTCAAATTCACTCGGCTGAAATTCTTGCTCCACACATTCCAGTCTCTGTTTATCTTGAAAATTAAGGAGAACCGATCAAGGTAATTGCTTTCATTGATACTGGAGCAGCAGAATCTATCATGAATCCTTGTATTTTGCCAGAAGAATGGTGGGAACCTCACACCAGATATTTTAATTCTACGTCTGGGAAAGTCTTTTCTACAGAATTAAGGAGTAAGCCCATCAAGATCCAGTTTTTTCCCACATGTTCCATTACAACTACTGTTTTGGGATCAAAACTTCCAAGAAAAGATTTAATTGTTGGTTTTGATCTTTATATCAAGGCCAAGCAATTAAGAATTTTGCTAGACGGAATCAGATTCAAACAGATGTTTAAACCTTATGTTCCTATTTCCAGACTGTACTTTATGGATGCTGATACAATTCAACAAATTGTTGAAGAATTGACGCAAAAGGCGTGTGCAGAATCTCACTCAGACTTCCTTCATAAGTGCAACCATCCCCTATGGAAGAATCCAAGCTTTTTTATAAGCCTTCCATTCAAGAAAAATGAAGACATCAATCCCACTAAGGCCAGTCATGTGGGAATGAATCCAGATCACCTCAAGCTTGCTGAACAAGAATGCCAACAATTACAAGCAGAAGGTCTGATTGAACCTTCAGATTCACAGTGGGCATGCCAAGCATTCTATGTAAACAAGCGTTCTGAACAAGCTCGAGGAAAGCTCCGACTGGTAATTAACTACCAGCCCCTTAATCATTTTCTTAGAGATGACAAGTTTCCTTTACCCAATACCAATTGCATTTTCTCAAACCTTGCAAATGCCCGAGTTTTCTCCAAATTCGACTTGAAGGCAGGCTTTTGGCAATTAGGTATTGAACCAGAAGAAAGGCCCAATACAGGTTTCTGTATCCCCAACAGACATTTTCAATGGACTGTGATGCCTTTTGGATTAAAGACGGCTCCATCACTATTTCAAGAGGCGATGATCCGAATCTTTCAGCCCATTATGGACCATGCTTTAATCTATATTGATGATATTCTCCTCTACAGTCCAAACCAAGAAGATCATGCTATTCTCCTTCAACAATTCAAACAGATCATTCTTAACCACGGGATTATGCTATCAGAAAGGAAAATGCAAATTGACAAGTCAGAAATTGAATTCCTTGGGATGACGATCAAAGATGGAACTTACCAACCAATTCCAAGCATTGCAGAAGAATTGAAGAAATTCCCTGATAGTAATCTTTCTCAAAAGCAAGTCCAACAATTCTTAGGGATTGTTAATTATCTTAGAGATTTTATTCCTAAGATTGCTAAGTTAACAAATCCACTGAGAAAAATGCTTAAGAAAGATCCACCTCCATGGAAATCCAAACAAACCAAAGCCATCAGACAGTTGAAAGAGAAAACAGCTCATCTACCACCATTGCAAATCCCCTTCAAAGAAAAAAGAGTTCTACAGACTGATGCAAGTGACAAATACTGGGGAGCAATTCTTCCAGGAAAAGACAATGGAAAGAGAAGACTCTGCGGATATAAGAGTGGAAGATTTTCTGATGCAGAAATCCATTATCATTCAACCTTCAAAGAAATCCTTGCGGTCAAATATGAAATTACAAAATTCCAATTTCATTTGACTGGATCAGCAACCCAATTAGCTTCTCTTCCAAGCTCATGGATCTATAAGACATATTTTAAAGAGGTTTATGAAAACCCAGCAGATCTGAAGCAATTACAGAAATATCTGTGCCAACTCAACAAAATCATTCCTTCAGAAATATGGCCCTCAGGTAATTCACAGGCACCGTGGGAAGTATCAACAAATCCATCCATTGAGAAGGCCCTTGAGGAATATTGGTTCAATATACCAGATCCAAAGGAATGGTCTCAGGAATATCCCATGCACTGTAGCCAGATTATACAGGATGTGACTCCACCAGATGACCTTGAAAAAAGAATTGAACAGCTGGAGCTCAAGTGCTATAGAGCCCGTGAAAAGAAACGACAAAAGATTGAGGAGCTAAACATCACCTCAGATATTGACACAGACTACGACACAGAAGATGCTGAGTCACTTGGATAAAATAAGAAAAAAGCAGATTCCTTCTTATCTGCATACTACTATGTAATTATTATCTACAATAAGTCATGTCCTTTATGTCTGAAATGAGAGTCTAAAAGCAGATTCCTTCTTATCTGCATATTACTATGTAATTATTGTCTACGATGAGTCACGTCCTTTATGTCTGTGATAAGTGTCAAAAAGTAGATTCCTTCTTATCTGCTTGTTCTCCTCTTCTATAAATAAATGGAGAAACTCAGTTGTAAAAACAAGAATCAGCTTTGAAATAAAAAATCCAGACGAGTTTTATAAACCTATGGCTTTCTAAACCTCTCTCATCTCTTCTTGCCTGAGAATAGAATTTCAATGAAAGAGAACCCCTTATAAAGTTTAAAAGTATGCTCTGTGCTTGCCATCTTCATGGATCCTGCACATCAGAAATTAAACATGAATAAATACTGATTAGTTTAGGTGAGTTTGAAGAAGTAGTCCAGATTAATTGAGATTAACAGCTAAAAGGCAGTGCCTTATTGATGGCCGAACGTACAGGAAAAGGTCTGTGTCTAGGCATAACATACCTGCTGTTATGATCAATTAACTTGAGATATCCCGACTTCAAACTCCCCTAACCTAATTGGTATCAGAGCCAGTGAAATTCTGGATTTTCTTTCATTAGAAAGACTATAATCAGGAAAGAAGAGAGTTTTTATAATCATGGAACCCTCCAGACTATCTACCACTAAAGCACCTCTTTCATTACCAGAATCTCCTTTCCGTTCTCACTCTGCCCGAAAGATTTCTTCTCTCTATGAAGTTGAATACTTCACAGAGGAAGTAAAGGTTCAAGCTACTAATCTTCCCCTTGTAAATCCATACTCCGCCTATCAAAAACCTTCTTTTTCTCCTGTAAAAAGTATAAAGTCTCTTATAACTACTAGAAGGAAGAATGTCAAAGAATATGTCCAGTCTTCCAAATTTGACAAACACCTTATCTATGGTGGTCAAGAAGAACAGTTCGTGACTTTGGAAATCCCCTCTCATTTTCCTCAAGAATGGTGTCAACATGGGTACTCCCATATCCACTTTGGAGCAGTTCGATTGGCACTCAACTATCATGGAACTTCAGGGAAACCTGTTGTCTCTAGAATCGCCCTCTTAGACTCTAGATACAAGCATTATCAAGATGCTTGTATTGGTACTGTTGAAGCTACTCTCAGTTCTGGAATGGCGATGGTAACTTTATTCCCAAATTTTACCATGTCGTTGCAAGACCCTAATTTGCTCGACGCGCTCAAAGTTCAGATCCAGATTATTGGAGCGGAAATGGTTGAATCTGCGGTAACAGCAACCCTACACTATCAAATAGCGTATAGGGTTCAAGATCATGCTTTTAAGCTGACAAACCAAGGATCTGAAGACTCCCTTTTGATTTCTGTCAACACAAAAGAGGAGCCACACTGTATTCATGTGCCTAAACAGATACCCAAACAGGAGCTTTTAAAGCTTCTGCCAGAAAAATGGGTAACCAATTACGAGCAGATTCACCAGCATAATCAACCGATCAAATCAACCAAAAGCCAGATTACTACAAAAGCGGATGGGACCAGTGAAATCAGATTTGACCATAGTCATCTGAAACAACTTCCACCTCCTCCTGTTTTCACTACTCAGATGATGTTACAACCAGTAGCAGGAGATGATTTATCACCTGAAGGCCCAGAAGCTTCTTTGATTCAGAGTTTCCAGTCTAATGGAAAACCTCTGTACTTTTTTAAAGATCCCTTAGGACATTGTCTTTGGGATATAAATTGTTCATGTGAAGGCTGCAAAAATGATGTCTTTGAAGATCTTGATGAAGACATTCGAAGGACAAGAAAGAAAAAGTCCAGTAAAAAATCAACACAAAAAGATTTTTATGAAAGATGGATGAATGGAGATCCAGATATTGGTCCACTTGGAGAAGACAACGGCAAGTTTGTGTATCTAGTAGATTATTCTGCCAAAAGGTCACAAACACCAACAATTCAGGACCAGCCTCCAGAACCTCCATCACCTCCAAAAACAGACCCAGATCAAGCATGGCTTGTTAAGCCTTTGAAGCAACCATGCTACAAGCGAATCAATAAATGGGTCCAGAAGAACAAACAATTTGTGTCATGCAGTCAAGAATTTCAACAAAAGAAAAATTTTAGACCAAAAGTTCCAGAAGTCCCACAAGTTCAAATGTATGAAGCAACTTCTTCTTATGATCAAGAATTTCCGCCTCTTCAAGAATTTTCAAAAGACGAATATGTTCATGTTCCAAAGATCCCTTCTAAACTCCAAGTTGATGCAGAAGGCAAGAAAGTCAAGATCTCAGCAGCAGAAGCCACTCTAAACTGGCAAACAGAAAATGCTGTTTCACAAAACTCTGCACTCAAAAGATGGGAGAAAAGATGGACCAAATTGGAAGTAAAGTTTTGAAAATAGAAGAAAAGACTGATAAAAATACGGAAATGATCAAGAATCTGATTAAGCTCTTTCAAAAAAGGATCAAAGAAGTTGCCAGTGAGCCAGCAGCTCCAGGACAGGATTTCTTTTCTCATATTGCTTCAAGAGAAAAGGAAATTCAGAACTTAAAAGACCAGATTGACTATCTGAAAAAAAATGGAAAGCTGCCACCTCCACAACCGGCAAAAGGTGGGATAGAATTATTCCCATCAGTTTGAGAATCAGACAAGCCAAAACCATTTGGGACACAATCTCTTATTTTTCCACCTCTTGAAGAAAAGAAAAAGCCAACCATTCATGATCTCTATCAACAGATCAAAGATCAGAAAAAAGAAGAAAGGAAAAAAGCCAAGGAGGAAGAAAAAAGAAAGAAGATGCAAGAGAAAGCACTCGGAAAAAGACCAATGGAGAAATCTGAAGAAGAGGAAAGCCAATTCTCCTCACCTCCAGAATCTCCGCCGCCACCACCAAAACAGATATCAAAATCTTTAATGATTAATGACCAGAATCCTTCTAATCCTTTAACAGGATTTTTAAAGGATTATAGTCATAAAATTCTTCCGAAGATATCTGTAACTGAACAGCGTGAATCTGAAACAACTCCAGTCCCAGATTGGGAATCCGTTCCACATAAAGAAGATTCAGTATCTTTCTCAGGAGAGTCAGAAAATCCTTCTGATCCAAACTCATTTGATTCAGAATCAATAGAATCAAAGGACTTATCAGAAGAAGGACTTACTGACACTCAAGCTCCAGAATTAATGGCCACTCCTGGTGTAAAAATTGAAGAACCAGATGAAGAAGAAATGACAGAAGCTGGAGAACCATCAACTACTAGAGCAGCACCGCATGTATCCACTGGGAAAATGGTTTTCACTCTAGATGATATACCAATAACCAGATGGCCAGAAAGACTCCAAGAATTCCACGCATGGCTAGATACAAGAAAATTAACAGAAGAAAGCCATTATAATGTCCTAGTTGAATTTGTCTCAAGATTTACTGAGATGTTAAAAGACTGGTGGAATTCTGTTACTCAAGCAGATCAACTCCAATTTTTGGTATTAACTGATTTCTCACAAGCTATTAGGATTATCCATAGTTATTTCATTGGAAATCCTGATGATCAGTTAACACTAAAAAGAAGAGAGTTCTTCAAACGAAAATGTTGCTCTTACATGAAGAAAGACCTGACCAAGCATTTTTATGCTATGATGAAGCTTTTTTATGCTCTTGGGTCAGAGCCAAGTCTGAAGCAAGCTGTAATTGCCTCACTACTTGACCCACTTCAGGCAGCAATTAATCAAAATCTTTACAGGCAAAACAAGAATGTGCTCAACTTAACCATGGGACAAATCCAACAAGAAGCATTCATTGCTCTTGAAGATATTTGCAACAGGAGAAAGGTCTTCAAGGATTATCTTCATGGTGACAGAAAGATTGATGAAGCCTGTACTGATTCTCATCTTAAAATCAAATGCGGCAAGGACAAATCATGTTATTGCCCGACAAAAAAGAAGAAGCATTTTAGAAAAAAAAGGGGCCTCAGAAGGTTAAAACCTCGAAAGAAATACAGATGGAGATACCTCAAGAAGAAGAAGAAATTCTCCAAGACATCCAAATCCACGAGGTGTTACATCTGTAACAAAAAGGGCCATTATGCAAAAGAATGCCCAAAAAATAAACAAGGTGCAAAGATGATCCAGCAGATCCAGCAGAAAGCAGGATTCAGAATATCTGATGATGATGATCTTGAGTCATTATTTTCCATTGATGATGAGCCTAATGATAGAACAATCTGTGCAATCCAAAGCTTTGATTCCAGTGATTCAGAATCAGTTTCAAGTGACTCCATGATGATCCATTCCATGACACAAGATTCAACTCCTCAAATTCACTCGGCTGAAATTCTTGCTCCACACATTCCAGTCTCTGTTTATCTTGAAAAATACGGAGAACCGATCAAGGTAATTGCTTTCATTGATACTGGAGCAGCAGAATCTATCATGAATCCTTGTATTTTGCCAGAAGAATGGTGGGAACCTCACACCAGATATTTTAATTCTGCGTCTGGGAAAGTCTTTTCTACAGACTTAAGGAGTAAGCCCATCAAGATCCAGTTTTTTCCCACATGTTCCATTACAACTACTGTTTTGGGATCAAAACTTCCAGGAAAAGATTTAATTGTTGGTTTTGATCTTTATATCAAGGCCAAGCAATTAAGAATTTTGCTAGACGGAATCAGATTCAAACAGATGTTTAAACCTTATGTTCCTATTTCCAGACTGTACTTTATGGATGCTGATACAATTCAACAAATTGTTGAAGAATTGAAGCAAAAGGCGTGTGCAGAATCTCACTCAGACTTCCTTCATAAGTGCAACCATCCCCTATGGAAGAATCCAAGCTTTTTTATAAGCCTTCCATTCAAGAAAAATGAAGACATCAATCCCACTAAGGCCAGTCATGTGGGAATGAATCCAGATCACCTCAAGCTTGCTGAACAAGAATGCCAACAATTACAAGCAGAAGGTCTGATTGAACCTTCAGATTCACAGTGGGCATGCCAAGCATTCTATGTAAACAAGCGTTCTGAACAAGCTCGAGGAAAGCTCCGACTGGTAATTAACTACCAGCCCCTTAATCATTTTCTTAGAGATGACAAGTTTCCTTTACCCAATACCAATTGCATTTTCTCAAACCTTGCAAATGCCCGAGTTTTCTCTAAATTCGACTTGAAGGCAGGCTTTTGGCAATTAGGTATTGAACTAGAAGAAAGGCCCAAGATAGGTTTCTGTATCCCCAACAGACATTTTCAATGGACTGTGATGCCTTTTGGATTAAAGACGGCTCCATCACTGTTTCAAAAGGCGATGATCCGAATCTTTCAGCCCATTATGGACCATGCTTTAATCTATATTGATGATATTCTCCTCTACAGTCCAAACCAAGAAGATCATGCTATTCTCCTTCAACAATTCAAACAGATCATTCTTGACCACGGGATTATGCTATCAGAAAGGAAAATGCAAATTGACAAGTCAGAAATTGAATTCCTTGGGATGACGATCAAAGATGGAACTTACCAACCAATTCCAAGCATTGCAGAAGAATTGAAGAAATTCCCTGATAGTAATCTTTCTCAAAAGTAAGTCCAACAATTCTTAGGGATTGTTAATTATCTTAGAGATTTTATTCCTAAGATTGCTAAGTTAACAAATCCACTGAGAAAAATGCTTAAGAAAGATCCACCTCCATGGAAATCCAAACAAACCAAAGCCATCAGACAGTTGAAAGAGAAAACAGCTCATCTACCACCATTGCAAATCCCCTTCAAAGAAAAAAGAGTTCTACAGACTGATGCAAGTGACAAATACTGGGGAGCAATTCTTCCAGGAAAAGACAATGGAAAGAGAAGACTCTGCGGATATAAGAGTGGAAGATTTTCTGATGCAGAAATCCATTATCATTCAACCTTCAAAGAAATCCTTGCGGTCAAATATGAAATTACAAAATTCCAATTTCATTTGACTGGATCAGCAACCCAATTAGCTTCTCTTCCAAGCTCATGGATCTATAAGACATATTTTAAAGAGGTTTATGAAAACCTAGCAGATCTGAAGCAATTACAGAAATATCTGTGCCAACTCAACAAAATCATTCCTTCAGAAATATGGCCCTCAGGTAATTCACAGGCACCGTGGGAAGTATCAACAAATCTATCCATTGAGAAGGCCCTTGAGGAATATTGGTCCAATATACCAGATCCAAAGGAATGGTCTCAGGAATATCCCATGCACTGTAGCCAGATCATACAGGATGTGACTCCACCAGATGACCTTGAAAAAAGAATTGAACAGCTGGAGCTCAAGTGCTATAGAGCCCGTGAAAAGAAACGACAAAAGATTGAGGAGCTAAACATCACCTCAGATATTGACACAGACTACGACACAGAAGATGCTGAGTCACTTGGATAAAATAAGAAAAAAGCAGATTCCTTCTTATCTGCATACTACTATGTAATTATTATCTACAATAAGTCATGTCCTTTATGTCTGAAATGAGAGTCTAAAAGCAGATTCCTTCTTATCTGCATATTACTATGTAATTATTGTCTACGATGAGTCACGTCCTTTATGTCTGTGATAAGTGTCAAAAAGTAGATTCCTTCTTATCTGCTTGTTCTCCTCTTCTATAAATAAATGGAGAAACTCAGTTGTAAAAACAAGAATCAGCTTTGAAATAAAAAATCCAGACGAGTTTTATAAACCTATGGCTTTCTAAACCTCTCTCATCTCTTCTTGCCTGAGAATAGAATTTCAATGAAAGAGAACCCCTTATAAAGTTTAAAAGTATGCTCTGTGCTTGCCATCTTCATGGATCCTGTACATCAGAAATTAAACATGAATAAATACTGATTAGTTTAGGTGAGTTTGAAGAAGTAGTCCAGATTAATTGAGATTAACAGCTAAAAGGCAGTGCCTTATTGATGGCCGAACGTACAGGAAAAGGCCTGTGTCTAGGCATAGCATACCTGCTGTTATGATCAATTAACTTGAGATATCCCGACTTCAAACTCCCGTACCCTAATTGCTATCAGAGCCAGTGAAATTCTGGATTTTCTTTCATTAGAAAGACTATAATCAGGAAAGAAGAGAGTTTTTATAATCATGGAACCCTCCAGACTATCTACCACTAAAGCACCTCTTTCATTACCAGAATCTCCTTTCCGTTCTCACTCTGCCCGAAAGATTTCTTCTCTCTATGAAGTTGAATACTTCACAGAGGAAGAAAAGGTTCAAGCTACTAATCTTCCCTTTGTAAATCCATACTCCGCCTATCAAAAACCTTCTTTTTCTCCTGTAAAAAGTATAAAGTCTCTTATAACTACTAGAAGGAAGAATGTCAAAGAATATGTCCAGTCTTCTAAATTTGACAAACACCTTATCTATGGTGGTCAAGAAGAACAGTTCGTGACTTTGGAAATCCCCTCTCACTTTCCTCAAGAATGGTGTCAACATGGGTACTCCCATATCCACTTTGGAGCAGTTCGATTGGCACTCAACTATCATGGAACTTCAGGGAAACCTGTTGTCTCCAGAATCGCCCTCTTAGACTCCAGATACAAGCATTATCAAGATGCTTGTATTGGTACTGTTGAAGCTACTCTCAGTTCTGGAATGGCGATGGTAACTTTATTCCCAAATTTTACCATGTCGTTGCAAAACCCTAATTTGCTCGACGCGCTCAAAGTTCAGATCCAGATTATTAGAGCGGAAATGGTTGAATCTGCGGTAACAGCAACCCTACACTATCAAATAGCGTATAGGGTTCAAGATCATGCTTTTAAGCTGACAAACCAAGGATCTGAAGACTCCCTTTTGATTTCTGTCAACACAAAAGAGGAGCCACACTGTATTCATGTGCCTAAACAGATACCCAAACAGGAGCTTTTAAAGCTTCTGCCAGAAAAATGGGTAACCAATTACGAGCAGATTCACCAGCATAATCAACCGATCAAATCAACCAAAAGCCAGATTACTACAAAAGCGGATGGGACCAGTGAAATCAGATTTGACCATAGTCATCTGAAACAACTTCCACCTCCTCCTGTTTTCACTACTCAGATGATGTTACAACCAGTAGCAGGAGATGATTTATCACCTGAAGGCCCAGAAGCTTCTTTGATTCAGAGTTTCCAGTCTAATGGAAAACCTCTGTACTTTTTTAAAGATCCCTTAGGACATTGTCCTTAGGATATAAATTGTTCATGTGAAGGCTGCAAAAATGATGTCTTTGAAGATCTTGATGAAGACATTCGAAGGACAAGAAAGAAAAAGTCTAGTAAAAAATCAACACAAAAAGATTTTTATGAAAGATGGATGAATGGAGATCCAGATATTGGTCCACTTGGAGAAGACAACGGCAAGTTTGTGTATCTAGTAGATTATTCTGCCAAAAGGTCACAAACACCAACAATTCAGGACCAGCCTCCAGAACCTCCATCACCTCCAAAAACAGACCCAGATCAAGCATGGCTTGTTAAGCCTTTGAAGCAACCATGCTACAAGCGAATCAATAAATGGGTCCAGAAGAACAAACAATTTGTGTCATGCAGTCAAGAATTTCAACAAAAGAAAAATTTTAGACCAAAAGTTCCAGAAGTCCCACAAGTTCAAATGTATGAAGCAACTTCTTCTTATGATCAAGAATTTCCGCCTCTTCAAGAATTTTCAAAAGACGAATATGTTCATGTTCCAAAGATCCCTTCTAAACTCCAAGTTGATGCAGAAGGCAAGAAAGTCAAGATCTCAGCAGCAGAAGCCACTCTAAACTGGCAAACAGAAAATGCTGTTTCACAAAACTCTGCACTCAAAAAGATGGGAGAAAAGATGGACCAAATTGGAAGTAAAGTTTTGAAAATAGAAGAAAAGACTGATAAAAATGCGAAAATGATCAAGAATCTGATTAAGCTCTTTCAAAAAAGGATCAAAGAAGTTGCCAGTGAGCCAGCAGCTCCAGGACAGGATTTCTTTTCTCATATTGCTTCAAGAGAAAAGGAAATTCAGAACTTAAAAGACCAGATTGACTATCTGAAGAAAAATGGAAAGCTGCCACCTCGACAACCGGCAAAAGGTGGGATAGAATTATTCCCATCAGTTCGAGAATCAGACAAGCCAAAACCATTTGGGACACAATCTCTTATTTTTCCACCTCTTGAAGAAAAGAAAAAGCCAACCATTCATGATCTCTATCAACAGATCAAAGATCAGAAAAAAGAATAAAGGAAAAAAGCCAAGGAGGAAGAAAAAAGAAAGAAGATGTAAGAGAAAGCACTCGGAAAAAGACCAATGGAGAAATCTGAAGAAGAGGAAAGCCAATTCTCCTCACCTCCAGAATCTCCGCCGCCACCACCAAAACAGATATCAAAATCTTTAATGATTAATGACCAGAATCCTTCTAATCCTTTAACAGGATTTTTAAAGGATTATGATCATAAAATTCTTCCGAAGATATCTGTAACTGAACAGCGTGAATCTGAAACAACTCCAGTCCCAGATTAGGAATCCGTTCCACATAAAGAAGATTCAGTATCTTTCTCAGGAGAGTCAGAAAATCCTTCTGATCCAAACTCATTTGATTCAGAATCAATAGAATCAAAGGACTTATCAGAAGAAGGACTTACTGACACTCAAGCTCCAGAATTAATGGCCACTCCTGGTGTAAAAATTGAAGAACCAGATGAAGAAGAAATGACAGAAGCTGGAGAACCATCAACTACTAGAGCAGCACCGCATGTATCCACTGGGAAAATGGTTTTCACTCTAGATGATATACCAATAACCAGATGGCCAGAAAGACTCCAAGAATTCCACGCATGGCTAGATACAAGAAAATTAACAGAAGAAAGCCATTATAATGTCCTAGTTGAATTTGTCTCAAGATTTACTGAGATGTTAAAAGACTGGTGGAATTCTGTTACTCAAGCAGATCAACTCCAATTTTTGGTATTAACTGATTTCTCACAAGCTATTAGGATTATCCATAGTTATTTCATTGGAAATCCTGATGATCAGTTAACACTAAAAAGAAGAGAGTTCTTCAAACGAAAATGTTGCTTTTACAAGAAGAAAGACATGACCAAGCATTTTTATGCTATGATGAAGCTTTTTTATGCTCTTGGGTCAGAGCCAAGTCTGAAGCAAGCTGTAATTGCCTCACTACTTGACCCACTTCAGGCAGCAATTAATCAAAATCTTTACAGGCAAAACAAGAATGTGCTCAACTTAACCATGGGACAAATCCAACAAGAAGCATTCATTGCTCTTGAAGATATTTGCAACAGGAGAAAGGTCTTCAAGGATTATCTTCATGGTGACAGAAAGATTGATGAAGCCTGTACTGATTCTCATCTTAAAATCAAATGCGGCAAGGACAAATCATGTTATTGCCCGACAAAAAAGAAGAAGCATTTTAGAAAAGAAAGGGGCCTCAGAAGGTTAAAACCTCGAAAGAAATACAGATGGAGATACCTCAAGAAGAAGAAGAAATTCTCCAAGACATCCAAATCCACGAGGTGTTACATCTGTAACAAAAAGGGCCATTATGCAAAAGAATGCCCAAAAAATAAACAAGGTGCAAAGATGATCCAGCAGATCCAGCAGAAAGCAGGATTCAGAGTATCTGATGATGATGATCTTGAGTCATTATTTTCCATTGATGATGAGCCTAATGATAGAACAATCTGTGCAATCCAAAGCTTTGATTCCAGTGATTCAGAATCAGTTTCAAGTGACTCCATGATGATCCATTCCATGACACAAGATTCAACTCCTCAAATTCACTCGGCTGAAATTCTTGCTCCACACATTCCAGTCTCTGTTTATCTTGAAACATACGGAGAACCGATCAAGGTAATTGCTTTCATTGATACTGGAGCAGCAGAATCTATCATGAATCCTTGTATTTTGCCAAAAGAATGGTGGGAACCTCACACCAGATATTTTAATTCTGCGTCTGGGAAAGTCTTTTCTACAGACTTAAGGAGTAAGCCCATCAAGATCCAGTTTTTTCCCACATGTTCCATTACAACTACTATTTTGGGATCAAAACTTCCAGGAAAAGATTTAATTGTTGGTTTTGATCTTTATATCAAGGCCAAGCAATTAAGAATTTTGCTAGACGGAATTAGATTCAAACAGATGTTTAAACTTTATGTTCCTATTTCCAGACTGTACTTTATGGATGCTGATACAATTCAACAAATTGTTGAAGAATTGAAGCAAAAGGCGTGTGCAGAATCTCACTCAGACTTCCTTCATAAGTGCAACCATCCCCTATGGAAGAATCCAAGCTTTTTTATAAGCCTTCCATTCAAGAAAAATGAGGACATCAATCCCACTAAGGCCAGTCATGTGGGAATGAATCCAGATCACCTCAAGCATTCTATGTAAACAAGCGTTCTGAACAAGCTCGAGGAAAGCTCCGACTGGTAATTAACTACCAGCCCCTTAATCATTTTCTTAGAGATGACAAGTTTCCTTTACCCAATACCAATTGCATTTTCTCAAGCCTTGCAAATGCCCGAGTTTTCTCCAAATTCGACTTGAAGGCAGGCTTTTGGCAATTAGGTATTGAACCAGAAGAAAGGCCCAAGACAGGTTTCTGTATCCCCAACAGACATTTTCAATGGACTGTGATGCCTTTTGGATTAAAGACGGCTCCATCACTGTTTCAAAAGGCGATGATCCGAATCTTTCAGCCCATTATGGACCATGCTTTAATCTATATTGATGATATTCTCCTCTACAGTCCAAACCAAGAAGATCATGCTATTCTCCTTCAACAATTCAAACAGATCATTCTTGACCACGGGATTATGCTATCAGAAAGGAAAATGCAAATTGACAAGTCAAAAATTGAATTCCTTGGAATGACGATCAAAGATGGAACTTACCAACCAATTCCAAGCATTGCAGAAGAATTGAAGAAATTCCCTGATAGTAATCTTTCTCAAAAGCAAGTCCAACAATTCTTAGGGATTGTTAATTATCTTAGAGATTTTATTCCTAAGATTGCTAAGTTAACAAATCCACTGAGAAAAATGCTTAAGAAAGATCCACCTCCATGGAAATCCAAACAAACCAAAGCCATCAGACAGTTGAAAGAGAAAACAGTTCATCTACCACCATTGCAAATCCCTTTCAAAGAAAAAAGAGTTCTACAGACTGATGCAAGTGACAAATACTGGGGAGCAATTCTTTTTGAAGAAGACAATAGAAAGAGAAGACTCTGCGGATATAAGAGTGGAAGATTTTCTGATGCAGAAATCCATTATCATTCAACCTTCAAAGAAATCCTTGCGGTCAAATATGGAATTACAAAATTCCAATTTCATTTGACTGGTTATCACTTCATAGTTGAAATGGATATGTCATCCTTTCCAAAAATGCTGCAATTTAAACAGAAGGAGGTACCACATTCCCAACTCTTACGCTGGGCAGAATGGTTTTCAAGATTTTCATTTGATGTTGTACATATCAAAGGGAAGAATAATGTCCTTGCAGATACCCTCACCAGACTTCCTGAAACTAAACCTCTCCAGATCCCTGTTCCTAAACCAGTTGAAGTTTTCATGTTTCAACCTTCCTCTTCAAAAGAAAAAGGGAAGAAAAAACAGCAACCACCCTCACCATTTTCTATTCCATGTAACCCAAATACCCATCCTGAACATCCTCCTGAAGTTCTAGCCCTCATTCTAGAAAAAAGATTTCATAAGGAAGCCATGAATATGATGTTTTCTTATTAGCTTGATGTTTTCAGAAACTTTGGAGGATTATTCCTCAAACCCTTAGGCTTACACCCAAAATACCCGTTCATTAACCCAATCAAATTTCAGTTTGGTGAATTTCCAGAAGAATTAAAATGCATGTTTTGGTACTTAACTCATCTCTTTCACATAGGGATAGAGTTCTTTATCCATGACCTCCAACATTTCCTAACCCTGGCAATTCACAATGAAGAAGCCCCTGAAATGAAGAACTTAGCAACTTTTCTCAAGTGGTTTTATCCTCTAGAATATTGGGCTGACATGCTTATGTTCGAATCTCTCAAGAATACTTTGTTTTTCAACACATGGTCAAGCTTCTGTTAGGCCTGCCTTTGGGCAACATTAGGAAGGCAATAAAAAGTGACGATTTCAATATTTATATATTTGGTTTTAAATATTATAAAAATTTAGATAATTTCGATTTTGAACTTAATACAGATAATAAATGGACTCAAATTTTAAATTAAATATAAAATTAAAAATTAAAAAAATTACAAATATTCAATCCGGTATAATCCTATTGATATTAGCTAAATGAGCTTTGAAGTGTACTAAACTATTTATTGTTTTTCTTCAACATTCACTACAAGTTCCCATAATTAGATTTAGACTTTTCTCGTAAAAAGTTTTTTTTTTCTTATTAAAAGTTTCATCATTTCTTGCAGATACCAACTCTTGGCATGGTCTTGTAGTTGTTATATTGATGCAGGTGATCTCTTGGGTCCTATTTGCCATAATACGTTTCTGTTGGTAGCTTGAAGGAAGTTGGGACTTGCTTGGGCGATCCATGTGGTCAACAAGTCATTTGCATATTGATGAAACCCCTCCTAGTTTTGCCAATACTTTTAGTAAATCCATTTCCCTTCTTAAGGCCTTCATCTATTGTTCGAGTGAAGAGCTTGATGGCACCACACCTACTCCTTTTGGACCACACCTAAAATCTCTTCTTCCTACTCTTCTGAGGTGATCCCCTCACCCAACTACTGGCGAAACTGTATCCTCATACCTTGGTGCCACATTTACTGTTTTAGGATGGCCTCGTTTCGCCCTAAGCTCACAAATAATACGACTGTTCTGCTGTATGGTATTTTTCCTAGTTGTTCCTGATAGTACTACTCTTGATCCTAGCAATGTTGATAATAATTTGCCTTAACCGTACTGATCATCTCCATATTGATACTATAGTATTGGTTCCGATAATATTGGTCATCCTATTCGCAATTGACCTTGTTGGTTTGTGCTTTTTATAAGGCATTTTAAGCTTATTAGTCATTCTACTCGCAATTGACCTTGAAGAGCCATTAATATAAGGGCGGTTCACACCATAAATGGTGCGAAGAGCCACTAAATTATGGTTTGAAAAGCTTGAGGTCGTACTTGAGCAGAATTTAAGCACTACATTCTCTCTTATCTATTCTTCTTAGAGGATGAGGATATTTATAGATGAAAGAAAGCTTGAAGTGGGCCTTTCATCTCATGAGTACCTCTTTGGTAGAGTCCAACATAAGTCTATGTTACAGTATGGACTTGATGTGGCAGGGTTGTTGAAGTTGGAAAATTGAGATAATTAAATGAGATTAAATCTAATGTGATTCTCGTCCTTGGTGGTGATGGTGTGACAATATCCTTTCCATATTCATAATGGTGTGGGAGATGCTTTGATAAAAAGATATAACAAAAATATTTAGTAACTACATAAAAGAAATAAAACGTAAAATTAATTTATAAAATTAAAATAATTGAAAACTGTGAACATATAAAATAAAATAATTAATTACCCATCATATACATTATTTCCTTTTTCATGCCATAATTTCATTTTAATTTTCAATTTTTTAATTGAAAAGATTGGTATGATGTTAATGACTGGACGAATAACATCTAAAAGAGAATATTAAAACCTAATAAAACACATAATTAATATAAAATTATATATATATATATATATATATATATAATTATACGTAATAATGAAATTGAACCTATTGCTTGTTTATATGCCTTTCAAATCATAAAAGGAAATATAAAACAAAATTATGTTGTAGATTGGAGAAGATATTTCATTATAACAATTATATGGAAAGTTATTGAGAATTCAAGTTTATTATTGTTGAGGATTGACCCGTATAAATAATGAAAAAGAAAGAATAGAGAAAATTAGGTACACAAATTTACGTACAAAAACTCCTCCAATCAAGAGGATAAAAAATCACAGGTAAATGAGATTTCACTATTGAGCAAACAAATGAAGAGTACAAGATGGAGAAATTCAAAACAAACCATAACCCTAAATATAAAGCTCTCTCTGGCTAAAAACACAAAATTCACTTAAAGCTCGCTAAAACCCTCTCTTGAATTTCTCTCGCTAATGCTATATATGATCTCCTCTATTAGAGTTATAATTGTTCTGTTTATAGGCTAAAAATAGAGGGTTAACCCGACTAAAACTTCTTTAGAGTAATTAGAGTTTGAGTGAAAGAAAGAGTCCTACTTGGCTGTAATTAAAAACGTGATTACGTCGCGTCGTTGTGACATCACGTACTTCCTTTTTGGGATGTCGCCGCCGTGTCGTCGTGACGTCCCATGCTTTCTCATTGGAACATCGCTTTTGTTTCGATTCTGGTTATGTCAAGTGCCTATAGAATATCCAAAAATGCAAGATACACTCCACAATTATGAATATTAATAAGCTTATTAAATGATTTTTATCCTAAATTAAAATTTTTTATAAGAATTAAATTTAAAATTTAAATATCATAAGATCAATCATCATGGAATAAAATGATATTTCATTTCTCTTTAGTGCTCTTGTCATTCGAATATATCTCAAGACTTCATTTTTAAAGAGTTATTACTTCAATACTCCATTATTTTTTGATATTCTTCTGTACTATCAATGTCTATAATATCTATTTAATCTTCATTGATATAAGTAAGTATTAGTTAATAAACATTATATTTTAAAACACTACGATAAAAAACGTTAACAATTATGTAAGTATTACCAAAATTAAATAATAATAAATTTTAACAAGTTAAATATTAATGAAAATCATACATTTTCTCGTGATGGAAACAAAACTTATAAAATAATATTTAAAAGTAATTTTCTTTTCAGTAATTCTTTAGATATTAAATTTTATTGGTACAAAATTATAACGTTAATTAAGTGATAATCTATAATATATATAAAAGTATAGGGTTTGGAGAGATTTTTGAACGGACTAATATAGTCATTTTTGTTCAATGTATTACTGAATTTGTCATTTTAAATATATATATATATATATATTTATTTATTTATTTATTTCTTTCTTTTAAGATCTATCACATTTATAAGCTAAAATAATTGATTTAAAATTTTTTACTTGATAAATTTTTTTATCACACTTATAAATAAAAATTTTGGTACTATTAAAGGACTTTAATTAAATTAATTTATATAATAAATATTTTTTATATTAAATTGCTTTATATTTAAATTATAATTTTTTCATTAACCAAAGAAAAAGTAAAAAATATATATTACTTTCATTTTAAATTTTAATTATTTCTATAATAAGCAACATTATATTTCATATATAAAATTTTATAAATAATAATTTTTATAATATAATCTAATATATTATGTTTGTATTAATATATAGTATCTACAAATTATTATGACCAATTATTTACTATTAAGAAAGAAATAAATAGTAAAGAGTTTAATTTACAAAATATCGATTTTTATAGCTTTTACAAATGCTTTAATGATGATTAGAATTTTTTTATTAATACAGTATTTGAATTATCAAAATAATTAATATATGTTAATTAGTTATTATTTTGAATAATATTGTGTTAATATTCTATTTGAATTATCAAAATGATTAATGTAATGACCCATTTTAGCCCGGCCCCAAAATTGAGAATTCAAAGTCCATATTACAAAGTCAAGAAAAAAAATTATAGCCCAAAATAGCTTAACCCAGTTACAACACTTAGCCCACCAATCTAAACCCTATCCCGATTACAGAGGCCCAACACCTAGCCTAACTGAGACTGAAACCCTAGCAACATTCGGCTCCCAGCGCCGCAGCAACTAGGACCCAGCCTCTGCCCTCGTACGTGCGCCACCACCACGTACCACGCCTTCACGCGCTGCGCCACGCCACGTCACCGTACGGCCGTACTTGCACACAAGCAAACAAGCAGAAACGAACAGAAAACAACAACAAATAAAAAAGGAGCGAAATATATTTTGCTGTAATTTTTATTTCATTTTATTTTCGGCTATATAAAGTCAAATACAACACTGTAAAAAGGGGATTTTTGAAAAACAAATCAATAAAAAGAAAAAGAGCACGATTAGCAAAAAAGAGGAGGTGATTCTAAATTTTCTTTTGTTTGTGATATTATTTTCTTTTTTTTTTAATTTTCTTTTCTACGTCTGTTTGACTTACTGTTCGAGTAAAAAATATATATAAAAAGATAGAAAGGTGAAAAACATACCTGGTGACCGGCCTTGTGCTCTCTCCATCACAATCGGAGTCGTGCATGGGGTTCGGAAGGCCACTGTCGATTGATGTTACAGAACGGCGCTAGAGGAGGTTTTTTTTAGAGCCTGCTTGTAAATGATAAAGAGGCTGTTAATTTAGGGTTTTTGGTGGCCTTTATGTAACATACAAAACGGCACCGTTTGGAGTCTGACCAGTGGTTCCAAAATGGTGCCGTATAAACCTGTATCCATCTGTGACCCGATCCGATCCGAAAGGATCCGCGTATTTTACTTTGATTGGGTTATCTTCGCACTGAACCCTCCGCGTTTTGTTTTCATTTCAATTTAGTTTTTCATCATTTTTTTTAAAATCGTTACCTTATGTTTGATTCTGATTCCAATCGGATCCACGAGTGAACAGTGCCGTTTTATTAATTAGATCTGAATGTTTTAATTTTGCATTTAATTGCTACATTAGTCCTTGCATTTTAAATAGATTTCAAATTCGCCCTTTTAAATTTTTGTTTAATCTTAATTTAATGATTTTGACTATTATTATTGTTTCATATTCTCTTTAATTACATTATTATTATTACTATTACTATTACTATTATAATTATATGTGTTAATATCGTATTAGTTTGTATTTTTTTACATTATTTTATTATGTTTTTTTTAATTCTTTTATCATGTATTATTGTTATCTAATTACATAATGCTTTATTTTAAATATTCTCTATGATTAATTTGTACACATTTTTATAATTTTATTTTACATTATATTCATAAATTCCATTTTTTTACATTTCTAACTTTATTTATACAAAATTATTTTCATAATTCCATTTCACACATATATATATATATACAAATTTTATTAAATTATTTTTATTATACACATGTACATACATAATATGCTATTAATTTCAATTTTTTTTATAACATTCTTTTTGTAATTTTTTATAATCTCAATTTTCTTTTTGTATAATATTTGCTTCAAAATTCATCTAAATAATATTATTTATGTAGTGTTTGTTTTATTAAATTTATTTTGAATCTATCATAAACTCATATATATGGTTTATTTTAAAACTTTTGTACATATAATTTATTGATCATAATTTATCCCCTTGTTTTCATTTTATTCTAGTATATCATTTAAAATTGATTATTAATTCTTTTGAGTTTTTGAATATTGATATTGGCATTTGTATAATATGATTAAAGCTATTATTGCTATTTGTATTCACCTATCCTGCTTATTACTGCTTAGTGTAGGTTTGGGTTGCTATTTATCTTTTGTATTATGTACTGCTATTCAATCATGTTTCATTTGTAAAAATTGTACTTTATTAAAGCACCACAATCCTTTTATTTCATAATTTTTTTAAAAAGGCTTGGTGTTCATAGTTATCGGGAGAATTGTGCCCTAACTTTCTGGGCCTCAATTCTTTTCGATGAATTAAGATAGCCAATTGTTTATTTTATTAAAACCATACAATCTTTAAAATAAAGTTTTTAAAATTTCGAAATGTTAGATCCTAACTTACTGGATATGACATTTTGTTATATCGATTTTAAAATAAAGGCAATATTTGGTGTTTAAGAATTTCAAGAAATTGAACCCTAACTTATTGGATTTTGATTTATCGATTGACCTAAATAACCAGATATCATTCTCAAAACATATGAATTTTTAAAATTTAAAAAGACAAATCCAACTTCGAAGATTGAACTGCTGCACTCTAACTCACTGAATGTGACGGTTTATTTCTTTGAAATGGGTATGTCTTATTATCCAATTCAATTATTTAAGTTTTCATTTCAAAGGATCGTATTTTAAAATCTTTTCAAGTTTCGACACTAAGACATTAAACAATCAATTCGGTACCAATTTTGGGCGTTATGAGGGTGCTAACCCTTCCTCATGCGTAATCGACTCCCGATAAAAATCGTTTTCAAGGTGATATGAGGGTGCTAACCCTTCCTCAAAATTTCGCAGACTAAAATCATTTTCAAGGTGATCCTATTACACCTCCAATAAAAATCGGTGCCGACTCCCATTTCAATTTTTGAAAGTCAATCCCTATTTTTCAAATATAAAAAAAATGGTTTCAATATAAGTTAATACTCTATTTGAATTTTTCTATTAATACTCTATAAAGTAAAATCATATTGTGTATTGAATTAGTTAGTTAAAAATGTTTTAATTGTGATTTGAATTTTTTATTATTGCACAATTTAAATTGTTAAATAAATTAATATATTTTAATTATATTCAACCATCCGAATAAGAAATATTGTTCTACACTAATTATGGTCATTAAAAATGTAACATTTAAAAAATTAAACGTGTAAAACCACTTGCAATGCATATGATATTAGAAAGTAGTTAATTTAAAATAATAAATGTATTTTAGTATAGATTCAAAGACTAATTAAGTCATAATAACTATAACACTTTTAATAAAAAATTATGAATAAAATAATTATAATTATTTTTATTATAGTCATTGGTTGATTGTATATATAATAAAATTAAAATATATTGAAAATAAATTATTGAAATTATTCAAAGTATATTTATATTGATTAATAATATTTAATAATGATTAAATTTAAATATTTATCGGATTCTCAAATAAAATATAACATAAAAAATTAATAATATATTTAATTGCTATAATTATTATTATTATTTTTGAAACTTAATTGCTATAATTATTAATTCTATGTATATTTTACACCAATGACGACTTATTAGACACATTTAACTATCGAAGTAGTGGTGGGTTTCAATTTTGGGCCCAAAAGTAGTGATCAGTTTCAGGCCATTCCATTCTTAATTGCTTATAGATCTGTCTTTAGCCCAATGGACCAACAAAATCCTCTTAACTGTGTCTAAATATAATACAACCTTGTTGGGTTGGTATAAGTGGTTCTCTATATAGATGAAAGATGACCTTTTCTTGCAAGATAGGAAATGTTGGTAAGTGATAGGTCTTATTTTAGTGGGTTGGTAACCGAGTTAATCGGTTCTAGGTCACCAACAACATATTTTAGTTTTCGACGTGGTTTGATCAAATGACGATAGTTTTTTCATTTCTATCTTTTAACCATAGTTGTTGATTTAAAAAGGATCCTACGAGATCTCATTATAATCAGATCTCACCTTAGAAGTTACTTATAATCTAGCATAAATCTTTCTCCAAAGTAAATATATATAAGTTTTCATAATTAAAGCTATAGACTATATGCATCTTGAACTCAAATATTATATGGTAGATGCTAATTATACAAACAAAAAAGGTTTTCTTACACCATATCCTGGGGTACAATACCATTTGAGAGAATTAAGCTTAGAAATGTGGTTGAGAGGAAATTTGTTGTTCTAAAAAATATTTCTAATATTAACATCACCTTAGTATAGTATAAAAAATAATGTTGAATGGTACTAGTATGTTTCATACTTCATAACTTCATTCATAGGTGGATTTGGGAGTATCCATATTTCGAAATGTGTATGGAAGAAGAAGATCTTAATAATCTTAATGATACATATTTAGGTTTCAATGATGATGATGAACTCAGTCAAGGACCTACAAATAATGATAATGATCATATGTTAGATATTAAGGAGGAAATAACCCAACAAATATGGAACAGTAGAACAATTAGATAAAACTGTATATGATGTTTATTTTCTTGTTATTTTTATTAGTGATTGTATTATTAACTACAATTTTGGACTAACATAATACATAGGATGATTTGGTTTCCATTTATGTTACTTTTTTATAGCGCTAATAATTTTTTATAGTAATTAATATTTTTAAAAATATAAATTATGTAACTATGTAATAAAAATTTGCACTACCAAACATATATAGAGAATTACACCCTGTCAGCTAAACATGTCTAGGGAATTATAATTCTTTGTAATTACAAGAGAGTGAAGTTACTACCTTGATCATTGCACTTTCACTCAATTACTCTATATTGCCTAAACAGACCCTTAAAGTTTTGTTACTTATTTAGAGAATTGTTTTCTGCAATTATAATTGATACTACCAAACATGATCTAAGAAATTATGATGTAATTACACTTTATTAGCTAAACATATCTGGGGAATTATAATTTCTTGTAATCATAAGAAGGCATGATTACTACTCTAATAATTACACTTCCATTCAATTACCCTGTGATATCCAGACAGGCCTTAAAATTTATAAAGAAGTCGATTAATGCTCAAATTTAATTAGTTCACTTTTTTCTATTGCAATCTCTCTACTGGTTTTTAAAATTATACTAGACATTTTCAAACTATGACTTTTATTTTACACTAGTTCCCTAAGTTTTAAAATATTTTAATTATATCTTCAAATTATTGATGTTATATCAATAAGGTCCTTTCGTTCTTAAAATTATTAATTTAATCGTTATTTTAGATGTCATATATGATGTAGCATAATTTAAAATGAAAATTTTAATTTTATGAAAAAAGATATTGCAAAAATTAAGGATGAATTTAAAATGAGAATTATAATTTAAAGATGCTTCACGGAATTAACTCATATTGTTTATATGAAAAAATGTAGTGTTGCGATGTAACCCAAAGGCACTAACAAAGCTTGCGTCACGTTCCTGTACTTTGATCAAATTGCTCCTTTTTTTTTTTTTTTTGAATAATATTTTTCCTTCTCAGTTCTGATCAAATATAGAAGAGGACGAAAACTGTGACCACCCTGATCTTGATTTTATTTTAGTTTACATAAATAGTGAAAATGTGTTATGTTCATGGCGGACATTATAGCAAATATATTAATGGTGTTGGGTCCCCTATAAAGATATACTCCACCAAGCTCAAGCTGATGCAACACCCTTATCTCTCAATGTAAAACGTTTTTTTCTTTTAATTAATTGATTAGACATTGCATTCATAGTGGTGCAGGTGTGATCCATAAAAAGGGAATTAGCTAGATGGATCAACTATGTCCTATGCTTGTTAAAATTCAACACTTTTGAGTTCATTGATGCTAAGTCTGATTGAAAATAAATAAGAAATAGGTTTCGGTTTAATTTGGTTAGTATTTATATTTTTAAATTTTTTTAAATTTTAAATTTGCAGTAAACTATAGTTAATATAAATTTTGTTATTTTTAAAAACTAATGTTTCAAATGTATAATATTATGTCAATTTGTTGTTTTCACATAATATTCACATAATATTTAAGAACAACCGTGTTTAAGATCCAAAAAGGAACCCGAGATAGATCTGAGATTGGGACCTATATCGAGGAAATTAAAATGAAGGTCCTAATTTTCATTTCTATTTTTTTTCAGCACACAAATCGGGAATCAAAAGCAGTTGCTCATAAGCTTGCACAAATAGGTTCCAACTTTGAAAGCCTTCAATTTTGGGTAGAGAACGTACTTGGAGAAGCGACGGATCTGGTAGAACATGACTGGCGGTGCATGTTTGATTTTGGTTCGTCTGCAGCGGCGTATTGATCTATCAGAAGAACGGAATTTTGTAGAAATGCGTTTGATGCTAAGTTTTGTTCTCAGGGGAAGCTGGATGGGTTTTTTCTGTTGTGTTTTGAATCGCCCTTCCGTTTTGATCGAGGCTCTTCATTTATTTTTCTTGTCTTTAAGAGTTATGTTTTTCATGTGTTAATTTTGTTGTTTATAACTGGATCTCCACATGTGGCTGTGAGAATGCCAGGTGTGCGTGAGTGTTTTTGTTTTGTTTTAATATTATAATAAAAAGCCTTGATATTTTACTAAAACAAATCACGTTATTATAATAAATGGATTTAATAAATGGTTTGAGTTAGCACTTCAATTTAAAAAAAAAAAAGACTAAAAAATCAAATTAGAAAATAGGAACTAAATCCTTAACTTAAGCATAATGCAAGACTAATAGTAAAATTTGACATAATAGATTTAACTGCTATGATTTAGGTCAAGACTTCTAAATTAAGCAAATACAAGCTTAATTTCAGGATTCTATTAACCAGAGCAAGCTATCAACTATTTTAGCTTTATTAAGGAGCTTGATTACCTGCAGATTGTCCCATTCCACAACTAAGCTGGAAAAACCTTTAATTAGCCCCTTCAAATGCTCCCTGCAATTCAGCCTGGATAACTAAAAATCTTCTAATGAACCTATTATAGCCCCTATATATTGTCCCTTATGGTCTCGAAAAATTCACTTGGTGTACCTTGTAATGGATTACCCCAATTTGTTCCATCGACATTAAGTTTGATCTAGGCAGCCCTGGGTGGAAGCCCACACGAAACCATTGAGCATCGTCTACAACCTTGCTCTAAGATCTAACATCTTGTAGCATAATTCGTTGGACCTGGTGCCCTAAGTGTAGTATTTTCATCTATGTACACTTGTAATTTTTTCGAACAGATTGATTAATAAAATTACTCATGAATTTCTTTAATACCCTTTGTATATTGTCCTCACATGGTTTTTGCATGTAAAGCAAAATAGAAGCTAATATTAGCTCACTAGTTTCTAATGTTTAACTAATACAAAAGGATAACTTATATTAATAGATGAACCTAAACACATCCTTAGGTTAATCAGAAATGAGCAAATTGATTGAAAGACTAATATGCCGTCTATCAAGTCCAATTGAGGAGTTTCCTTGTCTTAGGCATCGGAACGAATGACTCCCGGAAGATAGAGCATGGATGTGACTTACTGGACTAATAGTACATCGAACTGGTCTCAAGAAGAATAGATTCTGAATCCTTTTATGAATTTATTCACTTGTGATATTCAAAGTGTGACATTTCTTAATCTTGAGTGGATGGTGGACTATGTATGCGTGACTCGTATACTTTGGTGTAAGTAAAAGCATGAGTTCAAATAGATAAGGAACTGAAAGTTGGCGCATTTGGTATACAACTTCTGCAGTATGTAGCATCATTCACAATAGTAGAATTTATAGCCCAAGACACGAATGAGATTAATGATACTCTATGAGGGTAACACACTTATCACAATAGTAGAATGATCTAGTGACCATTTGATAAGGTATTAAAGCCAATTTACTTCCAAGTTTAATGACCACTACTTTTTCCATTTTTTTCTTCATAAGCATGTGGACTTTCAGTGAGAATTTAGTCGTTGGGATCCCCTCTATAGTATTTGACAGGATGTTATCCTTCAACAAAACTAGATGGACTTGTATCCTCTTCGTCCACTTCATTCATATAAGATGACTTCCTTAATCCAAAGGAACACAGTAGCTTATCTCTAAAGAACACGGGGTTCTTCCTCCAGAACCTCCATCACTGAATCCCCTACGTTAGGCGAACCTTTAACACTACGATGAACCTTTTTAGTAGCCTTTCTGACCCTTTCATTAGTCATCAAGTTTGAGTTTCTATTGGCATTCTCCTTTAATTTAATCTCCTCTTTGAATGAAAATAATAATAATAAGTAATATAAATTTTAAATTGTGAAAATAGAACGTCGATAATGACAATGAATCACAAAGAAAGGAGAGAAAAGAACACACATGATTTTACGTGAAAACCCTTTCGAGAAAAAACCACGGGTAGAGGGGAAGAAAATTCACTATGTTGAAATTCGAATGATACAAGAGAAACATAAAGTACGTCTATTTATAGGTTTGTAAAACCATATTCTAATCAAAGTCAAATAGAAGTAATACAGTAAGGTTAAAACACCTTATTTTAATCAACATCAAATAGAGGAAGTAAACTTCTATACGGATTTCACTTGTGCAGCCTGTACTATACCACAGGGGACCCCAGTCCAGTATTTTGCTTATTAGGGATCTACGATGGCTGCGCCCTTCGCCCTCGTAGATTCCTCTATCTTGCCACTTGTATTTTATTTTAACAGAATTTTAGATCACACAACTTCTAACATAAAACTTTGAATTGATTCAATCTAAATTAACATGATTCAAAATTAACCTGACACCTCCAATTGCAAAGTTTATTTATCATAGGAATAGTATTTCAATTAGAATATCATATCCATGCTGAACTTAGAAAATGCAATGCTAATAACCCCACTTTCATAATTTTGTATGAATATCAGGAAAAAGTGGGAAGTGGTCCAAGAAAGCACCCAATATTTTGTTTTTATCATTAATTCTATTATTGGCCTTTGACTAATCCCCAGTGTCTCCTTACAATCACCAGAGTTTGTATATTATGTAGAATCATCGTCGAGACATAATTAGTAATTGTTAAACAATGCCTAATTACATATATTCTATAATGTTTAACCCGCCATTCCAAAGAATGAGACCTTTATTTTAAGAATAAGTCTAGCTATTATTTTAGTCATTTTTATTTGAAATTTAAAATTTAAGCCCTCTATTTTCTAATATTTTCAGTAGGTCCAAGTTAACAATATCATTAGCTGATGCTGTTAAAGTGATGAAGTACCTTTTTGTAAAAAGAAAATATTGCTTTAAGTATTAGACTAACATGTAAATTATTATTGACTGAACATGAATAATTAAATTTCTACATGACCTTGATTATACGTTTTATCACTTTAACCGGAGCAACTGACGGTGTTATCAATTTGACCCTGTGAATAATATTATAAAAGTAGAAATCCTAAGAAATGTGAATTTAAAATAGAGGAATTAAATTTCAAAGTTCCCCATAGTGAAGGGACTAAAACCAAAATTAGACTTTTTTGGTGAACATGATTAGACCTTTAAGAACATGACAAAACTGAAAAGCCCATCTTCCACACCAACGATCCTTCACCACAAACAGCAGCTGTAGAGACAATAAATAATCAACTTTTTAGTCCATAAAGTAAAAAACACATCTTGATCCTAAGAAAGTATAAAAAACCTTATCGCTTGGCATTTATCAATGTTATCATTTTTATTAGATTACATGATCATGGGGATTAATGTCAAAGCACACCAAATTATATATAAAACTATATTTCACATAGTTTTAATTAGAGAGGGACAGATCGTTGATATTACACACACCCATGCTTTATAACTTGCTGCTTAGGACAAAACAAATAAAGGCAAAACATGTCTACTGAAAATTCAGACAAATCCAAGAACCAGGAATGGCTGACAAGTTGGTTTTTATGATTGGATATGGCTTCATGTGTGACCCCTTCTATCTTCTGCAAAAAGAAAAATTGTGTGAATGAGTGGTGTGGCCAAACATTTGGTGGTTTCCACATCACGAGTTTCTCTTTTACAATAATATTTGATCTATTGTCATAAATGAGTCTCATGCATAATTTTTTTTTTGTTATTTTTTATATTTGCTTTACAGTTTATATTTAGAGTTTATGATTGATCATTCTAATAATATTATCTCTAAAGCTCGAACCTCATTCTCCTTTTAATAATATAATGTATTGTGTTATTGCACCCAATACTTATTAATAATCTTATATATTATCGATAAACTACAATAAAACACTCCATTCACAAATAAAAATAAAATTTTAATATTTATTTACAAATCTTCCACTATTTTTCTTATCATAAAATATTATCCCTCGGTGAAGTATTGCTATATCTTCACTCCACTAATTTTTCTAGGATCCTTAAGGCAAAGGAGCCACAAGGGCCATTCAATTCCCTTTGAAATTTTGATTGTTTTATTATATCTTTTATGCAATGCTGGCGCAGTTGTAGCATCAAAACCACAAACAGTGTTGGGGGTTAAGCAATAGCAGATGATGCCAAATCCCACTTTAAATATTATTTTAATCTCATTGTCATATTGTTCATAGTGATTTAACATATCAAAATCTGTCAATCAAAATGGAAAAGAAAAAGTAGACCCAAAATTCTGCATTCATCTCGGTTATTATTATTATTATTTTGGTGAATAACTCTAGAGATACAAAGCTGACCATTTCAAGGCTCATATCAAGCATTAAAAGTGGTTATCAGCTAGAAATGAAAGCAGACCGTGCATGTCAACTTCATTTCACATTGCAAACTTGACGCTTGGCAACAATATAACTTCCAAGGGCTATATATTATCTTGTACAAAGTTGCTACAATATTTTAATCACTATTTTATAACAATTAATTTATACAAAGTATCGAGGATAATTAAGATGGTAGTTTATATTATAAATAACACAGAATCAAATAGGATTAGAGATGGTCGGAGGCTTGATTTAAAAAAAAAAATCCAAGCTCGAGCTTGAGCTCAAGAGTAGCGAGAGTGGGCAAACAAGGGTCGTAGCCCCTCCAAAATTAAAAAAAAATATATTTTTACCTTTTAAGATGTATAAAATTATAAATTAATAATAATAAAATTACATTTTGACCCTCAAAATGATAAGATTTTAATTTAGTCTTTTAAAAAATTATAAAGATATTAACTAATACAATGATAAAATTATAATTCAACTCTTACTAAAATTTATAACTTAATTTAGATTTACATCAATCAAGCATTTTTACTAGTTTAATTGTCAGTGTTAAATGTCAATTTAGATTTAATGTAAGTATAATCTAATTATGATCAGGGTTAATGAAATTGGGAAGTTGAAAATATTAATAAGATTAGATACGATGATATGGTTGTCTTTGATGGCATCGCAACAGTGCCATCCTTATGGTGGCATGGGTGTTCATGTATAAGAAGCATAAAAGTTACTTAGGTGTAGAGGTAAACATGCTGAAAAGATTGATTTGTTGCAATCAGTTGACTAAATTTATTCAGGTTTGGTATAGTTGCAGAAACAAAATTTGTCAATTAACTATTGGCATTTTTTATTTAGTAGAAATGTACTTTTGAGCTTTCTTGAACATTTGATGTTAAATATGGGATTAATTCCATTTAACTCTTCAAATAATTACTAAGACGGTTTAAATTTTAAAATATTTTAATTGAGTTTTTAAAGTATTAATATTATATCAATAGGTCTTTCTGATAACTTAGATGTCAATTAGGTGTTAAATGTCAGTTCTTATTTGACGCGGAGTATATTTAAAATAGGTATGCATTTACTGCATAGTCAGGACCAACAAAATTTAGGAAGAATATCTTTTTTTCTAATACATCAAATTCAAGTTGTGCATATAATAAGTATACATGTGCTTAAAATTTAATTTACGTACTTTAAATATATTCCACATCAGAACTAATATTTAGTGCTCCAATTAGTTGCTAGGTTGACGGAAAAGCTTAATTGGTACGATACTAATATTTTAAGTACACAATTAGAATATTTTGAAATTGAAGGATGGAATTTAAAATATAAACCATAGTTTTAGGATCATTGGTGCAATTAACCTTTAATACAAAGATTTATGGTAGTAATTTTGATAACTTTCCACTTGTAAGAGTAGGCCTCAAAGGTTGAAGATTAAGTGAAAGCAAAATCTCCTAAAAATGTCAACTGATTAGCCAAATCTATCACATAGAAAGGAACTTTACGACAAAAATTAACCCAAAATGTTGTTTGCAAGTAAGTGGTAACTTCGTGCAATATATATCTATGTAATTGGCTAAACCAAATAATTTTCTATGAAAATGAAACATTGGTTAAACATTTTTATCAGAAAACTTAGGGAAAATCAAGTTACTGTTCGGGTGAGTTATAAAATCCCACACTTTTTATTTTTTATTGCATGACAAAAGAGACCAAGTCAAATGTTGATGTAGTAAGCATTTAACACTTACTCCATTTAAAAAGAAAAAAATAGCAGAAAATGGGCCACTTTTCTTTTCTGGCACCAAAACATTGCTTTGATCATATTCCTTGATAATTCAAGTTTTGTTCCTATCATTCCCTTAGCTTCTCTATATCTATGGCCTTTACTGAAGTCAAGGGCTTCTCTTCATCTATGGCCTTTACTAATGTCAAGGGACACTTCACATTATTTCCTCAAGTTGAATGGATAGGGAAATGGATTTAGGGACTTCATTGGCACATTTCCTCCCTTTAAAAGCCTCATTTATCTTATTTGGTTTTTATTTTTTTATTTTTATGAATGTATTTATATTTGGTATTTATGTCTAACTCATATTTGAACATGAATATAGAATACAATATCTTTATAAATTAATATTTGATATATTATATCATCATGAACAAAAATTAGATGCAGAAATATACTTGAATCCATTTATATGTTGAAATCCTTGAACCTTGTGGCTTTGTTATTCTAAATTAGCATATAAATATTTTAGAGAAAATGACTCTTTTTTTTTTTTGAAAATGGAATGTTGGAAAAGTTATGTTATACGTAATTTAAGGGTCATGACATTAATATGTATCATTTGCACATTAATCTTAATTTCTATTTAGTTCATTATGAATTAAAAATTAGTTACTTTATTATCTACTCATATTCAGCATATACTTTATCTGATAACTAAAGTCCAGTTAACCTTAATTGTACTATATTAGTTTTAATTTGGGCTAACCTTATGATAATAAATAATAACAACAACCTTAATTGTACTATATTGCTTTTTAAAGAGACAATTCCTGTAACTCGACATAAATTTCGTGTTATTTCAAAAATCAAGAGCTTTTAAGGAAATTAATCTAGAGACTTCCATCCCCACCTTTCATTTTTATAAAAAGAATTTATATTTGACACTTAGATTTAAAAATACATGAGCATGAATATAAAATATAATCTTTTAAATATATGAAAATTTGTAATTACAAATTTCATAATGTCCACTTCTAAATCCAATTCATATAGATATATATTCAATCCTCAACGAATTTATCTTAATGAAAAAAATCGTGCTCTGATTCAAATTTAATTTAAAGTGCTATAGAATCATAATTATCTTATTTAACCCGATTGGGGTCACGCGTAACTTACCAAGTTAGATATCCCTCCATAGTGTTTTATTTGCAATTCTAGATGAATTGAAGTAGCCATTAAGTTTACCATATCGTCTAAGTTGAGATGATTCATATGTGAGCTTATGTACCAAGTGTCTATTGGTGCAAAGAAAAACACTTACACCATGTTTGGTTGGGTGTATTGGCTATCGGTGGGCCCCACTTAAGCCCTCTTTATTCCGTTGTTTAGTTCATGGTAATGCTATTACGGGTGTAATACATTACTGACCTAATTGGTGAAATCCACCGATTTCTAATCCATCCCTTTTGCTCAGTTTAGGTGCTGCTTCACTTTACCCTCCTTGTTTTACCCTCCCGATCGGCTTCCTCTTTGCCTCTTCTGTTCCTTCCTTCTAGCTTCTGCCGATTTGTTCCGTTTCTGCCGATTTGCTCCCTCTGTTTCTTTTCTTTTCTTTTCTGTCGATTTGCTCCCTCTGTTTCTCACAGTTTTTGCCGATTTGCATCTTCTGTTTCTTTTCTTTTTCTTTACAACATTACGGTTGGCCTTCTCAACCAGTCAACCTTTTCTTTTCTTTTCTTTCTGTCACTCTTTCGATTGCTCTCAGTTGGTGGGTTTCCAAGTTACTGCAACTGAAAGGTAAATGTTTCTAACTCTCTTTTTCTCTCTGTAATGAGTTTCATTGGCTGCCTTGTTAGTGTCTTTTGTTTTTTCTGCATGTAAGCAGATTCGAATCACTGCCTTGTAATGTGCATTGACTTCTTCATCGATTATTGCACTGTTCACTTAATTGGTTTCCCCTTTTCTGATTACAGGTTCTTCTTCATCGCACTCTGCCCCGATTTGCTCATTACAGGTTAGTTTTCCATAGGTATTTTGTTGGTAAGAGATCCTAGGTCTGACCTTGGATGCACAAAAACCATGCTATCACCGAACATTCTGTCTGCTGCATAAATGTTTTATTAGTTCCATTTTTTCAAAAGGCTTACGTTTCCTCCCTTCATGTATATTCAACTGTTTGGCTTGTTTTCATTTTTAAATTACTTAATGCTAGTATATAGCAAATGGATTTGTTATTTTTATTTGGCCTTGACTTTTCCGTTGTATATATTTTGCAGCCTTTTCAAATAAGGAGTCAGTTGTTCACAAAGGTAATTTTCTGAATTTATCGTTTCTTTGTCTGGGATCCTTTTTTGGGTAAATTTGCCTTAACTATATAATTCTGCACATTATGGTAAGAGCTGTATGCCTAGATCAACAAATATTTGCTATTCCATTCAAGTTTATGCATACTGAATTGGAGCTATCTTTTTTCTCTCTTAGTTTCAACATATGCTGTCTGTCAACAACACATGATGCCCTTTTTCCTGTCTTGATGTTTATAGTTTAGTGTTAATATCTAACATATGGCAGGATTGTGACAGTTCATTAAGGTCATCTACTATCAACTAAAATATGGACTTCAGAAAGATCGTAGTGTTGGAGAGGCAGGGACATCAGCATTATTGGATGATTCATGGTTTTCTTCTGATAGCTTTCTGCACTGCTTTTGCAAGGTAGTTTCATGATTTTTAGATGTGTAGTTGTGCTGACTGATTGTTAGCATGATTATTTTTCCTTGAAATAGTTGAAACCTGCATCTTTTTGTCAAGTTCTGGCATTTAGTTAGAAATAGGATCACCTGACTTATTGTTTCAATTGTACCTAACTTTAAAGTAACCATTTTTCAGTAACATTAGCCTACACCAAAATTGATAAGTAGTTTGATGGTGGAATCACAGGATTTCTTTTCGTTAGTGCAAGATGCTTCAGTTGTTGATGGAGATCTTCTCTCATGGGTATGTGTTCTAAGCCTGGCTTTTCTACGTTTCAATTCTTACCAATTTTATACTTGCCAAAACATGTTACGAACTAGGAAGGTTTTTACACTTCACCTATTTCTTCCGCATAGTTATCCCTTCCCTTTTTTTTTCCTCCTCTTAAAAGGAGTCAATGGTGACAAATAGAGACTAGGCTTATTATTCATATACTACTTTTTATCTTCAATCTTTAACTAATTAAACCTGATTGTTAGATATAAAGACTGCCTGAACTGTGTGTATATGAAAACCCTTAAAATCCTTGGGTGATTTGGCTAGTATCTGATGGGAGAATGTGGATGACTTTTAGTCCCCTGCAATTATTTATTTGCAAGCGGCAGGTATAAGTAAATTATGTGAAGTGAAAATCCTGAGTTTTAATATATATGAATTTTGCAGACAAGGAAATTAAAAGAGCTGCTTGAAAATAGTTTAGGATGGGAGTTCCAACAGAAAAGTGCAGTTGATGGAATCTACTTTGAAGAGAATGATGAGGTCTCTCTCTGATTTTTTTCATCTCCATGAACTTCAATCTCTCTCTCTCTATATATATGTATATAAACAATATCATCCCTCACCATTCCTGCTTTTAACTTGTGCAGTATGCTCCTGTGGTTGAGATGTTGGATGAGCCGAGCGGTAGCGAACCCACATCTTAGATAGTTACATCATGTCTTATTATTCTTTGTTAATACATTAACGGCTGTGAGGGTAGTTTTCAACTTTGGAAATAGCAAGTCTGTGGTACATCAGCCTATAGGATCAGAGGTAAACAACACTTGAAATTAATTCCATGTATAAATCAATTGTCTAAACTACAATGAACTTCCAATCTTGTCTCAAAATTGTGTGATCATAGACTGGGACATATGCTTAATTTAAGCCCTGAAATGCAGTGTTCGATAGATACAGCTATTTTTTATTTGCTGTTCTTTTGTTCCATTCTGTTTATCCTGCTTTGGTTAGAGAACTAGCAAGACAAGGGGTGATGCATTTATGATGAACTCCTTTCTCAAAATAGAAAATTGTCTAAAATTCAGTACAATATTCAGAAGATAATAGTAATGATTATTGAATTTATGTTTATTAAAAATTAATCAATAATTGAGTTGAAGTAAACTGGTGAAATGCTTACAAATAAATATTTTTTAAGTTTGGATTCAATCTTTAAAATTGCATATAAAAATACCAAAAGATGAGAACACGGTTATATAAATATTTAATTATTTTATTAAAATAATTAACTTAGAAACAAATATTATATTTTTGTTCATGTAAATAATTCTTAAATTTGAATCTAGATAATTATTTTAAATTTTATTAAATCATATATTTTAATTAAAATATATTTAATATTAATTATTTCAAATTATATTTTATAGTATCATATATTATGATTTTAGTAAATTCGTATAAGAATATTGATTTAGAATTTTATTAAATTATATATTTTAATTAAAATATATTTAATAATAATTATGTTAAATTATCTTTTATAGTATCATATATTATGATTTGAGTAAATTCATATAAAAATATTAATTATTAAGAATTTTATTAAATTATATATTTTAATTAAAATATATTTAATAATAATTATGTTAAATTATCTTTTATAGTATCATATATTATGATTTTAGTAAATTCATATAAGAATATTAATTATTAAGAATTTTATTAAATTATAGATTTTAATTATAATATATTTAATAATAATTATGTTAATTTATATTTTATAGTATCATATATTATGATTTGAGTAAATTCATATAAGAATATTGACTATTAAGAGTTTTATTAAATTATATATTTTAATTATAATATATTTAATAATAATTATGTTTAAATATGATTAAATTATTTATTATTGATATTAATAATCTTATAAAATTTAAATAACAATAAAAATAATCATTTACCTAAACAAATTTATGCTAAGGGTATTCTAGTCATTTTAGTTTTTTCCATTATGCTATTACACCTCTATTCCATTCAACCAAACACAAGAATACTATTAGGCCTCTATTCCATTACGCCTCTATTCCATTACAGCGAACCAAACGTGCTCTTAATTTGGGCTCAATATGCTAAAGCTAGTATAGCAGTGGCAATTAAAGCAAACAAGATTTGAAAATTACATCAACATATCAATCTATATATCACTTTGATATTCGGGAGGTTCATATAGTGGGTGACGTCAGATCCACAAGGTTGCTATCACAAATGAGCATGCGCGCATTACAAACAGCAAAACTATCGCAACAACGTCATATAATAATGGTAACAAAAAAAAGGACAATTCATAGAATCTTGAACCATGGCAAGTATATAGCTTTTCACTATAAATGCCACAGCTTCACACCAACACTCTCCATTCTACTGCCATCACGGATTTAGAGGAGGAAGAAACATGAAAGCGGAGCAAGAGGAAACCCGGAAGGGACCGTGGACGGAGCAGGAGGACGCGGTTCTGGTGAACTTCGTGCACTTGTTCGGGGATCGGCGATGGGATTTTATAGCCAAAGTTTCAGGTTTGAAGGTTGTGGCGGGAGACAAACGATAGGTAGGATTATCTCGAAGATTGGAAGGTTTTGAAAGGAGCCTCCCCTTTAATCACATGAACATTTTGTTGTAGGTTTGAACAGAACCGGGAAGAGTTGCAGGTTACGGTGGGTTAATTACCTTCACCCTGGTCTCAAAAGGGAAAAGATGTCTCCCCAAGAACAGCGCCTTGTCCTTGAACTTCATGCCAAATGGGGAAACAGGTTTCACTTTACTTCACCTTTCAACCATCATGATTTCATTTCTCTAGAAATTGTAAATCTGTAATTATTCCTTTTAAAATTTTATAATTTTATTTTCATCTTAAAAAAATTAATCTCCGGTTTTGCTCTTACTTGACCTTTGGTGTCGACATAAGGCCACTTACCAGGTGAAGCCACGGCAAGTAGGGATCTCTTGGTTAAATGAGAAGATTACTTTTCAGCTCCTTTCAAAAATTAATTAATTTAATTAATTTTAACTCTCGATTAAATGAAAAAAATTATATTTTAAACCCTTCAAAAAGATTAATAATTCAAGAATTGCTAGTTTGAGTTGTTGTAAATAATATATACATATATGAAGTTGGAATGAATAGGTATATAAATGATAATGATATGCAGGTGGTCAAGAATTGCTCGGAAATTACCAGGGCGTACTGACAACGAGATCAAGAACTACTGGAGGACTCATATGAGAAAAAAAGCTCAAGAAAAGAAAAAGGCTATGCCAAAGTCATTGTCACCATCATCATCATCATCATCCATCACTCTTTCTTCATCATCATCTACTACCACTACCACCACCACTACTACCACCGTGGATTCCTTGCCCTTCTCAGGAACTGGGAAGGTCAGTTTTTACGACACAGGAGGACCAAAAATGGCTGCTTTGGGAGACAAAAGCAGTACAGATTTCAAAGATGAAAAGGGGTACTATTCCATGGATGACATATGGAAGGATATTGACATGTCTGAAGAAAACATGATAAAGCCTTTGTCTCATAACTACAGTGAAGAAGGTTGCAACATTTTCTGCCCTTCAATGGCTTCTCCTTCATTGGATTACTGCTGGGATTCACTGTGGAAGATGGATGACGAAGACGGTAAGATGTTCCTCCCATTCAGTCAGTCCATTTCTTGCTTTGAAAATGGGACATCTTTTTTAAACCAGATAGGCTAGCATTCATTTATTTATTCATATATACATACATATACTTATGTATGTTTATGTAACATTACTATTTCCTAGGGAAACTCTAACATCTGGGTTTTTCATATCTCATGATGATGCATGTCACTGTAATCATATTATGTTGTTATTGTGGTTGCCAATGTAATGAATACTATTGCACAATAAATATAAGTTCTGGAAATAGTTGTAACTATTAAAATCCCTCTATGTACCTTTGTGCGTACTCAAAATCTCCCTAGAGGATATATACTTTGTAAGTTCATGGATGTTTGTATAGTACTCACTTCAACTTTATAAGCACTTTTGCATAAGCATTTAAAGTTGAATCTTATAAGCTTTACAAAATATTCAATAAATTAAAAAAACTCGTCACTCTATATATGAAAAAAATACGTATATGTCTACTTTAATTCTGTTGATTGAATATTCATTAGCACTTTAATCGTTTACATTTCATCAATATATTAATTTATATCATTTTCAACTTTTCTTATCACTTAAATTTTATTCAACAAAATAATAAATAAAGTTACTAGATGGATACGTGGTAGCTATGTAGCACAGGAAAAAGGAAATGGCGACAATATATTAGTTATAGTGAATGGTGGGAAAGCAAGTTGCAGTATCACCATAGCTGAACTAAATGTGGGGAAATAGTTATATTATTATCTTGATTGGAAAAATGAGAGTTTGAATAAATTAAAAATGGGGTAAAAAAGAAGAGAAAAATCATTCCATCAAAGGAGGAAAATGACATGCAATTTTAATTTTTTAACGAAGGCATTGCCAATCATTACAAGAGGTAGTTGGCACTAAGCTGATTCATGAGAAAAAGTGGAATAAATTCATTGAAAAGATTCTACTTCTCAAACCCTTCAGCATCTTCCCATTGCCTCACAAAAATTATTACTACAAGGAATGGGATGGAAGCAGCATCTTCTACTACATATATCCATGGTTCAGGAAGTAGTGCCTCAAGGAGTTGCATTTGGATAACATATTTTTAATTTTGAATTGGTCTAACCCAACTCCATAAATAATAAAAACATTTTAAAATATAAATGTATTTTTGGGTTTGGACTTTTTGGAATTGGTCTTAAACAGGTCCAACTCATAGATAAACCTATTTTTATATTCCTATTTTGTTCATTAAAAAATTCATACAAAGCAAATACAATACGGTCCCCCCCCCCCCCCCCCCCCCCTAATGAAAGAGCCCATAGGCTCGCATTTAGAGAAAAAGTCCGAAAGGTTGAATAGACAAGAACCCAAACCCTTCGAAACAAAGGGCAATCAAAGAGCGCCATAAGCATAGTCATGATGAAAAGCCAGATCCGCCAATGAAACAAAATAGTACGAGATTAAAGTCGAATAAAAGTAAAGGGAGAATGAAGCCCAAAGGCAAAGATACAAACCACACAATCCAAGCAACCCCACGATGATACAGAGAATATACTTGATCCAGATTCCATGCTCCCCCAACAAGTAGAACCTTCCCTGATCAGAAACAAGAAAAGGAAAACAAACCAAAAGCCAAACAAATAATAGTATGATAGAACCCTCTATCGAAAAAAGAAATAGGCACCCGGCAAAAACTCGTCTCACCCCTACCACTGAATAAACAGGGGCAGCCTACAAAACCTAAACAAGTTTCTCTTTAGATACGAGAGGAAGAGATCGATGAGAAAATAACTCTCTTTCTGGAAAATTCGATTTAGAAAATAAGTTTATTGCTCAATAAAAAATTATTTTTTTAAAAACAAATTTATTACATGTGTTTTCTACAAAGTGATGTGGTTGTTTCTCAACTTCTAACTAACACAATATTTTTTGTTATTCTCGAACCATCAGTTTGCTTAGAGAGCGGGCTCTAATTACATGAACCAAGTCACACAATAAAAATTTTTAATTTTTCAGTATGGGCTAGAAACCTAACCCAAGTTCTCACGAATAATAGAATTTATTTGGGAAATAAAACTCACTATAATTCCGCAGAATAACTATGCTCAAGATAGTATTTTTGGCTCAACCCTTAGTCCTTATGTATAGGAAAAATCAGAAAGATTCTAATAAAATAATAATATTGTAATAAAAAATATTGAATCTTACTATATAGGATGGGAGGCACACCCCTCTTGAGAACTAGTTTTCTATTTTTAAAATATTATTTATTTATTTAACTAAAATGGATTTAATACATCATTCAAACAACTTATTTTTTCAACTAAAATCTAACTATATTGATTAATTAATTTAATTTTTACTTTAAACTCTAATTATTTAATCATAATAATTAGAAAAACCAAATTAATCACCAAATCTGTAAAAGGTAATATTCAAAAAACCACTTAACAGAGAAAGGGACAAAAAGGAGAAATAAAATAATACTAAAATTGATACAACTTAAAATCCAACAGAACCGGCGCCTAGCCTAGGTTGTCTGTCAACAACAATGTCTCACCTGCTGAAGCTCTATCTCTTTGCTTACAACTCTCTCCAGGCATTTGGCTGGTAATTTTAAAATGTCCTCTCTTTCTTTTTTTCTTTATCTCCATTCATTACTTTCTTCAACTTAATTCAAAGTTGATTATTGGCAGGACAATTTCTTTGTTCAGAATTTTGTCCTGTTTCATAGCCACCAACTCTGTCAATGGCGCCTATGCTTCTGCTGGAGACTTAATCTGTCAGTTCTTTCTTCATTTAAATTAAAAACCCCAGTTTTTTTTCCTTAGTAAAATGATGGAAAATGAACTTCAATTTTCAATCATATGCAGGGTTTATCATATATTTTTTGCGATTCTGCTCTTTTTTTTTTCTTACTGATTTGAATATGGTTTTTTTGTAGTTTGGGTTTGAATTTTTCCATATTGTTTCTTTGTTTGAAGGTTTGTTACAAACTTGTGCGTTCTTGGAAGTTGTACATGGAGCAATAGGTAAATTTCTTTAGGGTTTCACTTTAGTACACTCAGCATTGAGTAGCAGCGCCAATCACCTCACTGACTCAGTTATAAACTTGTGTGGGTTTCAAATTTAAGGGCATAAAGTCTAGAGTTTGATTCTTGTGTTTGTAAACCTTCTCCCCTTTTCCCATTATAATGTAATTGTTTGCTTGGATAATAAAAAAAAGCATTGACTAGCAGCATAATTTTTTTTTTTTGGGGGGGGGGGGGATGGTGGCATGAACTTTGCATTGTTTTCGGTTTCCGAGTTCTGATTATGGCATTGTGGAATAATTACAGGGATTGTTCCGAGTGGAGTGTTGTTTCCTCTGATGCAATGGGGTGGAAGAACACATTTCTTATTAGCAATCGTCCGCCGGATTCATGAGGTTCTCGTTTTTACGATACATTGTTTTCAATTGTTTGTTGATACACTGGCCTCCTAGCATCTACGCACCCAACAATGCAATATAAATTTAAAGAGTAACTTAGCATCCCCTTAGTGATGGTTTTGTTGAGGCAATGAAACAATGGCCAATATCCCTATATGTAAATTGCACTGATAAATGCCTGCTTCTCAATTTAGTTCTCATCTGATTATAAACAGGTACAGGAATTACCTGCAGTTTTCATAACATTTTTTGCTTGGAGCCTAACCGAGGTGAGTATATGTTCTAACCTATTTACTTCAATTCAGTATCTATATTCATCCTGTAATTAGATGGGATTTTCAAATGAACTTTTATATACTGCTTGTTACCTAATTATGGTAGAATATCTGAAAGGATTACTGTCTTGCACTGTTGTTCTTAATGGTTAAATTGCAGTTATGAAGAGGGTAATCCGGTATTACATATAACATTAACACCCTATCTGCAGGTAATCCGGTATTCGCATTATGCATTGAACATATCTGGCGGTTGTCCGTCTTGGCTCACCTACCTGAGGTCTGGTATTTTCCTTCCAACTAGAATTGCTTACGGACTAACATTTATATTAAACTTTAAATTGTTGACTTCCTTTTCAGGTACACTTTATTCATTGTGCTGTATCCTATGGGCCTTGCTCCGGGTGAAAGTGAGTTATATATGCATTCATCTATGTTCGGGATTTGCAGCTAACCTCTTACTTTGTAATTGCTTTTCCATCTTGTTTCTTTTATCCATTGTTCACTTCAATGCAGTGTGGCTCATGTACCAAGCACTTCCATATATAAAGGAGAAGAACCTCTACGGGGATTTCTTCACTAGTGTTCCCTTTAGCTATTATAATTTTGTCACGGTATGTACGGTCTTTCACTTCTGCAAACATGAAATCCTTGGTTTTTTTCCTAAAGCTACATATTCGTAATGGATAATGCTTATGCCAATCACCATTTCTAACCTAAGAGTGCAGCTCGATTGCCAACACCAGTTCCTTTTTGAAAATTATTATTGTGAGAGCGGAATGGATACTGTAAATTTACACCATATTTGAAGCAAATGCTCCAAACCACATTGGGTTTTGGTCATCACTGCTGTCAAACCAAGCCATAGTTACTAAACATTCTTGCTTTTACTTCTGCACACACTTCGAACTATTTAGTTCAAGTATTACTTCTCTGTTTTCTCCATGGATTCCTGTAAATAAGATCGGGTTTAGTCTTGTTTTGTCTACATTTGTTTCATATAAATTGTATGTTGTGACAGTTTTCCATACAATTTCATCTCAGTACATGCTTATTTTTCAAAGTTTTTCTATGGTGTTTTTAGTGATCACTTGATATGTTTTGGTTCAGGTTGTTCTTCTCATCTATCCATTCCTTTGGTTGAATCTTTACCTCCATTTATTTAAGCAGCGACGGTCAAAACTTGGTAAGGAACACCACAAGAAGAAGAAAATTTGAAGGTCGGAGGCTCAGATTTCAAACCAGTAATTGTGGAATACAAATTACAACTACTTTGATATTCCATGATATTATGTTGATGGACTTGAGTAATTTCCAGTGTATTTCTTATGTAACCAGCAACATGTACTTCTTGGGATGATATGTGCCCTTATTTTAAGATTAAATATTCAAACACATGATCATATCACAGCGTTCTGTTGTTTGAACTCAAAATGAATATATTTTTGAAGGATTTTTGGAAGATCTTACCACCAAATTCATGTCTAGATATGCGTTAAGCACAGTCAAATATCGGTACTCGAAAATATGAAATGATTGATAAACAAGTTTCAATGGAATCAACAATTAACAGAAGAGAGATACAAACAACAGGGAACAATAAGCACCCACAATCATGAAACCAAAGTGATCCCACCCCGCATACAACCCTTGTTAATGGATCACATGAAACTCAAAGAAAAGACCAGAAATCTTAAAATTCTGAAGTGGGAAGCTGCTCATGTGTATCGGGGGCGATGAAGAAGACTTCATAGACGATGGCTGCAATGGCAGAGCCGACAAAGGGACCGAGCCAGTAGACCCAGTGGTTGTCCCATGTCCAGCTGACAACGGCTGGTCCAAAGGAGACTGCAGGGTTCATGGAAGCTCCATCAAAGGCACCACCAGCCAAGATGTTGGCACCCACAATGAAACCGATTGCAATGGGTGCAATGATCCCAATGTTACCCTTCTTTGGGTCAACAGCGGTGGCGTAAACCGTGTAAACCAAACCGAAGGTCATCACGATCTCGAAAACCACTGCGTTCCATGCTCCCACACCGGATGACAAGGCAAATGCAGATGTTGTCTGAATCATAAACAAAAACAAATTCATAAACATATTTAGTTTAAGCATTGATTGAACTTAGTTTAGTTTTTGTCAATATTACCAATCCACCAGTTGAAAACTTGAGGAGCAAGCAAGCGACAACAGATCCGAGCAACTGAGCAATCCAATACAAAATACTTCGGACCAAGGTAATGTGGCCACCAACAAAGGCACCGAAGGTGACGGCAGGGTTTACGTGCCCACCCGAGATGTTAGCACCGACAGAAACGGCCACAAACAGAGCGAAAGCATGGGCCACCGATGCAGCTACAAGGCCAGCCGGTGTTGTAGAGCCATTGTCAGTGAGCTTGTCTGCAAAAGAAACATACAAGGTTTAATCAGTTCGTAGAAAAATAAAAACAAGGGAACTGCTACAACATTAACTAATACGAAGCTTTAGGACATGAGAAAGAGGGATATCTATATACGTACTAAAAGCCATGCCCGAGCCTTCACCAGCAAAAACAAAAATGAGCATTGAAATAAACTCAGCTAAAGCTGCTTTGAGGGCATCAGCTTGGCCAGCCTCAGCTGCAGATCCTACTGCAATGCGAGAAATCGGCATTTTTTATTGTTTTGCTAATGAAAATAAAAATGGGTATTTTGATATTTTCTTTGATCACTGGTTTCCCACTGCTTCGTTACTGGTACTTATATATAGGGATCCAATCTCCAATACAACGACTACGAGCCGGATAGCCTGTTTCGAACCGGTAAATAAGCAAAAGGTCAATTTGTGGTTTTGGCCCCTCTGTTATACTCAAATTTAATCCTTAAGCCATATTCTTTAATTCGATCTTGCTATTTTTATAATATCATCATTTAAGCCAAATTGTTATCAACCTTAACAATTTCAGATAAAATATCAATTTCAACATGAAATTTTCATTTCAAGATGTTGAGTTAGAAATGTTTTTTATTTTATTTTTTATTTTCATGTTAATATTTGATTGAACCACAGATGAAGTGGCAAACGACTTGTGAATCTTCAATTGGCACTAGTCTCGGATTTGATCCTAGGACAACCTTCCATCCCTTATCAAAAAGAAATTAAAGAGCTTAAATTATCTCAAATTAAAGTATAGACTAAATTCCAAATATAAGTATGGTAAAAGGACTAAAACCAAAATTTTGAAATAAAGAAGAAAATTTGAAAAGACGAAAATGGAACCCCTTTTCCTGGCGGCCACCTGTCATTGTCGGCGAGGGTCTTCGAATGGCTCCTACTACGCCACGTGTACGGATAGCGTGAATATGGTGGCGGATCGGAGCGTAGAGGATATTGATCACCGGCCAAAAGTGGTGGCAATGGGTCCCAGCCCCTATGATTTGTGGTTGTACTTTTCGCTTGACCGACCATTTGGATTGTTTATATTTTGGTGACGTGGACGGTAGTGGTTAGCCTTGATGGCTTCATTGTCATTTACTAATCAAGATTAATTAATTGGTAATTTATGCTTTTGTTTGTTTTAGTTATTGGTTTAGCGGTGATGATGAACATGTAATGACACAAGGTATTGCAATGGAGTGGATGTGGTAAGTTTTGGTGATTAAAAACAAGACGAAATCATAAATTTTGTGAAAATAAAAGTGTTATATACCCATTATCATTAATCCGAAAAATATATAAGGTACAAGCTTTACAGTGAGAAGTCAACAAGGGGAGTTTGCGATCTCAGCTCGCATATACCAAAAGAGTTCGTATGTGGGGAGCCACAAAATTCAGTAGGCATCCCAGAACAGTACATGTGTCCAACATGCATAGAGTCTACTAAGAACATCAATTCCATAAATAGTAACAATGTATATAAATATTTGATTATCCCCTTAAATGAGACACAACGAAAAATTACTCAACAAAAAGTAAAAAATCCCTATTATACTAAAATAGATTAAAAATATTTTTTTTAAAACATACCACTTTTTAGCTTTGTTCACAAAATCAATAAAAATATCACTTTTTTATTATCATAATTTTCTTATTATGATTATTTAAATTAGATTAGATTAATGGATTGTATCAATTAAATTAAAATCGATTCAGAAAGAGATATTAAACCAAATCGTAAATTGAAATTCATTCGAATTTACATCTTTTAAAAATGTAGAATATCAACTAACACCCCCATCAACTATTATCATTATTATTAAATTGAATTAAAGGTATGGAGTTGGGAATCACATTCATTTGTGGCTACTATTTAATCACATTAAACGATATGGTCCAAGGCTAAGCGTTGTCATATGACTTCACTCCATGATCTAGCAATTTGCAAGTATAATTAAAAGAATAAAATCATCTCTCCCACATGTGAGCACTTTGATCATTCTATATCCAGAGTAAGTCAAACAAAACAACACAATTAGAGACCCACCAAAAAAAATGGTTAAATTTAAAATGGAGTTATTTACATTTTAGGTCACCCAATGTAACAGTAATTTTTATATAGGTCATAGACCTTTAATTTTATCATACTATGCTAATTCCATTAAGTAATTCTCTTAACATGATTTAGGAAAAAAACTCTAAAGTTGATTTTATATTGAATTATTTAACGAGATTATTGTTAATAATAGAATTTCAATGAAACTAAAAATGGTGACTTATATAAAAGTTGATGTTAAGTTTAGTGACCTAAAATGCAAATTATCCTCTAAAATTGGGGGTTAGATAGGAGAAAAGCTCAAATGAGTTGTTAAACCTAATTGAAAATTAGGTAGGTATTGTGGGGGTATCAATGTGTGATCCATCAATAACCAATATTTTTTCACTTTCCAAAATCAATACGATAATTTTAAAAAGGGTTTAATAATTTTATAATTTCAAGCATTTAAAAATTTCAATAATCATATTGGCTGCTTTCGTCTTGTCCAAGAATATTATTGGATCAAGAGCCTATTTTCTTTAAACCTATTGATACAACTTATGTGAACTTCTATGGGTGAAGTTAAAAAGAAATTGTTTTAGTGATTATAAATTAATAAAAAAATTTAGAAGTTAAAAGTGTAATTTTATGGGTATTTTACAAAAATAATACAAAAAAATAAAAATATATAATAAAAAATTATTTACCAAAATGGTACCAAAAAAAAGCAAACAGTAGAAAATGGGATGCCACAGGCGGCACCAGTGTATTATATACCAGCTTCCCTCTAGCTGAAGAAGAAGAAGAAGAAGAAGAAAAAGAAAGAGATTGTGTCGGAAAAAGAGAGAAAGAGAAGAAAAAAAATAGAAAAAAATGTATTTTTTTTAAAATAATGGATTATCTTGTTATTATGTTTTTTTGTATAATTTTTATTATTTTTTGTTGTTAGTTTAGTTATTATTGTTAGTTATTAAGATTAATAAAAACTCAAATTGATGGTTTTAGTTAGTATTATTATTGCTAGTTTTTAGGGTTTAGTTACTAATAGTTATTGTTACTTAGTATTATTATTAGTAAAAAACTATTATTATTATTATTATGGTTAGTTATTAGGATTAGTAAAAACCCTAATTATTATTTTAGTTAGTATGCTTGTTAGTTTTTACATTATATTATTGTTAGTTATTATTTTTAGTAAAACCCTAATTATTATTGATAGTTAGTATTATTTTGAGTAAAATACTATTATTATTGTTATTGTGTTAGTTATTAGGATTAGTGGTTAAACGTTGTTCATGTACAAAATGATAACTGAAAAAGTATGAGCTTAAGAATGAAAAAATTGCATATTGAAACATTAATTTTTTTTATTTAAGTAATTTATTTACTGTTCGAGATTGTTTTGGGAGATTTTGTTTATTTTTTGACAGATTGAATATTGAAGATGGATGATAAGTTTTTTGTATGCGTTTATTTCGATGGAGTCATCTTGACAACAAGTGTTGGATGTATATTTGAATGTCGGCAACAAATAACAATGAGATTCAATAGAAATGTCTCGTTGGATGATATGAAGGGAATGATTAATGCAAAAATTGTTAGACGTTCTGGGAGAAGTGTATCAAAAATTTTCTACAAGTTTTCAATTTCGACAAATCCGATCAAATTCAACGAAATGGAACTTGTAGACGACGAAAACGTGGAGACAATGGTCGCTCTTTACTGTGGGAATGGGAGTGACAAGAATGCATCGATTCACTTATTTGCTGAGTTAGCACGTATGGAGCAAAATGAAGATGTCAATGCACATGGTAAAGAACACGGAGCTGAAGAACCGTGGATGTTGGCTCCAATATCATACGTTGATAGTGAATCGACTATGGGTGGGATCGGTATCGATTTGAATATTACACCCGATATTGATGTGGTTGGTGGTGAAGAAGAAGGTGGTAGCGATCATTGTGATGAAGAGGTCGATAGTGACGGTAATCCCGATGTGGACGATGTACCTGATGATATTGACGATGAAGATGTCAATAACGATGGAAACATTAACGCTTCTTTGGTCGGGAACCAGATGCAACGTATTTTGATACACAATAATCTTAGGCCACACATGTCGCTCATAGACCCCGACGCAACGTATGTAGTTGAGTTCCCGGAGTACCTGAAATAGTTCATACTTACCGGCTAGCCTTAAATTCTGATCATGAGAATTTATTCGTAGGCCAGAGATTCGAAAGTAAAGAAGAGTCCGTACTTGTTATTAAATGGTATAGCATGAACATATCAGTGGATTATAAAGTCACGGTGTCTAAACCGACAATATATATTGGGAAGTGTTGGAAGGCAGCGGAAGGCTATAATTGGTGGGTACGAGCTGCATTCATTCAAAGTTCACAGATGTGGGAGATATAAAAATTTATTGGTCCTCATACATGCACATCAACACGTATGACAGAAGATCGTGGAAAACTTAATTCGAAAACTATCTGTACGTGTATCATGCCAATGGTGAAGGCCATGCCGACCATTAAAGTTTCGGTACTGATTGCCGAAATGCAAGCACGATTCCAGTATCGAGTTTCATATCGAAAGGCGTGGATAGCTAAATAGCTGACAATGGAGCAATTGCATGGGGATTATGATTCGTCGTATAACGAGCTACAAGGATGAATAACTGCTATGCGAGAGTACGTACCGGGGACTATGATTAAGTTATAGACAAGATTTTATTACGGCCCTGACGACTAGTTACAGCCAGGAAAAAGGATTTTCCATCGGATGTTCTGGACGTTTGATCCATGTATGCAGGTATTTCCCTACTGCAAGCCATTTGTGCAGATGGATGGGACTTGGCTATATGGAAAATATACACAGATCCTACTTTTTGCGGTTGCTCAAGACGGTAATAGAAACGTGCTCCCGATAGCATTTGCCATCGTAGATAAGGAGAACTTAGAATCTTGGGAATTCTTCATCACTAACCTGCGGAGGTATGTTATTAGCAACGATAATATTTGCATCATCTCCGATAGAGAGAAAGGTTTAATTGCAGTAATTAGGCGTTTCGGTGTGCCATGGAGATCCGTTTACTGCATCTGTCACAATGCGTCTAACTTCCATAAAGATTATAAGAATGCAGACTGGAAGAGACAAGTCGTGGCAATGGGTAAATGATAACCTTATCTTTTCAATATAAGTTGTAATGTTTTATGTTATCGAGTTACTGGAACTTATTTTTTCTTAATACGTATACAGCGTACGAGTTAGAGCCACATATTTTCCGCCAAAAAATAATTCGACTTGAGAGTGACATGGAAGGGCAAACAAACACATTATTCCGACAATGGTTGGGCACAATGGAGCCATGGCAGTGGGCTCAAAGTTTTGACGAGGGCTTTCGTTATGGTCAAATAACCACAAACTTAGTAGAGGGGGTCAACGCTGTGTTGTTGAAAACACGCCATCTTCCGATTGCATCTGTCGTCTCTGCTACATTCTACAGGTTGGCTACCTTGATGTCAAGAATGGGTCAGCAACAAGTCGACCAGATGGTGGCGGGACACGTGTTTGTCAAAGATGTCAGGGATGCAATGTTTGCAAACCGTCGGATGGCGAGGTGGATGAATGTAGAAATATATTCACGACGTCTGGAAAAGTTTCGAGTTAGTGAGACCATCGGTCGTCGACCCGGTATACCACCTAGGTCCATGGAGTTGATCTCCGGAACAGACGATACGAATGCAGGAGGTTCGAAACACTTCATTATCCATGTGCGCATGTCGTGGCAGCGTGTGCTAAAGTGAACCTTAATGTTGAACAATATGTCGATGATGTGTACACGCTCGAGCGTACATTGTGTGTCTGGAAAAATGAGTTCCCCGTTCTGCCTGACCTGTCTACGTGGGAGGTGCCTCCGACGACTTTCGAGCTTCTCCCAGACAGAGGGCTACGCAAGAATCCAAGGGGTTATCCGTAATCAACCAAAATTCGTAATGAAATGGAAATTAGGGAGAAATCCGATGGTAAGCGTTGTGGATTATGCAGGTTAAGTGGTCATTATCGGAGTAAATGCCCTTAGTAAAACTATCATGTTGGACAGTCATCAGTATCGGGTCGGAATTGAGCTATTGCTGTAAAATTGTTATGTGTAATGTTATAATGTTGTAATGTTGCAATGTTGTTTTAACACCCATTAACTTAAATTCAGCTTATGCTTATGCTTAAATTGTATCCAAATTAAGTTATAAAAAGTATAATTCATTTGGAATAATTAAAATTATATCCAAAATAGAGCCATTTAACCTTAAATTCAGCTTTAATATAATGCAAAAAGGGAAGAAAAGTTTCGTAGTAAGCATACCTAAAATTAGAATAATTAAATTTATACAAAAAGTACAAACTTTGTAATGTACAAAAAAGTGCAATAAACCCCTAAAATTGATGGTTCGATGGTGTGGTCCTAGGGGTATACCTATGCGGAGGTCGACGGTCACGTTGTGAGTGTTCGCGACGACCAACATCCTCATTAGGTGCAGGTGGGGGTAGGGGTGAGCATTCGATCGAATCGAATCGAATCGAATCGAAAATTTTCGAGTTAATCGAGTTTTGGAATCTCATTTTATCATCCTAACTTTATTTGAAGTTTTATCGAATCGAATCAAGTGAGATAGAGATCGAATCGAATCGAATTATTTGTTCGAGTTAAGTTTAAAAATAAAATAAAATTATTGTTGTTTATTTTTATGTAATTTTTCAAAAAATAATTTTCTTTAAAGTTTTTAAACATAATCATACAACAAAAAATTGAAGTAAATAAGTGAATAAATAAAAGTAACACATCATCAACCCAAATAAACAACAAAAATAATACAAAAAGATTATAATAAAAAACATAAGTAATAGTCGAAGTAAATAGCATGAGTCGAAATAAACAACATTATAATAAAAAAACAAAACATAAGCAAAAGTCCAAAATACAATAGAAACCTACTCCAAAAGAACACAACAAAAGTCCAATTAACCAACAACAATAACAAACCAAACCAAACTAATAACAATAACGCATCAGTTCAAAAACCATTATAGAAACGTTTAAGTTTGTTCTTGTACTTCAAACACCGTTGATAATCTTGAAACATCTAGTAAAAGTATTGAATGAGTTAGTTAAATAATAAAAAATTTTTGCAAAAATAAATTAAATAAACATTTAGCTTTATAAACTAATGCTAAGTATGTTACCTTCTTGATCTTCGGGTATTTTGGATAAGTCTAGCAAATTTAAAAACAAAAGTATTAGTTAAATTATGGGAATGCTTACTATTACTAATATAAAGAATACAAAAGCTTATTTTATAAATTAAAATTTATATATTACCATCTTCCATTGTTTGAAGTTCATCAAAATAATCTTCAAGATTGATGGCATCATTAGATTTTCGAAGCCAATCTTGTGTGCAAATCAAAGCTTCGACCATGAGAGGAGTTAGAGAACTTCTAAAACTATCGAGAACACGTCGACCCGTGCTAAATGCATTTTTCGAGGCAACTGTTGAGATAGGAATAGCAAGAATATCTCGAGCCATTTGTGCAAGAATAGGGAATCTAGGACTGTTCATTTTCCACCACAATAGTAAATCAAATAAACTTGAATTGTTTACTTCTTCATCCTCACCCAAATATCTGTCCAACTCAGATTTGCTTTCTAATCCAACTTGTTTCTTCTTCTTAAGGTATTTTTGTTTGGCCAAGCCTATTTTCATTTCTGACTGATCTATTTCCATTGAACTACAAAGATTTATCGAAGAACTAGATCTACCTTCAAACAATTCAATTCTCCCAGCATTAGAAGAATACTCATTGAACAAGCAATGCAAATCTTTATCAATCATTTTCATAATGTCATTAGAAACATTAGGAAAAAGCAAGTTGACCCCAAAGTCCAAAAAACTCATTTTACATCGCGGATCAAAGATGACCGCCAAGTAAACTAGCATGTTGATCTTGTTTCCTTCACCCCAATACTTATTATATTTCTCTCTCATTTTGGAAGCCATAGAAATTATGTCTAGATCTCCACAATCTTGCCACCCATCAAAAAGAAAATGCACATCTGTCAATACTTCAAAAAGTGAATGAGAGGTAACATGCAAAGATCCAGACACCTTCAATGTAAGATGATAAAAAGGCTCTATTACTTTTATAATTCTTCAAACAATTTCTCAATCATCAAATGTAGGAACTCCATCTCCAGCAGTAAGGTCAAGAAAAAAATTATGGTCATCACGTACATATGATTCAAATGCACGCTCATATTTTTCGGCCACCTTTAACATCATTTATGTTGAGTTCCATCTAGTAGGCACATCTAAACACAATTGAGCCTTACTATCTATCATTTCTTCTTTTACCCGTTAGTTGAATTTTGTCAACCTCGATGGTGATGCTCTTATATACCTCACAGCATCTCTAACTCGATCCACAGACACAGAAGCATCCTTAATACCATATTGCACAATGAGATTAAGAATGTGTGCAACACATCTCATATGAATAAATCTTCCATTTGCAACAGAAGCATTTCTATGATTCAATTTCTTTCTCAAATATTCAACGGCAACACTATTGGTGGATGCATTATCAACTGTAATAGTGAAGACCCTCTCAATCCCCCAATCTCGAAGAAATTTTTCAATGGCTTGACCTATGCTTTCACCTCTATGAGCGGATATTGGGCAAAAATTTATAATCCTTTTTTGCAACCTCCACTCATCATCCACCCAATGTGCTGTTAAAACCATATAAGATATCCTCTGCAATGAAGTCCAAGTGTCTGTCGTCAAACAAACTCTACTTATATCTTTTTCAAAACAATTCTTCATCACACTCTTCATGGAGTTAAATAAATCAAGACAATCCCTTCTAATTGTCCAACGAGATGGAAGACTAAACCGTGGGCATGCTATAGAAAGAAAGTATTTGAAACCCTCTCCCTCTACAATTTTAAAAGGTAGTTCATCTATAATTATTTTACGAACCAATGCTTTTCTAACAGCATCTTTATCAAACACCCAAGTTGATAAATCCGTTGTTTCTTGGCTAACCTTCACAAATGTTAATTCTGATTGCTTTGGATTAGAAGTATTACCTCGAGGTCTTTTTAGGCATGCTTTTAAATGGTTATTCAAATTCGTTGTAGAACCCGAAGTTGATTCCATTGTGTAAGTAACATCACATGCATTGCACCTTGCTCTCTTCTCCCCCTCTTCAGTCACAAATTTGGTGAAATAGTTCCAACAAGCTGACCTTGGAATAATCTTTTTTCGAACATTTTCCTTGGTTGTTGTTTGATCATCTCTACTTGGGGAAGAATTTTGTGAACTTTGAGTTGAACCATCTCGCTTTGGATCACCCATCTACAAGTAAACATTTGTTGCAATCAGTAACCATGACCAAAAATTGGTTTAAAATCAAACTTAATAAATCGATTAAATTAAAAATTAAATAATATACAGCAGCATAAATTAAACAAAAAAAAGTATGTTAAACTACATTTATAAAAAAATGGTTGAATTGTTTTATTTTTATAATTATAAGTTTTTGAATATATAAAATAATAACTAAATTAGAAAGAACAACAATAAATCTGCAGCGTCAAAATGATGGCTATAGTTTGATGATGATTGGTGCATACAAAAATAATTGACTGCAAATTCCCACTTAGAGAATTTATATTTCCAATATCAATTTCAACAATCTTTAATCCTTGCAACGGTAATGAGGTGAATAATACATACATATACTGATATACATATATCAGGTCTTAATGTATCATTCCTTAACACATAATCAAACATATATGCCTGAAGAATGGAATAAGAAATAAAAGAAGTAGCAGATCCAGAAAAGCAATCTAAGTTTCAAATTTCAACAACATTAAAAGCAACCCATTGAAAAGAAAAACAAAACAAAGAACACATTCCATAGGCATAAACGATGGCAGAGCTATACAAAAGAACCCCAAATAGAAATAAAAACCCAGAAAAGAAGCTAACTAACCTCCAAAACAAAAAATAAGAATATTTTAGAGAAGTGTAATAGATTATCTTTAAGATTTCGATTAAGAAAACACACTCAATGAGGTGTTGGTAATTCATCTCAACTCAGAATAGGAACCAGAGAAGATGGGATGAATCCACCCAGTTGGAAAGGCACATCCTCCTCCTAAATTGAGATGCAACCTAATCTGCAGCTCTGTTGGCGTCTCTTGTTGTCAGCAAGTAACAAACCTTCATGCATAGCAAGAGTGGCGTCTCTTGTTGTCAGCAAGTAACAAACCTTTATGCATAGCAAGAGTCTCAACTTCAAGGGTAGAGCTAGCCAAGAAACTTCTTCCCTTCTCAGCAACTAAAGCAGCCATAGAATCTCTAATGATCACCCCAATTCCAACTTTCTTCGATAATAAATTGAAGGCACCATCACAATTAACAATCCAGTAACCAACTGTAGGCGCAATCCATCTTACTTGCTTACATCGATCCTTCCTTCCTCTAAAAGATTCTTATTTTTTGTGTTGGTTATGGTTAGTACTAGAGATGATATCAGTTCTTTCTCACCACCCCCACAAGAAAAGCTTAAGAACTAAACAACAAGTAGTGAAAATAAAAGGGAATTCCACTCTCTTCCTGCAAACTTAAAGAAAACTCAAGCCTGCTCTGCTTTGATAAACAATGAAGAAACAAGTTTCTTCTCTCTTCGCCAAAAATTTACGACCGTTCAACGCTTAATTCTTAAAGTTTAATCCAAAAACCCACGAGGCAAAGTTGAAAACACTCATATCCCACACCAAGAAACAAAAACCAGACAAAATAAGGGAAAACCAGAAAAAAGCTTATTTTAATGACAGAAGCCAAAAAAAATTTTCAATGTTTTTTCTTTTTATTTGTTTCAACAGAAACCCATAATTTCTGATAAAAGATTTGTTGGTTTGGATCTTTTCACTGGGATCAAGAGGACTTCTTTAACAGCTGACAAGTGCAACTTTAACAAAGAGGGAAGTTTTAATGTTACCTGTGTACCTAATCAGTTGCTTTAGAAAGATTCGCAGAGCTCAAATCAAGGTACTGCAAGGAAGAAAGTGCAGAAACTGAGAAACCCACTGAAGACTTTTGAGACCGTATATAAATACAGTGTAAGGAAAGGAATAAAAGTTAATATACCTTAGAAATCAAAGGTAGAAGACGTAAAAGCACCGGCGGTGGAGCAGTCAGCCGTGGAGGACCTGGGACCAGAGGTAGATCGGTGGAGGAGGGTGGACCGGAGGTGAAGATTTTCGAATTGGGAAAAAAAGGGATGAGGGAGGGCACGAGCTTAGTTAGGGATTTTGGAAGTGATTTTGTTTTAAATGTAGTGTATTTTAAAAATAAAAAATATATGTAGTATATTTTAAAAATAAAAAATATAGTTTTTATTCGAATTATTCGAGTTATTCGAATTCGAAAATTCAACTCGATTCGAACTCGAAATTCAAAAGAAAAAATTTGAATTGATTCGATTAATTTGATTAACTCGATTCGAATAATTCGAAATTCAAAATTTTTTTCAATTTTTTCGAATCGAATCGAATTTTGCTCACCCCTAGGTGGGGGGTGGTAAACATAGAGGAAAAATCATGTGGCTCGATCAGCATCGACGAACTTGAACCGGAAGGAGTCTCATGATGCTGTGGATACGGGCCGGGAGTACCGTACTACGGCAGGTAGGATCCAAAGAGATCAAACTCGTATGCATATTCGCCCCCTGAGAAGCTCGGAATATAGTCATTTCCCGCCAAATCTGAATGATAGCAATGTGAATCCCCATGTGAATGTGATTGCTCAGGATCTGGCTGTGGCTCCGGCTCAGGCTCTGGTTCCGGATCATGCTCTGCCGCAGCTCCGTCTCCATCGAGGCCACTGGGTACGATCCCTCAGGTCGCTGCATGTGCGGGGGACTACAGTCGACTACCCTCCAAGTATATATGGCTTTCCGCAACTATAGTACCATTGTATGTACTCTAATGATGGTTGCAAATCGGAAGCCATAACCATCTGAGGTCTTCGACCCATCCGATAGTTCCACAGCGCAACAAATTTTCGGTGCTTAACCCCCCAATCCAACTACGGTTTTCCTCTCTTATTGATGCCGTGAACCTCCCCCGCCTCGCATGGCAGATCTGGGATATATTGAATGCAACCAAACTGCCGTAGCACCAGATCCCCGTCATACCACTCGACTACATTGAAATTTATAATTGGTGCGTTAGTGCACCATATTTCAGAATGAACATATGCAGACGAGGGTATCACAGCTATAATTTTCGGGCTACGATATGGCATCCATATAAACTGCATGATTAATAACATGGTTATAATTTAACACGGTGTAAGATATAGAAAGTAAGATGTCACGAATATTAGAATAGCTTACCCTTTTCCCGGCATGCTGTTTGATCATCAGTCGGTATATCAGGACAGTGTGCGACCTCCCGATAGCCGGATAAAGACTCTACCTATAAAAACAAATATAGGGTTTAAGGTTGGTAACATCAGTCAATATAGTATGACTACGAATAATGACAAGTATATTTTATCACCTGTTCACTAGTGGATAAACATATGGTTGGTGAGTAACCGATGCAAAAAATGGCATCCGATAAAGCGCCCAGGACTGCAGCAATGTAAGGCATCCGCCCATGTCTAGAATAGAAGGCTTTGTTGTCCGACAAAGCTCCCGATACAACACTGCTAGAATGGCGGAGCCCCAGCTATACGAGCGAACATTGGTCAAATCAGCTAATAGGGGTAAGTCCATCATATGCACCTTGTTGTTGTTTGCATTGGGCATCAGTACTCCCCCTATAATATGCATGATGTACGCTCGAGCAACGCACATCAACTCACCTTCAGTGGCATTCGCTGATAACTGTCCAAGTTTGGCTTTCAGCCATGTAAATTTCAAGCTCGTAAAATTTGTCTCATCATCTTCTAGAGAGTTTCTTATTAGCTGATAACATAGTGCAGCCGGCTCAGTAAATGCAGTTACTCCCGTTATGGGACTCCCGTCGATTAGGGGCCCAAGCTGCAGTGCAACATCCTCTAAGGTCACCGTGCACTCCCCACACGGAAAATGAAAAGTGTGGGTCTCCGGGCGCCACCGCTCCACTAGCGCAGATAATAAATCATACCGCAAGTCGAACGTCCGAATCAATGTTGCTGACCCAAATCCGGCTTGCTCCAAGTACGTCATCAATTGTGAATCCGGGGGATATCCTATGCCATTCACCCGGCCCCTTATTACTCGGTACGAGCCCTGATAGTGTTAAATTACAGAAAAAAAATGTTAGGATAACATAATTTATTTTTATATATTACGTATATCCTTTTTTAATAGAACTCATGATTAACAAATAATAATATATTATCGTGTTATTAGCCGCATCAGATATGTGAGGACTACTGTTAATCAATGAAGCCATTGTGATGCCTGCAACTTTAAAAAAATTTAGTAAAAAACCCTTATTTCGGCCCTTTGTTCGTATTTTTTTCACGGATTTTATTACTTTAAAAAATATACTATTTTCTAATTTTATTATTTTACATTTTTTTAGTACATTATGTTTCAAATTCATTAATTTAGTGTGTTTTATAAATAAATTTAGAAAAATAACCCTTATTTCGGCCCTTTGCTCGTATTTTTTTCCCGGATTTTATTACTTTCAATAAAATATATTATTTTCATATTTTATTATTTTACATTTTTTTAGTATATTATGTTTGAAATTTATTAATTTAGTGTGTTTTTTAAATAAATTTTAAAAAACCCTTATTTCGGCCATTTACTCGTATTTTTTTCCCGGATTTTATTACTTTCAATAAAAATATATTATTTTCGTATTTTATTATGTTACATTATTTTAGTACATTATGTTTGAAATGTATTAATTAATTCTATTTTTTAAAAATATTTAGTAAAAAAACCCTTATTTTGGCCTTTTGTTCGTATTTTTTCCGGATTTTATTATTTAAAAAATATACTATTTTCTAATTTTATTATTTTACATTATTTTAGTATATTGTGTTTGAAATTTAGTAATTTAGTGTGTTTTTTAAATAAATTTAAAAAAAACCCTTATTACGGCCTTTTCCTCATATTTTTTTCCCGAATTTTATTACTTTCAATAAAAATATATTATTTTCGTATTTTATTATTTTACATTATTTTAGATCATTATGTTTGAAATGTATTAATTAATTCTATTTTTTAAAAATATTTAGTAAAATACACTTATTTTGGCACTTTGTTCGTATTTTTTTCTCCGGATTTTATTACTTTAAAAAATATACTATTTTCTAATTTTATTATTTTACATTATTTTAGTACATTATGTTTCAAATTATTTATTTTAGTGTGTTTTTTAAATAAATTTCAAAAAATAACTCTTATTTCGGCCCTTTAATCGTATTTTTTTCCCGAATTTTATTGCTTTCAATAAAAATATATTTTTTTATTTTGTTATTTTACATTTTTTTGAATTTTATTACTTTCGGTGAATATACAATTTCCGTTTTTTTTCGTATTTTATGTTTTCTTAAACATATTTTTTTATCATTTTATTTTTAATAATATTTTTGTAAGAAAACTAATTGCAACATGCTAAATAAATTTCATAAAAAAATTCTAATCAACATAGAACGTACATAACATTGATTTTTTTCATGCTAAATAAATTTCATAAAATATATATGCTAATTAAAATAATAAAACACATAAAATATACATAACATAGATTTTTTACCCAAATATTACAAAAAAATTAAATTAATACAAAAAAATTATCTTTACTTCTTTTTTTTCTTTCTTTTTCCTTCCTTCCCTGATAACACTCTAGAATAACGTATTTTTATGTATTAATTATGTATTTATTTTGAATATGATCCTGCTAATTTGAGCTATTTATGATCTTTTATCTCATAGGGACTAAATTTGAGGCAAAAGCAAAATTAAGGGCCAAAAGCGTGAATTTAGAGATAAAATGGGCTAATGTGCGGCACAAGAAAAAGTTGGTGCCAAAAGTGCAAGCATGGAGGACACAAGGGTTGAAATGCAAAAAGAAGAGATTTTATTCTATTAAACTCTATCTTAATTATATTAGGATAATTAATATTGAGATAATTATTAAGGATTAGTTTTAGGATTTTATTTTATCTTTATTTATCTTCAATTAAATGTATTTATCTTTTAGGAATTTAAGTAGGATTAGACTATCTCTCCTAGCATTATAAATAGGGGGTGAAGTGACTCAAAAGGGAATCCCATCTTTTTCTGTAAACACTCTCTCCCCAAAAGTCTAAGCTTTTGTTATTTTTATATTTCTTTTCAATAAAATCTTTATTTTAATTTTATTTATTTTCTTTTCTACCACAACCATGAGCCACTAAACCCATCTAGCCGAAGGTTGTCAAAAATCCCCAAAAGGGTTCATGAGGCTTAGAATCCGTACTTAGCCTCCTCGCTGAGTATTCATCATTTCTTCGCACTATAGGGCTGATGCTTCCGTCCATGTCCTTTAAGAAGTAAGTTTTTCAACGTATGCAAAGGCAGCCGTTTTGTATGTTTTGGGAAGGTTGCACAGTCAGTTCGTTAGCTTATTGCGTCAGAGGTTGGCGAGCCCAAAAGACAAAATGGCGTGGGATTCGCCATTGAGAAGCGTTGATCTAGCATAAGACGATCCCACAGAAGCGATTGTTGGCTAGAGTTAGGTTCCACTAAATTGTAAGTCTAAATCCTTGGAGCTGGTGGTCGTAGGCGTCCTCTTCCACTATAACTGGCTTATTCGGTTTGGGAAGGATCATCTAAAAGTCGAGGATTGAACCCACGGCGGAACGAGACAACTGGAGGTTGGAATCTCCCATAAGAATTTCCTTTCTCTCAACTCTATTTTTAATTTCTCAAATTTTCGATTAAATATTCTTAATTTTGTTTTTATTTTATTCTTCGTTTCCAAATCCAAACCTTTAATTCTGTTTTTTTTTTAGGAACGCAGGTTGTCTTGGGCAAGACTTTGCTTGGGATTCCACGGAACAAGATATTGTGCAAATCCAGTCCCTGAGGATTTGACCCTACTTCCCTTTTACGATTCTTTTTCATTATTTATTAGGGATAGGATATTTTTGGTGCTTTCAACAACCGCATATTCCCTCTTTTTCTTCTCCTTTCGTTTCCTTTTCTTTCTTTCTTCTCCTTTCCTTTTCTTTCTTTTTCTTTCTTTCTTTCTTCTCCTTTCCTTCTCCTTTTCTTCTCCACCCACCAGCCGAATGGTCCCCCCATTATAAGGGGGATGGTGCCGCCTCTGCCACTGGCACCACTGGTGCCGCTTGTGGCAGCCCCTCCACCAGGGTGTTGTCACATCCTCTGCAGCCTTTTTTTTTAAACAGTTATTTTTTTATACCATTTTGGTAAATAATAAATAGGGTATACCATTTTGGTATTTTTTTATTTTTTTGTATTATTTTTGTAAAATTCCTGTAATTTTATTGTTGTGCTAATTTATAATATTTTAAAAACTAAAGAGATTATATGAATCAAAATCTAAAAATTTTTAAAAAAACAAATTCAAGCAGTTTGCTTCTTATATTTTATTTTGCTCAACGGTGGTGCCAGCTTCCGAGATGGCTTCGCCCGCCTTTTTCTCCCTCTTACTAACCCTTTCTTTCTTTCTTCTTCTCATTCATTTCACATGTCTTCTCTCTTTTCAGTTTGCATGTCTATTTTGTAGGTATCTTTGTTGACTTCACAAGTTGTGATGGACAGATGACGGCGCCAGTCGTTCGCTAAAACTCTACTAGCCACCAATAATTTTTCTTGGAAAGTGGGTGCCTCTTCATCAACTTTTTAATATATTTTTATTTGTAGAGTATTTCAGAATAATAAATGATTTCACGAGTCGATTTGGACTCATGTTGTCTTAAGTTTTATATGTCTGCTCTTGTAGCAAGTTCTTTAGTCTTGCTTTTGCATGTAACCTTAGTTTTACAAGTAATTTTAGGGGTGGTTTTATTGTCGTCCTCTCTAGTTTGGTGAATGCTCAATTTTTTTGTTTATTTTTAATCGCCGCTTTAGACCATCCGAGGTTGAATTCCTTATCATATTAAGTGCTTGCAACCACTCTAGATATGTCGTGCTTGAGTTGTGACAAAACCAATTGTCAAAGTGTCATGATGTTCTATTGATGCTAAGGCTAAAGCCTTTATTGTGTTGATGGAGCTTGTCCTTCACCATCTACTACGAGTGTTTGTTATTTTTTCCCCTGAATTGTATGGTTCTATTTATTGAATAAATTAATGAATTTACCTTTTCAAAAAAAAACTAAAAAAATTTTATACAGAAATTTTATTTTGAGGTCAAGGTCACTACCTGTCCCTCCCTCCATCCCTACTCTTATGTGAGCTTGAAAATTCCCTTCATCTTGGTATTTCCATATTTAAGTTTTGATGTTTTCAAAAACCAAATTTGAATATATGTGTTTAATATTATCTAATTGTTTAAGCTAACGACTTGAAATATGAGTCTTAAAACTTTTTATAAATACATTTATTTAAAAAAATAATTAACTCAATTTTTTAATCCAATTTATAATATTTTTATTTTTTATAAAAATATAAATTTATTTACTATTTACTAACTTTATATAATTTTTTAATACTTATATTAGAGTATTATATATTTACTTCTCATATAATATAAAGAATAAATTTTGCTACTAGCCCTTGTATCGTGCGTAAATCGTGGACTTAATCCATATACTCTAATTTATTTAATTTTAATTCCTATTTTTTAAAAAATTTTGGAATATCAGTCTTGGTTCAAATGGTAGCAGTTAGCTCTGCTAGTCAAATTCTACTATCAGTCCTGCACTATGTACAAGTTGTGGATTTAATCATTGTTCCCCATTTTAATCATTTTTAATCTCCATACTTTTTAATTTTTTGAAATTGCAACCCTGACTCAAACGATAGCCATTAATTCCATTAAATAAAATAACGTGGTTTTTTTCGTGAGTATCATGTGGAAATGACAATCTCATATGATATTGCACATATGATAATGAGTTTGTGTTAGGATTGAAATCTCAAATCTTGAAAAGTGTAAGGACTAAAAAAATACTAAATTAAAATACAAGGTTTAAATCCGAATCTTACGCATTGTACAAAGACTAATAATAGAATTTCAACTAATATAAATTATATAATATATAAAAAGAATATTTACATTAAGTATGGGATAAACCTGAAAAATGGGAGGGTTTGGACAGAATACGATGTCCGAAAAATTGGCTTAAGTAAAATTTAAGGCATGTTTTCTGTATGCTTTGGGCATTGGGCAAGAATATTTTGGCCTGAGTTCAACCCAGCACGAATATTATGTTATAAAATAATATTATATTAAATAACGATTATATATTTATATTTATATTTATATTAAATCGCTAATCCAATAACAATTAAATTCACTACCCAAGACCTAAAAAAAAACTTACCCAACTAAATGACCCAACCCAAAATATAAAAAATTAAAATTCATATTTAATACAATAAAATATTTATTCTATTTATTTGTGTTTTAATATAATAAACATTTATTATATTCATGATAGTGTTTTTTAATATATTTTAATGTATTAAAAAAACATTTATTTTAACTTTTTTTAGTGCTTTTAGTGTATTATATTTTTTAAAAATTTTAATTTTAAATAAAAATTAAAAATGGGCGGGCCGTACCAGACTTGGTTTACTTTTAAAATTGGCTTGGGCAAAAAATTAAACTCATTTTTCGGGTCGGGCCCAAACTTGGGAAGTAGTCTAAATACCCTGCATAAGCTCGGCCCAGCTCATGAACACCTCTAATATGGGAGCTTAAGCTGTATCTTTAAATCGAGTCTATTTTTTGTTCAAATTATTTTTTGAGTTTAATATATATATTTTAAATCTTCTCAAATATCGATGTAAACATCTAATTTTAGCTTCGAAATCATTTAAGGGTTGCGATTTTTCTCTTAAACATATTTAATTTTTATTTCAAAGTTAATTTAATATTGATTTAATTTTTAAATTGAAATTAATTTTTGAATTTTGCAATAAGGGCTAGAGTGAATTCCTCTTGCAAACTTTACGAGTTTTAAATCGAATTAAGTTAGGATTTTATTTATTTATTATTTAAATTGAAACTAATTTTAAATTATTTGAATATTCAAACTTTTTAAGCTAAAAGTTTGGTCCTTGCACATTTTAATTAATTTCATTCAAACTTTAAAATTCTGCCTTGGAAAAATGCCAATCCAGTCCCTCTGATTTTTACATTTATACTTTTTAAAATCAAACTTTTTTTTAATATTTAGTTGAATTTAATTTAAGTTTAAATTTTTAAAACTTATTTTAAAAGGAATAATTTAAACTTTAAACTTTAGAATTTTTTTATTCTTAGAATTTAAACTTTAGATTTTTTTTTAAAGTTCAATTAGTTTTAAATTTTAGAATTTTAAGTTTGGATATTCCTTTATTTCTTTTTTTAGCTTTTAGAATTTAGAAATTTAAGTTTTAATAGGTTTAATTAGATTTTAGTTTACAGTTGGACTTTCTGTTTTAGAATTTAGATTTTAATTTTGATCAGGTTTAAAATTCTAGTTCTTCCAGAATTTTAGAATTTTTAACTTCTAAAAATTTAATTTTAATTTTAAATTTTTTAAGTTCTTAGTATTTTAGGTTATATTTAACTTTAATTTTAGAATTTTTAAGTTCATACTATTAGGTTTTTTATGATAATTTTAGATGTTTAGTCACCAATTTTAAGTCTTTCGTATTTGAGAATAGTTTATTTGGAGTAGAGATTAGAAATTTTAAGTTAGAAGCTCAGTAAGAGTGCTTTAGATTTGATTACAAAATTAAGCCTTAATTTTTAATATTTTCCTTAAATTAATCTTAGGATTAGTCTTCAAACTTTAGGCAATAAGTGGCTACCAACGTAGCCTAAATTGGTTAGTGGCTACTCTACTTTTTAGATTTTTAAATCTAGCTTGCTAGGTTCTCTTCTAACATATTATGACAATCGAACTAGTTTTTGAGTTTGGACAGTGTTAGGATCGTCCCGATTAAGCAACAAACAAGTAAAAATAGCAGAAGAAATTGAGAAGATGATCACACAAATTTAACGTGAAAAAACCCCTCCAAAGAGGATAAAAAAACCACGGGCAAAGATAATTTTACTATAATGGCAAAAGAATGAAGAGTACAAAAGATGGAGATAAAACTAAACCCCGAAAACCCGAAAAACAAAGAACCTTCAAAACGTACACACAAAATTCTCTGAATGTGTTACGAGTTCTAATCTAATGGGTGTGTCATATTTCTAAGATTGTAAAAGAGCCTATTTATAGGCTAAATTAGTAAGTCAAATAAACTATACTAATAAATGCTAAATATATTATACTAATAAATACTAAATCTTCTAGAAAGAAAATATATTTTTGTTTAACTTGACTTGCAAGCAATCTCTTAGAATTTGGGTCACACAATTCTAACAGACAGGTAATTTGACTCTTTGACATAAGGCAATTTACCATTGAGGTTGAAAATTGCTATAAAAAATACTTTAGAAAAGTTTGATAGTGATTACTAGTGTCAAAAAGTGCGTTTAAGAAAATAAAATATTCATTTTAGAATGGTGTTTGTAGAGGGCTCTTTGGTGGAGAGAGGTAGTGTTGCAAACAAGTGAACGAGATAAACTGGAAGAAGGGGGATAGGAAGACTAGAACAGATCCAGTAGCACTAAACGCAGTGGTAGGTGGTGGTTGGTAAGGTGGAGAAAGGGAAATGATGTTGACGATAAGGCTAACAAATAAAACAATTTTAGAGACTTTTGAGAGTCAGAATTCCATTATGAAAGGCTTCTATTTATAGTGCTTCAAGGATAGAAGTTACAAAGCTAGTAATTAATGAAAGTAATAATAGATATTTTTCAGTTATAAAGGCTAATAGCTTTCTTTTTTTATGAAAAGATTTTGTAGGTGATAGTAAATAGTGAACAAGAATTCATTATGTTCGTGAAAGAAGGGAGAAACACACAATGTTACAAAATTGTATTGAAAGGAAAACCTTTTAACTACCTCCATATCTAATCCACCATGCCAAGCTTTTCAGAACATCCCAAGAGTGAAGATAATCCAAGAACTTTGCCATATTTCAGGGTTACTTCCACTTCTTCTACTTTGGAAGTGATATAATGTGAAACATTTTTCGCAAAACATCTCTTGAAATGTAAGATAATGGTTGTTCTTGAATGAGAGTTGTTCCTGAATAATGGTTATTTTGACTTATTTCAAACATGAGTTGTTCTCAATGTAGACGTTGTTCCGAACTAGAGTTGTTTTGTGGTGATAGGTAAAGTTTGTTTTGAATAATGACTCTTCTGGAAAAACACAATTATTCTAAATACAAGTTGTTCCAAGAAATGGTTGTTCTAAACATAGCTATTTTTGAAATATCATTATTCTAAACAAGAGTTGTTTCGAACTTTAGTTGTTTTCAACAGGAGTTGTTCTCTAATGACAACTACATTGAATGACAGTTGTTTAAACTAAAGTCTTATCCTGAACATAATTATTCTCAAACAACAATTGTTCTGAACAACAACTATTCTAAATAAGAGTTGTTGCTTCGAAAGAGATATGAACTGAAACGACAAAACTAGTTGTTCCACGCTTGATAGCACAATGTTCTGAAATACAATATAATTTATCTCAAAGAAGAGATAAAATTTTAGTAGCCAAAATTGAGTATTTGCAGTGTTGTAAAGTAGAGAATATGTATTTAGATTCATTGATATACGGAATATATAAACTTAAATTATAGTAAAAATTAAAAACAAGCTATTAAGTAATTAATATTATGATATATGTGCATGTAATATATAAACTCGAATTTGTTTGTATTGTGGTATATGAAATATATGTAAATAAAAATGATAATTTACTCAAATTAAAGTATCATTATTTTCACGTGTTATTATTTACCACAATGCTAAGTTAGTAGTATTTTGGTGTTAACAAATATTTAACTGAGATTATTGTATAAACATAATAAAATAATTGAAGGTAACCGATTTATAATATTGTTGTACAAGCCCAAATTTTGCCCGGCCCAATACCCAAACTTAATTACAATTAAACCCCAAGCCAAGAGCCCAAAACCAGACCCAATTTTAGCCCTAAACCCGAACGGCCCAACAGACTCAGGCCCAAGTGCCAAAGTCAGACTAGGGTTTCAGTCTCTGAAACCCTAGCGCCGCGTGCTCTGACCCTTGGCCTAGCCCGGCGCCGCCTCCATCAGCATTGTCACGTCAACTCTGCTCCACCGCTCGCCTACTTGCCTTGCTTCGTCAAGGTACCTGCAAACAATAAAAGAATAGCAGTACCAACAGCAGAAGAGAGAAAAAAAGAGAAAACAAAAATAGAAATAAATTGTAAAATGGCTATAAAGCCATAGCAAAATGAAAAACGGGGTTCGGCCCCCATTTTCTACAAAGAATAGAAATAAAAAAGGTTGAACATCCATTTATGCTCGTTTTTTCTTTTTTTCTTTTCTACTGTTACTATTGTTTTTGCAAGTCTATTTCTTTCATTTTTTTAACACAAAAAATATAAAAAAAGATTAAAAAGGAGAAGTCTTTTACCCTTTTTTACGTCACCGGAGCGCTCAGGAGGCCGAAGAGAGTCATCGGAGAGAAAAAAAGGAGACTTTTGGTCTCCCCGCCGCCGTGCACGGCGGCACCGACGCCGGCGTACGGCGACCGGTGTGGTGGCTCTCGGCCGGACTCTTGGCCGGTTTCTGAAAAAGGGGGGGAGAGTTGAGAGAGAATTTTGAAACTTTTCTTTGAAGAAGAAGAAAAAATGAAAAAACCATCAAAAAAATTTGGGCTTTATAATAAAATGAAACGGCGTCGTTTTGGGTAAGGGGAATCCGCGCGCCAACCCGACCCGACCGCTAGGGATCCGCGTGTTGCGTCTTGAAGGGGATATTTTCGCAGAAAGCCCTTCTACCTTTGCGGCGTATTCAATGTAGTTTTTTTATTTATTTGCAATTTTGGCATCGAATTTTTCTTCTGTTTTGATTTGGTCCCCAGACCATGCATATGCGCTTCCCAGGAACGACGCCGTTTTGGAGAAAAGGGATAATTTCTATTTCGATCCCCCTCTTTCGGTGCGCGTCACCATTTGGTCCCTCTTGTCTTTTTTTTATTTCGATTTCGCCCCGTATTTTTGGCTTTTACTTCGATTTAGTCCCCTTTTTAGCATTTTCGTTATTTTCTTCATTATCTTAATGTATTATTATCTATTATTATTATTATTATTATTATTATTATTATTATTATTATCATCTTTACTGTTATTATTATTATTATTTTAATATTATGGTTATTATTGTTATGTTTTTATAAATTTTAGATATAATGTTTTATTATATTATTATTATCTAATTGTTTATATGTATACATATATATATATATATATATATATATATATATATATTTCTAACTCATTTAATATATAAATACTCAATTTTATATACATATCTATATATGTTTTATATATATTAAAATATGTATATTATCTATATTATTCTTTTTGTCTTATTTTATTTTATAATTCACATACGTATATATTTTCATATACATACATATATTCTTATGTTTTGTAATATTTATACATACCTTTCTTATAATATATATGTACATATTTTAACCTTTGTAAATACATATATATATACACATATCTTAATTTATGCCTATATATATCTTTATATTTAATCGTATTTACTATTTATTTGTTTCATTTTCATTTTTATTTTGAATGAATGTTTTAATCTTATTCGTTTTTATATTTTGTTATTTTATATGTTGTAAGTTTGATCTTTTATATTGATTGCTATTGCTCGTATCGTTTTTATGTTTTTGTATTCATTATGGTTTTGCCATGCATAAAAGATGTAATTTGCTTTTACTATGATTTTGTGTTTTATTTTACTCAATATAACAAAATTTAATTATTTTTTTTAAAAAAATGGCATTTCGTGTTTGGATTCGAGAAAATCGTGCCCTAACTTACTGGGTTTTAATTTTTTCGATAAATCTAAATGCACGAATCTTCTCAAACTCAAGTTTTAAATGATCTCGAGATTTATAAAGGATCGTGTCCTAACTTACTGGTCGTGATCCCTTTTTAATCCAAGATAGTTAAATATCTTTTAAATAAGCATTTTTTCATTCGGGTATCGGGAATTCGAGATATTGTATTCTAACTTACTGAATATGATTCTCTTTCTCGAATAACGTGAAATATGCTTCTTTTCCCAAAAATCTTCTTTTTAATATAAGGATCGTATTTTTTAATTTTTCCAAGTTCTTAATTTTCGACATTATGACATTAACTAATCAGCTAGGTACCAATTTCTGGGCGTTACGAGGGTGCTAATCCTTCCTCGTACGTAACCGACTCCCGAACCCGTTTTCTAAATTTCGTGGACCGAAACCGTTGTTTTAATAAAATCAAATCATTTATTAAAAACAACCTCTTTTCAAGGTGACCCAATCACATCTCAAAAAGGATTGGTGGCGACTCCCTTTTTCGTTTTCAAAACCCAAGTCGACCCCGTTTTCATCCAAAAAATGGTGTCAACAATTGTGATATATGAAATATAAATTTAAATAATTAATATAATTTATTAATTATTTGTAAAATTTAATTTGAATAAAAAAATCATAGATTTCTTTTATAATTAATATAAATGGTGGGCAAATTTATAATTTAACACTCAAGCTAGCTTTTGAAAACTGACGCATACACAATTTGAATAAAAGCCCTAAAAACTCAAACTCAGATGAGTTCTATGGGTCATATCTCTTAGCCACCAGATCAATCACAAGAGTTGAACTGTGTCCAAAGTTTTGATTTTTTGGCTTAATTAACGGTTTGGCCCTCAAGTATACCCATTTTTCACTTTGGTACCTAAAGTATCAATTTCCTTTATTTTTGATCCATTTTGTAACAACCATTAAAAAATTTTCATTAGGCAACTTTGGCAGATGGAAAAGTGGCATGCGACATGTTTTGACTAATAAAAAAATATCACATGACAATTAGGTTTGTTTAAAATGAAAACATTAAATTTTAATTAAAAATAAAATATAATATTAAATATTTAAATATTAAAAATACTTTTGACTTTGACTGATCGTTGACTGACATTGACCAGCCACGTGGTGATATTAGAATATGCCACGTGTCCTTTTTAAAAAATATATTTTTAATATTCTATATATTATATTGGTTGAAAATATAAAAAAAATCATATATAATATATAATTTTTTAAAAATTAAAAAAATGTATAAAATTTTAAAATATATAATTATAAATTTAAAAAATTCACAATAAATTTTAAATATATATTATTTTTATAATATTTTTCAATTTTTATATATTATTTTGAATTTTTAAAATTTAAAATTATATATTTTAGAATTTTATAAAAAATACTTTTAATTTTTTAAAAATATATATTATATGTTATTTTTTACATTTTAATCAATATAATATATATAATATTGGAAAAATAAGAAAAAGGGACACATGGTGTGTTCTAATACACAACGTAGCCAATCAAAATTAAAAGTAATTTCTAATATTTAAATATTTAATATTATAATTTTTTATTTTTTAATTTAAATAAAATTAATTTTTATGTGACATTTTTTATTTGTCAAAACATGTCACGTGGTGCTTTTTCATTGGCCAAAGTTGTCTAATGGATTTTTTTTAACCATCGTTATAAAATGGACCAAAAGTAGAAGAAATTGATACTTTAAATACTAAATTGAAAAAAAAAAAACTTCAAGTATGAAAGTGGAAAAATGGATATACTTTATAAGCGAAATCTATAAACTTAAGTATGAAATGATTATTATGACCGGTGAAGCGATACCCTGTACATTCTATAAGTCCAAGTAGCTGCCCTACAGTAAGCCCAAATTATGTGATAAAAGGCTAGGCTTTTAACAATGCCGATTTTTCTACGTTGGCCCAATTCCCTCCCTTTTTAGTATCTTCATTCTTAAATTAGAGTTATTACAACTAACTAAATAATTGATGATTATACCATTTCCTAAAAGTTATTATCAAAATAATTAATCCTGATTTATTTTTTATTTTAAATAATAAATGTACAAAAGCATACTAATTTCTCTATTTTTTTTTTACTTGAGTTAAAATTTGTTATTAGTTTTTTATTAAACCTAAATTATGATTATATTTTAATCTGGTTATTTTTAATTATTATATTTTTCGAGTTTTGAATTTTTAAATCCTGACTAAATGATAAATTTTAAATTCATTAAGTTATGTTATTACCATTATTTTATGTGGAAAATATATTATCATATATATAATGATATGTCGACTTATCATTTTCACATATCACATAACAAAAATCAATTAATGAATTTATCAATTTTCAATTGCAAATCAAAATTTGAAAATGATCCAAATTTGTCATCAAAATCTTTCTGTCTCACTTCTTGATGGAATTGATTCATCGAGCTAGCCATACTAATTAATATGAATTATTATGGTCAAACTTTTTGGATTTAATATTTCTCTACTTTCGGGTATTAATTAACTCAAATTTGTGATAATATCATTTCGAGACCAGCTTGATGATCGATCCATATGCCGCCATGCAACTCAAATTTAATGCAGTGGATGAGTCTAGGTGACCAGTTTCGAGCTTTAATTAATTTTCCTACAACAAAAAGCTGATCAATAAATTTGTTCAAACTTTTAGACTGGATTATTGTTGTATTCATGCTGAGTGAATGATCCAAAAGGGAATGTTGTCATTGGAGAATCTACATTCAAAACCATATGTTCCACCCTTTGTTTTGTTTGGTCAAATCTGTACTGACATTGGAAAGTCTTGTTCATCAAAATATGTTAGGGGAACCTATGAAATGATGTTCCTACATGTGCTTAGAATATAGCTTGCCTCTAGGGACCGGGTCGGCTCAAAGTTTACATCCCTAACATTCATTTTTTTTTATCATCCAACTCATGTATTTTATGCAGTCAAAAAAATACTTTCCATGGGAGCTGTTGCACCATTTCCAGCAACAATTTCTACAATTTAATCATTGAGGATATGGGTGGATGCAGTATGGTTTTAATCAGAATAAGTCGTCCCCTTGTTTTCATTTATATAATATTGGGGTATTTGTTGTAATAAATTGGGTCTGGATGGTAATAAGTCAGGGTTATCCAATTATTGATTTTTAATAAAATTCTTCGTTCTCTTTCAAAATTCTATAATTCTCGTAAGTACTTATACCATGTAGAAGATCTATGGATCTTAAAGAGGGTTTAATACTCAAAAGATCTATGTCATTACGAGAATAATTGAAGATACTTTGAAGACCTTTATAGGTGATTATTTTAGTGCAATATGTGTTTGTAATTGATTGTAACTTAACAAGTCTTCTTTTAACTCTTTACGTACACGGCTTGTTCAGGTTAAATAGATGCATTGAAAGAGCACTTTATTCATTCATAGAAGACCTTGAGCCAATCGATTTACATGTAAGCTTTCAAGAGAGAGGTCTTAGTAGAAGAGTGATCTAAATTGTGCATGGGAATAAAATTGCAATTTGATGAGTGAATTAAATATAAGTCACATCTAGTACAAGTTGATTGATGGTGGATTACTGTACGAAATTTCCAAATTGAATAAACAAAGTTTTAGTACCTATCTCTATTTTATCTATAGTAATTATTTAGTGCAATTGAACATATATCTAAGTAAATATTTGGAAAGCAACATCAATGTTGTCGCAATTTTTATGATAGTTATAATTTCAACTCGTGAATATGTCATGCATTTTCGTGTCCATAGTATAATTAATACGATTAATTTGAGTTAAAATTAATTCAGTTCGATTTTATTGTAGAAAATTATCACTTGAAATTTATCTTAATTTAAAATAACTAAACCGAAAAATGATAGAAAAATCGACCGAATTGACTAAACCGGCCTAACCCACCCAATTTACATTTATGCTCCTAATTTCAAAAACATGACGGTGCACGAGTTTGGTTGGATTGAAGAAATGTAGAAATTTTGGTGAGGATTTCAAACTGTGTGAAATTAAGTACTTCATGAGATGTCATTATATGGACTAAAGTGAAAATTAAAGAAGAAAAATATCAGCTTTATTCTCTAACCATCTTGATTTTTAATCATTATAACATGATGTACTTTTCTAAACGGAGCATAATAAGTTTAGTTATGGATTAATTCCATCAAACATCCCCAAATAATGGACCAAATTTTAAAAATATAGTCACTTTTGTTTGCCTCAGATTACATTTTAGTCACTTATCGTTTTGTTACAAAGTGGTCACTCTACAGTTAAGCTTCGTTACCTCCTTAACGGTGGTTCTACGTGACAGTCCAAATGGGTGTCTAAGTTGGCATTTAAAACCCATTTAGACTGCCACGTAGGACTGCCATTAGAGAGGTAACAGAGTTCAATAGTAGAGTGACCACTTCGTAACAAAATGATAATGTAAGTGACTAAAACCTAATATTTCAAACATAAATAACTGTAATGTAATCTGAGACAAACAAAAGTTACTATTTTTGTAGTTTACCCATTTTAAAATGTTTCAATTGAATCTTCAAAATAAAGTATCAAGTCCATCCACCTATCTAAGCCAATTTGATCAGTTTTCATGACTTTTTAACTGACCAACATAGGTCTTAGTCCAATTTTATTTTTTTTAAAAATAAATTATATCATATTTACGTTAAAATAATTTGAATTGGGTTGGATTAATTTAAATTATATACTATATATTTATTATATTTTAACATATTTAAAAATATGTATTAAAGTCAACTAAATCAATTGATCGAGTTAACTATTTTAATCAAACTCTAAATTAATTTAACCAAAATAACTTAATTGAAACCAACAAAGCCAATTGTGTAGGTTAAATCGGTTAACTTGTTTTGCACCAACTTTTATTCAACGCTAAATCTAACTGTCAACTTTGGTATTTAATGCGAGTTTGAACCTAAAGTGATTCCTTTTTTAAAAACATATATGGATTATTACATATTTTTGAACACGCCAAACCCAAACTGGCATAAGTTGATGGAAGAACTTGATTCATTTAAAGATTCAATCGTAACATTTTAAAGTTTAAGGGTCAATTTAACATTTAGCTCATAATTTGAAGAGGTTGGGTATGATTAACCCTTTAATTATTTAAGGTTAAATTTTTCAATTTTTTTCTTATCCTCGTCAACACGTTATAATCCTTAACTGTCATGTTATTGGACATGGAGGAGTAAAAACATTGGATAGCAGTCATCGCTACAGCAAGTCATTTGCCATGCATTATAGTTTTCAAGTTCATATTGAAATCATGAAAAAGCACTACTTAAAAATTTCCATGTCGTAAATGAAACTTCTTCTCTTTGGAAAATGGAGCAATTGATAGATATTTAGCAATTTTCTTTGCATCAAGTAATTCTTCTTGTACGGTCCGTAGCAAATGGGCAAAAAGAAATTAAAAATTATAGGATTTCAACCCATAATATCTCTACTAGAAAAATTATAACGGTAAATTTGACTGATTAAACCAAAATGACCTAAACCTAAGATTTAAGGACGAAGTTAAAATAAATTTAAATTTAAAAATCTTCGGGACCGAAGACAAATTATCGCATGGTAAATATCAATTATAAGGATTAAAATAAAATTCTAAAAATATAAAAAAGAATCTCACCTAAATTTTGACAAACCAGACTCAAAAGAAATATGATTGACAAATAAAAATAACTATTTAAATTTGAAATAACAGTACTAAACACATTTTTTAAAAATTTGAATGAATCCAACCCCATCCACCTAATTAAAAACCCCAATCTAATAGTTCTACTCTTACTCTTAAATTTTGACAAATATTTGAACCAAAGGTCTCTCAATAGATTCCCCCATGGAAGCTTTGCTTTTATGGCTCATGGTTTTTATTCCAATCATTATAACATGTAATTATTATTCACTAATTCTCCTCCTTTTTTTACCATGCAGAAGTATATTTATTGGTTGACGAAAAAGAGAGGTAAATTATTTTTTAATATCTTTTTCATTTTTCTCCTTATCCTCGTCAAGACGGTGTAACCTTTCTACTATCACGTTCTTAAACTGGAACTGGAAGGAGTAAACGCATTTCGTTAGCAGCCTTTCTACTTTTCATATTTAAATTTTATTTAAAAATATCAAATTTCTTATGGGTTAGACCAAATAGATGGTTTTGTGTCACTCACAAATAAGTTGATTACACCAAGTAATCCTTATTGTACGGTCCGTAATAAATGGGCAAAAGGAGAAAAAGGAGGATTATCGGCTATCATAAGAAGGTCGACCCATCTTTGAGCATTGAACAATGGTTAAAATCCAATGGCGTCGCATCATAAGGAGTTGACCCCCTTAATATTTCGGGCAAATAACCAATCAAAGTTGTTTTTTTTAAAAAATTATCGAAATAGGCCGATTTTTTGATTATTTACCGGAATGGGCCATTTTTCGCGAAATCGCGTCCACGTCAGCGCGATGTCAGGGTACGTGTCAGGACATCGCGTCCACGTCAGCGCGATTTGCTGACGTGGAAGCAAATCGCGCCCTCTAGGACGCGATTTGCTGACGTGGCATGAACAGTTTGTGTTTTTAGCTTGAAAAACTTTGAAAGGCCATAACTTTTGGCTCGGTTGTCCGATTGAGACGATTTTTTTTTGATTTCGAATAACTTTTCGAGATCTACGCGCTGGCAAATGGCCGAAGGCGGTTTCCTAAAGTTTTCGTCGAAAAAGATCCTTTTTTGCCCCTAAATTTTGATTTTTTCGGTTTAAAATTGAATTTTGAAACATTCAAATCGTTATTTTCCTCATTTATTTGAAGTAAACACCGGATCTTTTTTTACAGAATTGTTGTACTATTTTTTCTGATTTGACACGTGTATGGAATAGGTCCGATAAATCGTTAGACCGTAAGTAATATAATTAAGATAATAGCAGTATTTCTATAATATGTCAATTAATTAGTTTGGCTTAGTTGGTTAAGATGCTTGTTTTTTTCCTTTAGTACCTTAGTTCGAATCTTGTTGGTAACAATTTTGAATCTTTTTTGTTCGGATCTTTTTTGCTGACGTGGACGCGATGTCCTGACACGTACCCTGACATCGCGCTGACGTGGACGCGATTTCGCGGAAAATGGCCCATTCCGGTAAATAATCAAAAAATCGGCCCATTTCGGTAATTTTTTAAAAAAAAGGGCTTTTATTGGTTATTTGCCCTAATATCTCCCACTCACAAAGCTGGTTTTTTTTTTTTTTTTTGGTTGCCTATGTAAATGCGCCTTACTCGATTTTAATCAAATTAATTTATAGAAAAGAAAATTTTGGTTCGATTAATAGAAGACATTAAAAAATTTAATTTAACAGAATTAATCAATTTATTAGAATTAACAGAAATTTTAACACTTTAACATTACTTTAGTGATCAGTTAATGTTTCAATTTTGTTATTCTAAAGTTGTTAACATCTTCGTCGGTAGAGTTGTTAAAATTTTCTCCTTTTAATTCTGACCTCTTCTTGAGTCTAGATCAATTTAGGATTAAAATTTTTTTGTTAAGTCGTATTGAATAAATTATTTAGAGTCTAGTTTTTTTTATTTAATTTTTTTGTCGTTCTCTTTTGAGTAAAGAGATAAAAGTGTTATTTCTTTCATTTTCAGTCGCTAGGTTAACAATCTATCCATCTTGTTAAAATTTTCATTGGTATTATAGAGATCCAATTGGAAGATAGGGAGATTCAACCAAAGCATATGTCAAAATTCATGGTTGTTGGAAGGGTAATCTCTGATCGTATTTTAAATCAAAAGAGAGTTTTGGGGATTTCAAGGGTTGATGCTTGTTTGTGTGTTCGGGATGTTGGAGATAACACTTATTCAATTTCATTTCGCAAGGAGAAATAGATGAGGAAAGCCATAAATAAGGGGCCATGGATAGTTATGGGTCACCCAATAAATTTCACATATGGAGGGAGATACAATGGTTTCTACGTTAGATTTCTCCGGCATCCAATTTTGGATTCAGATTCACAATCTTCCAATGGATCTAATGACTACTAAGAATGCAAATATCATTGGTGAAAAGTTAGGGATGGTAGTTCAAATAGATGATTTGATCAGTAGAGATGGAATTGGAAGGAGTTTCCTTAGGATCCGAATTGAGGTGCAAATTTGGTATACATTGGTAGAGGGATTCTGGGTACCAAGGCCAAATAAAGAGAAGTTGTGAGCATCAATCAGGTATGAAAGACTTGATGATGTTTGTTACAGTTGTGGCTGTACTGAACATACTGTGAAAATTTGTAACAATGATCTAAAATATGAGTTGGGCTGACGGGCCGGGTCGGGCAGGTAAAGTGGGGATGGACAGGTCTAATCGTAATCTAGGTGTGTACTTGTTAGTCTGAAAAATTCTGTGATTGAAGTCAAAAGTATATCGATAACAAAGGTGAGGCACGAGCGACCTACCAAAATTGGATTAGAATAAATAAAAAAGAAGAGACAACAGAGGCATGTGCCACAGTCCACGGTCCATACGCCAAGTGTCGTGAAAATAGCGGCACACATGGCACGTGGTTTCGGCTCCGCACGGCGACTCTGCATGTTTTGTCTCTTCCTCACAACTATATTCCACCACCATAACGCGGCCAAATGCTGGCACATGACTCATTACCTAACCGCCATGTGCGGATGTGCACTAAATGACAACCCCATTGGCTACCACAGTAGTTCCAAAACCGAAAAAAACAACCCCACCTCCTTTTATGCGTGGAAAAAGACCTTTCTTTTCTCTTTCTCTTCTCTAATTTGAATGTATTTATAGATTCGTATTTAATATACTGGTAGCCAATATTTTTATAAGCTGAAACATTATTATATTTTTTTTATTATACTCTAAAAATAAACGATATTTTTAATTTGCTTCTATAGTCTTTCCAGTTTAAGGAATTTAGTGTAACTATTTAACAAAAATTAAATATTAAAAAATTGGATTTAAATAATAAATGTCCTATTTTAAATATTTACATTCTTTTTGGATAATTACAGGTAATAATTAAAATATCATAATCCGAATATTATCCTAATCCTTAATGACGTGTTTTATTGAATATAAATTTGGCTATCTCGATGTTTTTAATGAGACAATGCAATGAATCTAAAAATTTTGACCAAAGAAAATGTTTGAGCATAGGAAGCTCATGGCACAGTGCTGAAAAAGGTAAACAAAGACCTAAAAATTCACTTTTTTTTTGTTGGGTGATAAGTTGAAGGTTTTCACTTCAACAGTTCGACAGGTAAAGTCGTTACTTGTTAAGAACCTAAAATAGGTAATAATAGTAAAAAGTGGGAACTGGTCTCCACTTTATTCGACCGTTTCTTAATCTGAATTTATTTTAATTGGTATTATATTTTTTGAGCTAATAACCCTTTTAATTTATTTAGTAGCCTCTTTACTTTTTAAACACACAAATAATTGTTAGAATCAAGCAAAAACTCGAATGAATATTGAACTAGTGCTAAAACCAGTTGAAGTACTGATTAAGAAAACGTTTGAATTGGGTTTAAATTAATGTAATTTTTTATTTTATTTTTATAATTTATAAAATAATTTTCTTCTAATTATTTATCATTTTTACGAATTTTCCAAATTTCTTTTTTTTTAATTTTACAATGACTGAATTGGTAAATTTTTATGAATTGATTTGATCGGTTCGATTATTGGTCTGGTTTTTACCACATTGATATTCATACTCCAATATCTCTTTTTTGAGTTGAAAATCCATGATTGACTTTCAATTACTATCGTATCCGATGTATTGGTAGTGTATAATTTTATATAGTAAATTAAATGAAGACGCGTTATTTAATTTTTTTTATAAAAAATCTACTAACCTTTAAATAATATTACACACAACTAATGCATTAAATTGTAACTTTAATAACACATAGTCAACCAAAAGAAATTTGATAGCATAACAATTGAAGTGTGTGAGATTTGAGTTACTTGTAGGTTTTGGCTTTTACTATCCAAACATAGAAAATTTGGGTCAACTCATTATTATAACATTACATAAATACATGTATGTCTTGAGATTTACATGATGTATAGGGCAAAACAAGAAGAAAAAACTTATTAAAAAATATCAAAATAATTTGAAATTTTTATAAAGGTCAAAATGTAATTTTACCACTTTAATAATAATGGATATATCAGCCGTAAAAAATAAATTATTAATAAAATTTATATAAATTAGAAATGTATTAAAATATAGTGGTAGTCAAATTTAATGTAAAGTATCCAACCGATAACGCAAAAGATTAAAAAAAAAAAGAATTAAATACAATGTCTCGTGCACTCTTACAAGAAACTAGGTTCATTGTATTAAGGACACCTGATTTATTTATTTATTTATTTATTTTAATTTAACATCTTTGTCAAGTACTAATTTAAAATCCAGCAGCTTTTGTCAGCTTCTTAAGCCAAATGTATATATATATATATTATGAAAAGCTCACAAATTATTCTTAGCATTACCCAGGTGGAAGTGTAGGACCTTGAGATTAATAGCTGGATTAAGGAATAATGAGATGATTAAAGGTGTATGGTCGTTTTTGTCCTATAAATTTTAGATAACATGGGGAAGTGTGCCGAAACCGAATTGTCGGGATTTTCCATTTAAGAAAAACATAGTTCATGTTCCTTTGTTCTGTCAGAACGAGGTTTTATGTGGTTGGATTTGTTGGTTAAACAAATGGGAATGCATGAATACCAAACTTAGGGTTTTGTTTTGCGTGAATTTTTGTTGTGATACGACGGATTTGTGCCATCTGGCAATGATGCTCTAAGCTATCATTCATACCGGATTATGCTACCGGGTGATTAAACCAGAATTTAGTTAAATTGATATTTTAGATTTAAATTTCATTGTGCTGTATATATATATATATTTGTTTAGTATTGTTGGGTTTCTTTTACAAATAATTTTTAAAATTAATTAATACGTAGAAAATAATTTGATGTACTAATTAGTAAAAAAAATATTAAAAAGAGAAGAGAAATATGTTTTTTTTTATTAAAACATGTTATTTGTTATTGTTCAAGGGTAATTTTGACATAAGTGATAAAAAATAAAGGTGAAATTGTTATAAAACCAATATTCTAAATAGACTGTAATAGATAAAATGTAATATACCAAATTAAATGTTAATTTACTTAAACTTATAATAGTAATAAATAATATAGTTATATTAAAGAAATCTAAATTTTGATTTTATTTAAATAAAATGAATTAAAATTGGTATAGAAAAATATTACATTACGGAAGTGGTGGCATTGAGATTACTCATCATATTTTGGAATCTTTAACATTATTAAGAACGTGAGATTACTAATGTTTGAATCCTATGTTAGAATCTTACATTATCCAACAAAACACACCCTTGTGGTGTGATAAAAAAAATTAAGTTTTCATTTTAAAATGGATCGTATTTCAACTTTGTTTGTTGAGTTGAAAATCAATACTAACTCTTAATATCTTATTTATAAAAATATCTTAAGATCTAAATCTAGCTACTATAAATCCTTGTACTCTTTGCATATTTAAAAATGGTTACTTTACTTTTAATACTAGGAATTTAATCCTTCTCTCATGGTTTAATAATTACAATCCAATTGATAATATTATCAGTGAAATTCAAATTAATTGAGTTATGTGACATATTTAAAATAAAGTAATTTGCTCATGTGGCTAGTATTACACGCCTTGAAATATTAAATATTAGATTGTTAAGTTTTTTTTTTAAAAATTTTAAATTCGTAGATTTAAGATTCATCAACATGGGTTTAAAGAAGTAAAGTGAAAGCCGACTTTTTTTTTTTTCTTACATAACTTCTACAATATTTTAAGTTAGCGATGTGAGGAATTTTTTTTATTTTCAAAATGTCACGAAATTTAATTAACAAAATTATTTTGACGATTAATAGTCGGACTTTAATTATTATATCAAAAGCATAAAGAAATTAAATTATTAGAATTAAAAGTAGAAGGATTAAATTTTGAATGTATTAAAATAAACCTAAAATTAAATATAAATTCATATTAAATTTATTAATGGATAAGTATTTTTTTAATTTTGCATAATTAAGTATATTATCATATACAAGATCATGACATATCTGCTATGCAGAAAAAATGCAAGTATTTTTTTTCCTAATAAAAGTTGATCAATATATGGAAAATTCATTGAATCTTAAATTGAAAGAAAATAAATTACATATAAATTATTATTAAAAGTAATTTGACTTAGATCAGAATGATTCTTAAGAAACTACAGATATGATCACAATCACATATTTATATTTATTTAACTGAATAAAAAATTCATTTATAATTTTAAAAATTGATGATTAAAAGTTGTCTGTAACTTTTTTTTTTTTTTTTACAAATCACACTCTTTAATTTGATAGGATTTTTCATCTAAATAAGGCAAGAAGCTATTTTGTTCTAAAATAAGGAAAAAAATAACTATTTTTTTAATAACTTAATTATAGGTTATGATTCTATCTGTTTTTTTTTTTACACAAAACACTTAGAACTATTCCTAGTGTCTCCCCAACGCATAAATATGAGGATAATACGTTTCAGTGCACTCAAATTCGTGTTCTCTTATATTAACAACAATACTCATGGTACTTGAGCTAAAACCCTAAAACTCAATCGAGGAAATAATATCTTTTTAGAATTTAAAAGGAAAGGCTGAGTGTATGGAGCAGCAGGAATCCAAACACAGACAACAACTGAAAACCTTGATTGAATTTCTTGTCAGTTGTTGTTGTTGTGTATATATATTCATAATGCTGACAAAGACTATGAAAATCCATGTGGAATTAGGGATAGAAATCTGCCATTGTTAGACACCTTGACTCAAAGATGGAAAAAAGAAAAGAAAAAAATAAAGTGCAGGAAAAGTTAAAGAAGATGAATATTAAATAGAAAAAGTGAAGTAATTATATGGTTGGGCAGTTCATAATGCAATCTAGGACAGCCCCTAGCCAGATAATATAAACAATTTGGGAGCCATAGTGTCCATTCTTTTTAATTCTTCAACAATCTGAAAACCTTCTCTTTTTTTAAAACAAATTTTAATTTAATTATTTTAGGCTTAATTTTTGGGTTAAAATGTAAATTTGTTGGTAAATTTTAAATTTTTTCATTATATTTTATTTTGGTTAATATTTATCATTGACAGTATGATTAAATTATATTTTAAATTTCTTAAAAAATTATATAATTTAATTTTGATCCTCTAAAAAAATTCTGGTATACTTAAATATTTAGACCTGGTTTTATATTCATATCAATAAATATAAATATATATATATATATATATATATATATCTTATACATAATATGGAATATAAATAGTTAAAATTCCCTCCATGGAGCAAAGTCATGTTTAGAAATGAGAGTAATCCTTATAAGGTAGCATTGAAAAGCATTAAAATAGCATTGACCACAAAGTTTAAAGGCATTGAAAGAAAAGAAGGGAAAGGGTTTTGATTTTTATTACATCCTTAGCCAATGATCTTACAAAGTGAATAGGAAGGAATTTGGGTTTAAGATGGGGACAAGGGTCCTGAATTAATGGCAACACTTCAATGCAAATTTCTCTTTATAAAAGCAAAAAAACTCTCTCTAAAGGTTTTTTATTTACTTATTTACTTAAATTTTCCAATTGGAAAGTTCATAGCTTTCCTTAATTTTGTTTTATCATTTTTTTTTTCCTTTTTGATGTAGACTTGTTGTCTTATTCCTCTATAAAAATTATTCCTCTATAAAAATTATGTCAGTTTAAAAAAAAAAAATTGTCTTTATTTGCCTTTGGTTTCTCTATAAATGGCTGACTAATGTCTTTTCCTTAAGTCCCTCCCCGCTCTCTCTCTCTTTCAGCAATTTTTAGATATTTTTCTCTCACTCCCCCCCCCCCCCCCTCATTGTATTCATTGCTTTCCTTTCTGGCCTTAAAAATGGAAGAATTGGGTTACTTGTGGAATTATCAAGAGGTTGGTCCCTTCCCCCCCCCCCCCCCCAAATTTCTGTTTTGTTTTAATGGCATTCTTTCTTGTTTTGTGATTTTGGCTCTTTTGTTTTCATTTGTGTCTCCATTCTAAGGTATCATTTTGGGGTTTCTTTCGTTATTCATTTTTCCAGTTCTTTGTATCTCAAAGTTAATTTTTTGTTGGGATGAATGAAATGTCCAATTTCTATTGAAGAATTAGATTCATATGTACTTGAAAAAAAAAAAAAAAAAACTCTTTACATTGCTGCACATGGTATGTAGTGCATTTGTTCCGTCCTTACATGAGCAAAAAACATGTTATTAACCAAATGTCTTTTCAAAGAATTTCATTTTCCCCCCTCTTTGAAAGGGTTTAATGTTGCATTAATTCTTGGTTTGACTAAAAAAAAGAATGACATTTGGATCCACATGGACCAAGCAGTGTTTCACACTGTTCTTCCCCAAACTCTGAACTGGTTGTTCTTGTTCATCTACTAGGCTCATTTGCTTTATTATATAATGATTCATTTCATTTAATGATATGTCTTTATTTTCTGGTTTTGACAGAATCTTGATGAACTGAAACTGAAGCTGCAATACAGTTCAATTGAGCTAGAGTCTGTGAAAATGGAAGCCAATGAGCAGATAAGGAAATACAAGGAGGAGCTAAAGTTGATGGTGAATCTATTGAACCTTGCATACCAAGAAAGAGATGAAGCAAGGGACCAATTACAAAAGCTACTCAACAAATTCATGCCTTGTCCTCCCCCCCAACCTGAAACTCCTCTCATGGTTGCTGCAAAAACTAACTCAAGCATCACTGAGTCAAATAGTTTATCACATGGTTCACCCCCAGTGGACTCTTTCTTTGATGCAGTCACTTCACCAGATTTTCCCACCGTTAAAATGCCTGCTGATTCAACTGGAATGGGGCTTTTGAATAATCAGCCCTTTGTTCAAAATGGGTGTGGTTTTGTCCCTTCCATGGGGAGTCCCAAACCTGATGGTGAAACAGCTGTGATTGACAAGCTTGCAAAGGGCAAGGCTTTGCCTGAAAAGGGCAAACTTTTACAAGCTGTAATGGAAGCTCGCCCTCTCTTACAAACACTGCTCCTTGCTGGTCCCCTTCCTCAATGGAGGAACCCTCCTCCTTCAAACACTTTCAAAATCCCTCCTGTTTCCCTCAATGGCTGTGATTCTAAACCTGTGGTCACCCCAAAACGAGTGAACTCGTCACAGTACCTTGAAATGAGTCGTGGGACTCGGCAAATGTGTTCAACAGCCATGTTGAGTTTTGCAAGTTCTGGTGCTGGTGCTGGCGTTAACAATCAAATCACAGTAACAAAGCGGCAAAGGTTCCAATGAGTTTCTTAACAGAAGCTTTTTTGGGTGTCCTTTTTTGTAAAGATAAAAAAATTTGAGGGTGTTGCGGTGTAAATTGGTTACTCATTTTTAGGGGGTTGAATTGAATGATATAAATATACCATAGTTGTTTTACACTTTCTTAACTTCTGGTTTTTTTTTTTTTATATCGTAATTTTGCATATTTTGTTCAATTTCCCCCTTTTTTATTGCATTATAGTCGTGAAATTTTCATTTATATCAAGAGGATCTAATTTAGCTTCAAATACAGGATTATGATTGAATTTTGAGATTAGATTTTTATAATTATAGACACCAAACATTTTATGTTGTTATTAATTTAAAGTGTAATTATCTTAAATACAGAATAAATGGCAATGCTATCATTAGAAGTGCAAGAATTATGAACCAATCATCCAATAACCAAAGAAAAAATTAGTTATTAAGTGTCAATATAGAAGGACGTGGGTTCAAGTGCTCTAAATCGTATTATCCTCTTATTTAAGGTTGGAAGAAATTATGAATTGTTCTAGGTATTATATAAAAAAAAAACAGATATGATAAGAAATTATAATGAGATCAAATTAAAAAATAAAAAACCCACAAACACTTGCCAGCTTAAATAACTCATATGCTATATATCTATTCATAGAAACTTTTCTTGTTTTAATTAAAATGCTTTTGATTTTTGAACCATTTGATATTCCATGTTGACCTAAACCCTAAAAATTTAGGTGAAAAAATAATATGATAATTTTAAATCACTTAAAAAGCTTTATTAGGTCTCTCAAAATTTTTAATTAAAATTGTCATTTTTAAAAAGTTTTATTAAACCCTTTAAAGTTCTTAAAATTTTAATTAAGCTCCTAAATTTTTAAAAAAATTAATTGGGTCATTCAAAACTTAATTCCAAAATCTGTGCGGAAATTTGAAAGTCTCCTGGAAGAGAAAAAACGGTAAGTGTAAACGATATTGATGATTAACAATTAGGCAAAGAGTGATGGAGACGCCATTAGTGCCCCTTTCGGACTTCAACTGCAGCAAATAAGGGCAACTTTCCACGTCTGAAGTCTTCACTCAGCAGTGACAGCGACTTAATAATATCAATATGTCACCGTATAGGTTCCTTTAATATGCTTTCACAAACTATTTTTACTCAAAAATGTGATCTATTCTAGAATTTTCCAGAAGAGTAACAAGGCATAATTCAGTACCAGAAGGTAGAGGTTGATTTGGGGTATGCATCAATCATTTCGAGTTGGGTTAAATGAGTTTAATTGATTTCATATTCATATCTGTTCAAATCATTAACATTTTACATTAGTCAAACATCTAAAATAGAGTACATAATTAAAGGGAAAATTTTAAAATCTAGAACATACTCTAGCCTGTAATGCAATATTTAAACTTTTATTTGATGAAATTATATTGGGACGAATTAAATACCTCAATAATAATTATTTGAGTATGCAATATAATAGCCAGATTACCATCAGATTACAAATGGCCAGCAGACATCAATGAGTCATTTGTAAGTAAGAATAGCCGAAATTCAAGCATTCAACCATTTTAAACAAATATGAAAACATGTTAAATACCTTCTGACTTAAGTTTATACCAAAGATGATTAAGTGGCAGTAAAGCAAGATTACAACCTTAAAAAACAAAAAAACTAAGCTTAAATCTTCCAGCTGAATCTGAAAATAACAGTCTCAGCTTGCAACAAAACACAAAAAATAAAGCATTCAAAACAAGGTAGTCGCCAACTGCTTAGATAATTCCGATTTTGTTTGCAACATCCAAGGCATCGTAATCCGGCGTCAACCTAACATATGCCTTCTTTGTGCCATCGGGCCTGAATCATGAGAAACATGTACATCAAGAAGAATGTTCACATAATATTTGTACACAAAACACATAATATTTATCAAGGGCACAGGATGCAAGAAAAAGCTAGTGGATCTGTGTGCATGTGTGAATTCACATATCTAACAAACTCTAAAGTGTGGTCTACTTCATTTAGGGCTAAGATGCAAGGCCCTTTGGTTGCCTGGTCCTAAGGTGCATGGCTCATGCACGCCTAGGAACATGACTCGACAAAACTGGGGTCATCAAGAAACCCAATTAAAGAATACAATCATAAGCAACTATTTAGGGCATATTCTGTTACGAAAATTCAAAGCATTGTTATTCTCAGTTCTCCATATGTGCTTTTATAACAAAAAAGTTGCCAAATGAGTGTCAAATTATCTACAAGTCAACAAACTTGTGCAGAAATGATTATATCAAACAGTACAATACACTAAGCTGTAAAATAGCTACCAAAGATATAAACTAGCTCATGGAACATAAAAAATGGTTAATAAGCACATATAAAGCTATACCTGATCAAGGTGTTCACTTTCTTGGCCTGAATATCATACATCTTCTTCACAGCATCTTTGATCTTCTTCTTGTCTGCACGGATGTCAACAATAAATACTAAAGTGTTATTGTCCTCGATCTTCTTCATGGCTGACTCAGTTGTGAGGGGAAACTTGAGAATCTGATAATGGTCAAGCTTGTTCCTCGGTGGGGCACTAATGCGTGGATACTTCGGGTTCCTATCTTTCTTCAAGGTCCTTGGCCTGTGAAACGTAACCTTTGTTCGGATCTTCTTGGCCTTCTTCTTAAAAGTGGCTCCAGATTTCACTGCTTTCGCAGCCTTCAAGGCCTGTGCCTTTGCATCTGCCTTCTTCTCAACTGCATAATATGCAACGATCAAGATAATTAACGAATAGAAGCTATAAACACCATTATAAGAATAGGTTTTAATTCTAGCAGGAACTTGAGTCATGTATGTCCATTACCATTGCAAAATCCATATTCTACAAATATCACCTAAGTTAAATTTTAAATAACTCTATCAATTGACATATTCAAAGGGACCACTAGAATACAGAAAATAACCCTAGTTAGTGTTACGAATCGGTTATTACTTAAATGTATTCGATTTGTTTCAGTTTTAAGTTCAAATTTCCAAACCAAACCAAGCCTAAATTTATCTTTTAGTTAATTTATAATTTTTATAATATAAGAATAAATATTTCACATCTGATTTAGTGAAAAAAAAAACTAAAAATACTATATAAAAATATTCTTTAAAGAAAACAAACAAATCGGAACCAGCAGAATACAGTTTGGTTTTTTAAAAACCAAAATTACTGCATAGCAATCACAATTTTTTTTTTCCAAAACCTATCCAAACCGAACCATTATCACCTCTAATAAACAATTATAATCCAATCATTGAATCTATATAACTAAGACAAGATGATATATTTAGCTTGAGAGACATCACAAGTTCATATCACTTCCAATGAAAACGGTTAACGGAAAATGGGGGAAAACGGAAACCCCGTATCCAAATTTCCAAAGCAATGAAATGCATATACATGTTAAATAACACAAACTATTCGGTAATATTCTATATCCTTATAAATCCAACACCAGGAAAGAGTAAAGAAGAACAAATCAAAAGCTTACTTAACAGTTCATTTTTGAGTTTTTTTTTAAAAAGCAAAAGAGTACAAAAAAAAAAAAACATATACTCAATGCATCAAACAACAAGAAAAAGAAAACAGAGATTAAATATATCAATCAGAACTGGAACAAGCATTACAAAATACAAAGTAAAGAAAATGAGAGAAAGCTAAATTCAAAAGCAAATACCCTTGGGAGCCATTGGTTACAGCTGCCTCAATCCCTTTGTAAACCCTAAACCAATAAAAGAAAAACAAAAAAATAAATAAGATTGAAATCAATATAACAAAATAGAAGGAAATGGGAACGAAAAAGAGACCTGTAGATGGGGAAGCGAGCGGCTCTAGGGTTTGCTGGAGAAGGTGAAGCGGGAATTAGGGTTTATATAAAAGGGCTTCTTAATTTCGATAAAACCCAATGGGTTATAATTAAAGGGCCGACCAATAACAAGCCTGGTGCTCTGTAATTTTTTTTATTAAATAATAAAGAGTTACAAAATGATCATCTTACTATTCGATTTTTTTCTTTTTTAGTCACCAACCATTAAATTACTAATGGAAAGATAACTTGAGAGCTTTTGAAATTTGCATAATAGCAACTTTAACAGTCAATATTTATAAATTGTGTTAATTTAGTCTTAGATTTCAAAAAAATTTAACCCTCAATATTTACTCATGTTTTATTTTTCTTTTTTGCAGTTTTACTTTTATTTGTGACATTGAGGGTTAATTTTGAAATAATAGGAAAATATAAAAATTATTATATTGGATTTTCGAGTATTTTCATTTTTGATATATATATATATATTTATCAAGTTTAGTTGATAGATTTGTTTTTTTAGTTTTTTAAGTGAAAGAATCGTAAAGAAAAGCAAATTTGAAAAAAAAAATCAAATTATACAAGGTATAAACGTTGAGTGTTAAATTTTTTAGAATCAATACTAAATTGAAGCAATGTATATATATTGAGGGTTAAAGTTACTCTTATAACCAAAAAAGAAAAAACCGAATAATTGAGTGATTATATTGTAAATTTTCATCATTAAATGATCAAAAATAAATTTACTAATAATTGGATGACAATTGTAGTTTATCCAATAAATTTATTTTAATTTTTACAACTTTACTTTTATTTGATTGAATTTTGACATTAAAATTTAATTTTTTTATAAAATTTTATTATTCAATTTCAATTTAAAATAATTTAAGATAAAATTTAATAAAAATTTAATATATTAATTTAATACTTATAAAAAATAAATTAATATAATATTAACAATTGATAAAATATTTATAATTAAACTTACAAGTTTTTCTTTTATCAAATAAAAATTCTAAGTCAACCTATTAATTTTTAATATTTAATAAATTAATTTCTTAGTTATTAAAATAAAATATTTCAAATAATATTTTTCTTGTTATATTTTATTTTTAATTCATCAAAATCAATATTATTTGGTAAAATTTAATTAAATATCAAATTTAGTGACAAAATTTTAGTAAAACTAATTACATAAAATTTGTGTGGAAATTTTAATTTTATTCTCAAAGCATAATGTCAAATATTAATCAAAATAAAGTATAATGACTAATTTTAATATTATAGTGACAAATTTATATTTTAACCTTTTTTTTATTTACACAATTCTAATTTTTAATTATTTTATTTGAGGAAACACTTTTAAATTTAAAATGCTTCAAATTTATATTTATATTATTAAAATTAATCACAAATGAATAGTTCACACTTTAACCATGAAAATTTAAAAATTTAAAAAAATAGAAAATTCATAAAAATAAAAATAATATAATATAAACAAAAACATTATTTTATAAACAGTAAAAAATTAAATATTTAAACTAGCTTTAATTCGATTGAACCAGTTTTCTTAATTGATTCAATCGATTTTTGTTACCCGTTCAATTCTCTTTTTGGTTTTATGACAGCATATGACTTGATTGGATTATCAATTTTCCGTACAATCGATTTAATCGATCAAAATAATCAAATTTTAACAATCCTAAATAGAGATTAATGGCATTAATAAGAAAGTAATTTTTTTTATGAGAGGTGGAGGGTGGAAGTGGGTACACCTAAAATCTAATGGTAAAGAAAACTTTATTTCAAAATAAAAGTTGTTTGCTATTTTACCATAGTAAAGAAAATTTTAGGCCAAAATATCAATAAAATTCCTATTTTTTAAAAAATTACTAAAATGGACCCATTAAAAAATTAATTATTGGAATGGCCGTATTTCCCCGAAAACGCGTCCACGTCAGCGCGTTGTCAGGTGACGAGGCAGGAAAACGCTTCCTCAAGGAAGCGCTTTGCCTACGTGGACATAAAGCGCGCCCTCAAGGATACGTTTTCTGTCCACGTGGATAAAGTGCTTCCTTGAGGAAGCATTTTGCCTGCGCGTGAACAGTAGCAACGGCTACTTTTTTGACCGTTGGTGACCCCTCCAACGGTAAAAAAAAATATATAAAAACCCCCATTTCATTTTTTTTCACACCTAAATCCTTTCTCTCAATTTCTCTCCAATATTCTTTCAAATTCCTCTCAATTTCCTCTCAATTTTCTCTCAAATTCCTTTCAAATTCCTCTCAAATACCTCTTAAAAAGCTTTAATTTTTTAATTATTTTAAAAAAGCTTTAATTTTATTTTTTTGAATTTTTTAAATCATAAAAATTTGACCGTGTTAGCAATGGCCGGAGAATTAATTCGTTTCGATAACAAGCACATATCAGTCGAACAAATGAAAACGGTAAGTGTTAAATTTAATTTTTAAATATTATTTAAGATTTTTTTGATTTATGCAATTTTAAATGATTTTTATTTTATTATTTCTTATAAAAGCCTGTAGATCGGATATTGCAATGCTATATCCGTAATATGCATGGTCCTCCATCACCGTTGGTAGAGAATTACCTGCGGGAAGCGGGTTTTTGGCACGTGGAGAAAGTAGGCCGAGGATGCAAGTTGGACCCGAAACTCATCAGTGCGTTGATTGAGAGGTGAAGACCCGAGACGCACACATTCCATCTTCCATGTGGAGAATTCACTATCACTTTGGAAGACGTAAATTTGCAATTGGGATTACCGGTGGACGGGTACGCGGTCACCGGGTCTGTTCAATCAGGTGATTGGGAAGCGGTATGCTACGAGCTTTTGGGCGTTATTCCGGAGAATATTAACGGAGGTCGGCTCGAGATGGACTGGTTACGAGACACATTCCCGGAGCCAGATGATGATTCTACTTAACTGGAAACAATTCGATATGCTCTGGCATACATTCTTCAAATAATTGGAGGTTATTTATTGTCAGACTTGTCACGAAACCTTGTACATCTAAGATGACTGCTGAAACTTGTTGATTTTAGAGCAGCTGGTGAATTTAGTTGGGGGTCTGCCTTGTTGGCAACATTGTACCGGGAGATGTATAGGGCGACATGATCGAATAAAGTGAAAATCGGAGGTTGCCTATTACTACTGCAGTCATGGGCACAGTTTCGCTTTCTATTTTTACATCTTCGAGTGGACTACCCGTATACATTCCCACTCATAACGAGGTAAATTTTATATTAGATTTTACAATTATTACGTAGATTTAAAATATAATCGAATGCTAAAAATTTATTTAATTAGGTGGAACCATTCGGCAAGTTATGCTTGATTACCTACCTCTCTTGAAGATATACAACTTCTATTAGACCAACGGTCGGAAGCACAAGTAAGTATTAAATAAAATAGATATTTTCATCATGAGATAGTCGATTGGTACTTAGTATTTAGTATAGAGGTGTTCATGGGCCGGGCCGGGCAGGGTTCGGGCCGGGCCCATAAAAAAATTTCGGCCCGTGTCCTAGGCCCAGGCCTTACCTGGCCCGAAATATGGGCCTAGAATTTTGTCCAGGCCCGGCCCGGGGAAAAAATCCTAAGCCCGAGCCCGGCCCGGCCCATTTTTTAAATAAACACAAAAAAATTAAAAAATTAAAAAAGGTATTTTAAAAATATTTTAAAAATAAAAAAAATTTAAAAAAATATTTTTAAAATATTTTTAAAATAAAAAATAAAAAATATATATTTTTTATTATATTCGGGCCGGGCCGGGCCCGGGACAAAAAAGTGGTGCCCGAGGCCCGGCCCGTTTTTTAAACGGGCCTAATTTTTTTGCCCAAGCCCATATTTCGGGCCTATATTTTTGCCCAAACCCTTCCATATTTCGGGCGGGCAGTCGGGCCGGGCCGCCCGGCCCATGAACACCTCTAATTTAGTATTTAGTATTATGTATTATGTATATAACTAATATTTCCATCATGTTTATATAGTTTCAATGGACACCATACGAGGATCCGACAATTCGGGTAGTAATTCCGGATGAATACTTCTAACATCCAAACGCTTAGCATGTGAAAGTCACATTGGTCAACTTTGCGACCGTGGAGATGCACCAGTCGGACAAAGTATTACGGTAATTTGGATTCCGACAACCGATTCCCGTGGCACCTGAGGTGTTGGATGATCATCACAAAATTGACCTACGGCAATTGCATACGGATTGACCGAGATTCTGGTCACACTACATCTAAATATGGGAAGATCGGTATGATTATATACCTACTCGGGAACTGATCATCATTCCAAAGTTAGCGTGCGTGTCGGAATACATGCCATGATTTAGGATCCATGACAAGCCCTATTTACTGTCGGAAGAGGAGAGGCAACGACAATTGCGTGTCCAAAGAGAATGACATGGCCCTTTAAATCCAAGAAGAAGGGACGACAATGCAGGCCCATCAACAGCGCTTACACAATCACCCGGCCCAGCAACAGCACCGACACAGTTACCCGGCCCAACACTTCAACCGACGACACCCACAGTACAACCTTTTCAGATGATGCCAGGTGTGTATCCTATCCCCTTTTATGTATCCTAACCCTTATATGTTTCCTTTTTCTAGTCTTATGGCAGATTAGAGTCAATGGCCCGGTTCATCTCCATTTTCGATTACGCCGAGTGGACCGCCGATGTATAGGCCACCGTTGCACGAGGGATCGCGTAAAGAGCCATCTGGGAGCTATTCTTTTTACCAATCCCCATCACCGTATGGTTTTCAAACAGCTCCGCCGTTGGTGATGCAAATACCTCCACAGTCACTATTCTATCAAGGTGGCTCATCGTCCCAACACCGACAACCAGATCCCCTACCGAAAGAATCAGAATCCCCGCCGGAGCAACCACAACCCCCGCCGGAAGCTGGACAAATGAGGAATCCAGTGCGTAATCATCGACGACTGCCATGTGGCACTGAATCCGGCGGGCACGGAGATTGATTTTTACTTTAATATATTTGTACAAACATTTTAAATATTTTGATATTATTTGATGTAATAAAATAGAAATTCTTCTATATTATTTCATGTAATAAAATAGAAATTTACTTTTACATTTTTAATATAATAGAAATTCTTTTAAATAACACAATATTTTGAATATTTCTATATTATTTCATTTAATAAAATAAAACGTTGTTTTGAATAAAGTAATTGTAATTTACTTTAATATTTTTAATAAAATAGATTTTCTTTTAAATAAGTCAATATTCTGAATATTTCCATATTATTTGATTTAAAATAATATAAATAATACAAAGTTTTTTACAACAACGTTCAACTATTGCGATTTGGGCATGAGCGGCTTGTATGGCCTGGGTTCCTACACCATCCGCATAACATGGGTTGACTGGCTATTTCTCGGATATCCATATTGTTACATATTCTAGTCACCCAAGGTCAACCTTTTGGTTTGCGATGCAATTCTCTATCCAATAACAGCTTAAAGGGAGCAAGCGATATAGGCGGCCACTTACATTTATCTTGGACCGGTGGGAATACGTGTCTCCAAACGTTGTACATGTTTTCTAATTTGTACACTTCGTCGACATAGCTCATCGGATCCAGACGGAGATTTTGACAAGCTGCAATTACATGAGCGCATGGATAACGAAGTGCGTCAAACATCCCACAGTCGCAAGTCCTATTTCGCAAGTGTACACGATATTGCCCGCCAATAACACCTTGGTGCGGTCTATCAAACTCTGTCACGCGAAACCATAAGTTGTCTCGATCGTGACACACTGTGTGCATGGTGTTCACCCGCGCCTTGGCCTTGTTAATTTCTTGCACTACCTTACTGCACCATACATGGCCTCCCTGCATCTGGCCTGCATAACTTGCTGTTCGTTTTGGAAATCGCACAACCGATGTTATCAGTAGATGGCGCGTTCCTTTTAGAACAGAATTTATGCATTTAGCTAGGTTTGAGGTCATATGACCATATCGTAGGCCACCGTCGTATGCTTGTGCCCACTGTTCAAAAGGTATGTTACAAAGGTAGTCCGCGCCTTCGCCGTTAATTGAACGCAAAACTACCAACATCTCGTGAAAACGGTATTTATTTATTTCATACCCTACCAATATAAATTCAAAATGACAAACAAAATTATATTAATAGAGACTAAATACACATGTTGGTCACTTGTCATCGTTCACTCTTAGATAGATATTGCCTGCAGTAGTTGGAAGCAACGTGCCTTAGGCAAAACCGATGGTGTGTGCACTACCATGAGCTTCTCTGTCGATTAATTACAGCTTGTATTCCGATGCCCCGATCAGAAATAACACAGATATCAGGTTGGGGGCACACATGCCTCCTTAACCTAGATAGAAAAAAATCCCAGTCATCAGCTGACTCTTTCGGTGTTATTGCAAACGCAATTGGAAGAATTCTCCCACTGCCATCCTGTGCCACTGCTAGCAATAGCCGATGGGTATATCTACCAAACATAAAGGTACCGTCAATTTGTACCAATGGCTTGCAGTATGAAAATGCGTCTCGGCATTACTTAAAGGTCCAAAACAGGCATTTGAACACTTGGCATCCACGTAACAATCGATCGTTGTAGTACGCATGTTTCGTTTCAAAGTCTGTTATGCAACCTGTGACGTATCTCTCTAGCACTTGACACCACTGCCATATTTCATTATATGAAGCGTCCCACTCATTATGCATCTTCTCCAACACCTTCTACTTAGCTATCCAAGCCTTGCGGTAAGAGGGCGTGTACCCCATTTGGCTACGAACATTGGCAATTAAGACTGACACTTAAGTCTTGGGATCTGCCTTCACCGTGGGTAGTATCAAGCTAGCTAACATAGCTGAATCCATCTTGGGATAATCTTGTGAAATACCTGTCAATGGAGTACATTAAATAATGCAACATTACATAATAACAGTATTATTCAGAAACCTTAAATACTGTAACTGCAGCACATGTATGTGGACCTTTGTACTTTTTTATCTCTTACAACCTTGTCATTTTTCTCAACGAGGCGTAGATTTTCTATAAGCATGTACCATATTGCACTGCACACTTCGCCTCAAACTTATCAGCTTTGGATTTAACCACGTGGTAGTTAATGCCGTTATTGATGCTATGTTGTTTCAATGCACTAATAAAACTATCCTTATTGGAAAACTTATTACCAACTTCAAATTCACCCGAATCCAGTATCAAACTTGTACGATCACACAACCTGTGTGGTAGATATGGAAACTCCTAATGCATCATCTGTAGACAGATCGACATTATGCATGTGGGCTGGAGGTGAGTATGCCCTGAATCGCAGATCTTCTTCTTCATCTGAACCCCCTTCAACATTTTTAAGTTCGATTGGAATAGGCTCCGGTTCAAAAAATAATGCAACTTCTGCACCATCGGGTCCAGGCTCTCGAGGTGGATCCATATCGGAGTCATCTTCTAACCCACCATCATCTGTAACGTACGAGTTCCCCTCACTGGTGAACGTCGTAGGGAGTACATCATCCTTTCTTCTGGCATTTCATAACGTCCCAAATTGGATGTAGATTGCCAACCACTAGAAGTTGGTGCCGTTCTCTAGTACGTATTTCCAGCATCAAACATTGACCCACCGAGGTGCATGTCCCATCCACTGACAGAGTGTTGTGCAGGGGATGTGTATTCCATACCGCTACCAAACATAGGCTGTTCCGTATTTTGTAACCCACTAACCGAGTGTCGGGCAGGGGTCGTATATACCTCTCAAACAGCAGTCGCAAGTGCATCATTTGGCGATGTAAATTGTACATATAACTCCATATAGGGTGCTCCACTAGCGAGATGAGTCTGCACCATTGCCTCCAAGCTACGAGCCCTTTTTACGTTGAACGAGTCATATGTCACTGGATCAACAGAAGAACAAAATTGATACGTAATAGACAGAACTTTCATTGGCGTCGTTCCGAATATTTTATGCCAATTCTTTTACGAAGTTCTGTCAAATCTATGTTCTGGTTAAAAACCAGTCGCACTGTATTCTCCAATAAAAAAACAACACCCTTCTCGGTGTGACGAACATCACCATCATAGTAAATAACAACAATAATACGTTCACTCATCTTCATTTTCTATCCTTCTTAGACTCTCTAAATTTTTTTTGCTGTAACTTATGCAATCTGAGAAAAAAATTTACCTCATTTATAGCCTCAGGCCAAACAAGAGCTACTGTAGCAAAAGCGCGTCCACGTGGGAGCTTCTTTCAGTACTTTTGCTGACAAAGCATCCTGCTTAAAGCATTTTTGACACTATTTTCTCAGAAACGTCTACTCGAAATTATTTTTTCAAGAGCTACTGTAGCAAAAGCGCGTCCACGTGGGAGCTTCTTTTAGTACTTTTGCTGACAAAGCATCCTACTTAAAGCGTTTTTGATACTATTTGCTCAGAAATGTCTACTCGAAATTATTTTTTTAGGAGCTACTGTAGGAAAAGCGTGTCCACGTGGGAGCTTCTTTCAGTACTTTTGCTGACAAGGCATCTGCTTAAAGCGTTTTTTGATACTATTTGCTTAGAAACGTCTTCTCGAAATTATTTTTTCAGGAGCTACTGTAGCAAAAGCGCGTCCACGTGGGAGCTTTTTCAAATTAACACTAAACCTTAATCTGATTTTTAAAAATTTTTAATTAATTTACTCAAATAACCCTAAACCCTAATTTAATTAATTTTTTCTTTAAAAACCATAAACACGAAATCTAATACAATTTTGAAAAATTTATAATTAATTTAATTAATAAACCTAAACCCTAATCCCTTATTGATTTAATTTTTTCTTTAAAACCCTAAACCTAAAAACCATATAATCCTAACCCTAAACCCTAAAACAAAAACCCAAAACCCTAACCAGCAGGAGACACGGGCAAAACGCGTCCTTGAGGGCGCGCTTTATGTCCACGTAGGCAAAGCGCTCCCTTGAAGAAGCGTTTTCCTGCCTCGTCACCTGACAACGCGCTGATGTGGACGCGTTTTCGGAGAATTGGACCATTCCGGTAATTAATTTTTTAATGGTCCCATCTCAGTAAGTTTTTAAAAATGAGGGCTTTTATTGGTATTTTGCCCATAATTTTATTTGATGTTTGTTTTTTCATTTCTTTTTTATCTTTCTAAGTTACTTTAATTTTTTTATTTGATTTCTTATATACTACAGAATTACTACATGTGATAAGTTAAATATAATTTTTTACAAATTTTTCATCATGGGTCAATTTTATGTTTATAAATTAAAATATATTTAATAATTTTGAAAAAAATTTAAATGAATAAAAATTCCTAAAAGAAATTCCAATATTCACTTAAATGAATTTTTTATTTAATTAAAGTACAATAGAAATATATTTAATTTAAATGTTTAATTAATAAATGGTAATTTGTTTTAATATATTTTACTATTTTTTAAGTAAACTTATAAAATTTCAAAAATTAAACAATTTATTTTAAAACAGGCATTTTAAACAGTTTTAAAATTTTTAATTTTTTAAAAAGTTTTAAATTTATTTTTAAATAATTATGTAGTTCCATAAAAGTATGATATTAGAAATTAAAAATGAATTGTTACCGACGGTGGACACCTTAAAAATAGGATCCCTTTAAATATAATTTAAAAATGAATTATTTTAAAACTTAAAGTTTTCATACCTTCTTTTAATATATATATATACAAGATTATATTTTTAAAAATATCTTGTAATTATATTTGATTAATAGGTTAAGAAGTATAAAACCGGTAATAATTAATCGATAATGATATCATATTATTTGCAATTTTGAACCCTTTATACATCGTGATTATCATATAATATTTAATACCCTTATTGATTAATGAAAATATTTTTAAAATGTAATTATAATATTAATACACGATTTCATATATTATCAATAAACCAAATGTAATTATCATTATCAATTGATGTATTAATACATCATCAATAAAACAAATATAATTATAGGTTTAAAATTGATATATTTAAATATCTCGTTAATGTAATTTTATACCCATCATTAAAAATTGTAAATAAATTTTAATTAAAAATGATAAAAAAAATCATATTTAAAACTTAGTTGTAAAAACGAGACCCACATTAAACATAATTAAAAAACATTTTAGAATTCAAAGAACTAACCCGAAATTCAATGATTCTATAGATACTCCTGTATTTTTTTAATATAATATATATATATATATATATATATATATATATATATATATGTATGATATCTTTCCAAGTCACTTTAATTTTTTATTTTATTTGATTTTCTATATGCTACGTGTGATAAGCTAAAATGTTTGAAGCGTAGAACCTCCTTCACTTCAACACTTTAGCAAGTTTCACATGCCAATGCAGCTATTGTTGGCTTCAAAATATTCTGAAATCTATGAGGGGCGGGGAATGAAAATCCCATGCTGAATATGATAAACACACACTTAAAAAGTACATCAATGCCCATTGTCTTCAATACCCAAGTTATTCAAATGATGTATAAGCATGCATAACATATACATGTATATATAAAAGAATGTTGTATCCATTGGCTTTGAAAATTTTGTGTCTATATGAAGTGAATCACGTTTGCTTCTAAAGCAGAAGCCAAGATGAATATGTATATATTATTCAGGGTTTGGCTCCCCATCAGATGATTCTTTCTTGTTTACAGATGGTTTAATGAAAGGAGCCAATGGTCCTTGGAGATCAGAGCCATAAATATGACCCATCTTGGTACGTTTTGTTTCCAAGTACTTCTTATTTTCCTCTGTAACGGGTGTCAAAACAGGCACTCTTCCAATCACAGCCAACCCATAACCCTTCAGGCCTGTGAACTTGGCTGGGTTATTAGTCATCAACCTCATGGTTTGAACCCCTACGTCTCTCAAAATCTGCAGTTCATTGAAACGATAACGAAATGATGCAGAAAACATGTTTAAAATTGATGTATGGAGACTAACCTGGGCACCAATACCATATTCACGAGCATCAACAGCTAAACCAAGTTCAATGTTGGCTTGAACTGTGTCATGGCCCTGATCTTGCAAATTATAGGCTCTCAGCTTGTGACCGAGTCCGATCCCTCGCCCTTCATGACCTCGAAGGTAAACCACAACTCCTCGACCGGCTTGCTCGATTAACTGCATTGCCAAATCCAACTGGTTGCCACAGTCGCATCTTGCCGATCCAAATATATCTCCGGTTAAACATTCTGAGTGAACTCTTACAAGAACATCTTGTCCATTCCCTATGTCACCCTATTTTGCAAAAGAGAGTATCAGCTTTGGCATACTTTTTGAACAGCTTTAAGTTTATAAAGAAAACTAAGTGAATTTACCTTAACAATTGCTATATGTTCTGTTCCATCTAGCTTCGAACGGTAGCAGTATGCTTGAAATAGACCCCATTTCGTTGGCAGACGTGAAATAGCTGTTCTTTCAACGAGATTTTCCCGCTTTCTCCGGTACCTTCAAAAATAGCAGCCCAAAATTAGCCTGCAACTAATCCTTGAGAAGGCAATAGTACACAACAAGCACAAAATTTCCACAGATTCTGGTATAGGGTCCTTCTATGAGTAATATACTTGTGTTATGTAACCGAGCTCATCATTTTCGTATGCGATTAGATCTTTAACAATATCAGTGTATCTAGGGTGGATAAGCAATGTCATTCAAGTCTCAAGTAAATCAATGGATAGAGCCTATGTAGCTAAAACTTGAAACTACCTAGTCACATTGAGAAACCAAGACATATTTTGATAGCTCACCTAATGAGATCAGTTATGGAAATAACTGGTATGCTATGCTCCAAAGCCAACTTTCTTATAAATGGCAAAGATGCTATAGAACCGTCCTCTGGATCCACAACAGTTGAAAGAACTGAAACAGGCCTTAAACCGGTGAGGATGACCAAATCGACCGAAGCCTCAGTATGACCAGCTCTTCTTAAAACCCCACCATTCCTATACTTGAGAGGAAATATATGACCTGGTCTTCTAAAGTCATCAGGCTTCGACTCAGGGGAAGACAGTGCAAGAACAGTCTTTGCCCTATCCAATGCCGAAACTCCGGTTGATGTACCGGTTTTTGCATCCTAACGAAGCACACAATTTGAAATAAACTATTGCAGCAAGCTTCAAATATGCTAATACCGAGAAACCATACATACCACTGTGATTGTGAAAGTTGGGGCAGAAGAATCTTTGTCTTCACTTTCTGGTGACATTAATGGAAGCTTAAGCCTTTCAAGGTCCTCCTCTTTCATACCTACGGAAACAATGCCTGAGCCATGCTTTACCATGAAAGCCATCATCTCAGGAGTTGCATGAGAAGCTGCCATGATAAGGGTTCCTTCAAAATCCTCATTTTCATCATCTACAACAATCACAAACTAAAAGAAAAAAAACCAATGCATTGAGCGAGTGATATAGCCAATACATACAAAAAGGACTTAGGGTGGGTTTGGATGGGCGATTGGGTGCGGTGCGTTTAGCTTACTTTTTGTCGCTACCATATCTAATCTCACCGTCACTGCTGTTTTTACACTAACCGCAAGTAAACGCACCGCCCATCCAAACCCACCCTTAAACTTGAATGACAGTGGGGGTTCCTAACCTTTCCTTGGCGTATTGTATTCAATGCTTGGTCAATGGAAGAGAATCCTTTAGAAGGGCAGTCAGGATCACCTTCTGCATCACTAACAAAGAAATCAACGGTTTCTGGGGTAATTTCAGCATCCACTGTTCCAAATGGTGGTGAAACTGAGTCACCAAGTGCACCCAACAATGACCCATTTTCAGACCCTTTCAAGGACCCATCATCAAACAGGTTGCCAGCACCAATCTCAGACACCCCCACAGCACAGCAACTAGAATTCAACCATCTTTTTCTGTATAGCCTGATTTCAACTCCTTGTCTGATGGCCAAACACCTAGGAAATCTGTAACAAAATGAACCACCATGTAATCTCAGTACATAAACAGGACAACTTTAATCATAGTTCACATACGTACCATATAATTTATACCTTGTGTTTATGAAGATCTGAGGAGATAAAGCACAATCCATGGAATGAAAGTCGGAGGAAAAGAAAGAAATATATATATAATTGAGATGGCGGGATCTGTTCTACTAGCTTTATTGGTGTTTTGTATGGAAAGAATAGAAGGGGTACCTGTAGTTGTGGATGGCATTTCAGTTTGTAGCCAATCCATATGATGTTAATCACAATGACATGAATGGCCCTCTATGTTTCAAGCAAACCTGTCATTTTCTTACCCCATCCAAACATATTCAACAATGAAAATATTTTAATCTCCTTTGCTCAACCTAATTATCTATTTAGTCCTTATCCTGTATTTAAACTGTCACATTCTGGACTTGGAGAAATGACAAAAGGATAAATAATTTCTTTCTAAAACAGAGAAAAAATAAATCCCCTGAGTTAACTCATTCTAAATTAGTACTCAAATATTAAATTATTGTAATTATATTTTTAAAATATCGAGACTATATTAAAGTTTTTTCATCATTAAAATCGTTAATTTAACAATTAAATTAGACATAATATTTCAAGTGACATAATTTAAAATGAAAATTAAAATAAATGAATATTGTGAAAATGTATGTGGTAATTATCTTGACTTTGAGGGTTTTACTTTATTTTACAACTTATATTTTCTCAATATTTATTTTAAGTTATGTCATATAAAACTTGGTATAGCATTTAATAATCAAATTAACTATTTTAATAATGAAAGCACTTAATTAATATAACCTCGATAGTTTAGGGGTGTAATTAAAATGATTTAAAGTATAGGGACCAAATTAGATTGAAGATGATAGTTTTTGGATGTCTGATCCAATTAACTCTTATAATTTTGATCTTTTTACTAAGATTTAGTTCATATATTTTAATTTCACATTATTTAAATTTTTAAATAAACTGTGAATTGAATTTAATTTTAAAAAAAATTAGCTGCGTTAAACGGTTTCTAGTCTCTACCACCTTACCGCAGCCCCTAGGATCCATAGAAAACGCCAATAGCTTTTTGTTTTACACTTGAGAGTGAGAGAGAAGCGGCGGCGCGGCGGCTTAAAACGACACTAGTTCCGATCTCCCCAAAGCTTGAAACGACAATTGTTTGTTTTAACATTCCTAAGTTTCCGCTTCTTCCTCATCTTTTTGAAAACTTTCACTCTCTCAGTTCCCTTCCTTCTTCCACGTGTCCCCGATCTTTTTTCTCCTAGATCACTCCGTACATTTTTCAGGTGATTTTAATTTTCTCTGAAAGTTCTTTTTTTTTTAAATATATATAAAGAAAAAAAAAACTAAAATTGGTTTGATTTAGTGCTGAATGGGCTATGGCCGAACCATTGCCGACGGCGGATGGGGTGAAGGAGAACAAATTATGGAAATGGGTCTTTGCTGTCAGTGGAATCTTGATTACTCTTGTCATCTATGGGGTTTTACAGGTTCTTCGTTTTTCTTTTTAAAAAAATGGTGTATATTTCTTTATTTGTTGCTTTTGTCTGTTTATAATAGGATCTCTGTTCTTAATTTTTAATTGCATTGTTTGTTTTTACCTAAAAAAGATTGTTATTTTGGGTTCTTTTAAAAGTTAATTAAATGTCTTTTCTGAATGTAAACTGTTTACAAGAAAGAAACATTAGATTTTAATATCTTTGTCTAGAGCTTCTAAAACGATTGATTTTAGTAAATCATGCAAGCCCAGGAGGTTTATTTTTTATGCAAATGGAGGATCTGGGTACTCTTTAATTGTTTGGAAATTTGAATATGAAAATAAAAATTGGGAATTTTAGCAGTGCTGATGATATATCAGAACGACTCTTATATATTTCCTCGCTAAAATGTAAGTTACATTTTTTTGGGTGAGTTTCTCTATATTAGAATTGAAGATTTGGCTTTTAATTCCAGATGAAAGCAGTTGGTTTTTTCTAGTTTAAAGGGTACCTAAATAAATACTAAGAATACTAGAGAAGACACTTAGCCATTAATGTCTTACTCTATTAATTATAAGAAGTATGATTATTTGGTAGTGATAGCATGATGATCTTTGCTCATGTTATGTGCATGTAGTTATTGTCGACGAAATGGTTTAGTTGTGTTCTCTTGCAATGTGTTGATGGAAGTTTTACTCTCATACAGGAAAAGATCATGAGAGTTCCTTATGGGGTAAACAAAGAATATTTTAAGTACTCGTTATTTCTTGTTTTCTGCAACCGCATCACAACATCTGCGGTCTCTGCTGGTTCTTTAGTGGTATGTAACTGTTACTCGGAAGTTGCTACAACTGTGTGATGAACCATCTCACAGGAAGATGGCAAGATTGGCAGACATATTTTCATTTTTTTTGGGTCTTTTTCTAGGCAAGTAAGAAGGCATTGGATCCTGTTGCTCCAGTCTATAAGTACTGCCTTGTATCAGTAACAAACATCCTAACCACAACATGTCAATATGAGGTAAAGCTATATCCCTTATCCTTTAGATGCAGTTATGGTATAATAATTTTAGTGACAACATTTCTGTTTTCAGGCCCTCAAGTATGTAAGCTTTCCGGTTCAGACTCTTGCTAAGTGTGCAAAAATGATACCTGTTATGGTAAGTTTTGCATGACTAATAATGAAGGCTTATGTATTTGATTTATCCAAGTGATTGCACAAGTTTTTGGACTTAAATTTCATCCATTTCAAGCTCAATACTAGTTCCCCTTATTTCTTATCAGTCTCAAGTGGCAAAGTCATCTTATTTTATTTTGTTTTTCCACACAGATTTGGGGCACTTTCATCATGCAGAAGAAATATAAGGGTTTTGACTATTTGGTGGCTTTTCTGGTGACCCTAGGTTGTTCGATATTTATCCTATTTCCGGTAAAATTCTGGTCTTTGTCAACAACACTCACTCTGTTCTCTTCACGGTTGTTTAGGCCTTGAATGCCAGTGATAATTCTCAATGGGTCTTCATTTCTTTATATAAGAGCTTGATTGGTGGATGGAGGCTACTATAGGATATATATATTTTAAATTATAAGGCATTGAACCATGGAATTATGAATAGACATTGGTTACCTTCACAGGTGATGCATTGCTATAAGTGATTTTCTTTTAACTGCATATAGCTTCTTCTAGATTGTGCCACAACTTTGTTTCTCTTCGAATTAATTCTGCTTTCATTGTAGGCAGGAACTGATTTTAGTCCATATGGCAAAGGAAGAGAAAATACTGTTTGGGGCATTTCTCTGATGGTTGGTTATCTTGGGTATCGACCTAAACTTAGTTCCTCTCACTATAAAAGATACTTTCTGATCCTTTTTGTAATTGGATCTTTGAAATATAAAGTGATATATGTACCTTTATAAGACCAAAATAACAATTACTGATTTTCTACATTGGTTGCAATTTTATTTGTGAAATCTGCTCTTTCTTACCAAGGATCTTTAGGCTAAAGTATTTCTTTAATGTCAATTGAACTAGCATTGCTGTTCTGAGTGCTTTTTGGAGAAATAGTTTTCATAGATGCTAGTTTCTATTTTTCACAGGTTTGATGGCTTTACAAGCACATTCCAAGATAAATTATTCAAAGGCTATGATATGGAAATACACAATCAGATATTCTACACAACATTGTGTTCTTGCGTTCTCAGCTTGACAGGTAAAAATTCCTTCTACCTACACATAGAAACGATCTTCTGTTTTTACCTTTATGTTTGATTTGTTTCCATTGCATTTTACTGATTGATTACTCGTGATCAACTCTTCTCTGTTGGATTTAGGTCTTATATTTCAGGGACATTTACTGCTAGCTGTAGATTTTGTTTATCGCCACAATGATTGTTTTCTTGATATTGTATTACTCTCAACCGTAAGTGATCTTCGCTTAAAACTGTTCTAGTTTTAATAGTCTCTAACTGATTATAGGATGGTCAGTCATACTCTTCTTTGATTGTCCAATACTTATTGGGAAATACCTACTGTGGGGTTCTAAAGTTAGGTGACTATATGTTATAGGTAGCAACAGCCAGTCAATTTTTCATTTCTTACACGATTCGTACATTTGGTGCTCTCACATTTGCTGCCATAATGACCACAAGACAGGTACCGTCAAGTTTATTGTTTCATTTCCTCCTAATGCTATATTTCTGATTGAATCGAGATTCTTCAAACTCTTTTTTGTTGTTTAAGCTGGTGAGCATCATGCTGTCATGCATTTGGTTCGGCCATCCCCTTAGCTGGGAACAGTGGATTGGGGCGGTAAGTTTCGAAACACACACATATTTTACATTCTAGTTGATTTCGAAAGCTTGATTATGTATTCGATGCCTTGATTAGATCATCGTGTTTGGCTCCTTGTACTCCAAAACCTTCTGGAAGAAAGTGTCACCAGCTCCCACTCCTCCACAACAAACAGAAAATGGATCTTCGAGTCCTTTGAAAGGGATCCCTTAACGAGGTCAATTTGGCATCAGTAACCGCAACTGGTTCTGGTCGGGTAAGAGTCTGCCTATGTTAAAGCTGCATTTTGAAGCTTGTCGGGGCAAGGTTTTGTTCGAATGGTTTTTTTATGAAATTTTGGGTGAAAAAAATGAAAATAGGAACACTCCATTTTCATTGGAGGAGCATTATGAACTACAAACTAACTAAATCCCAGAGACACTCTTTGTTTTTGTGTGTTTTTGTTTACAATAGGAACTTATATGTATAAGCAACTGTTGAGGCCATTTGATTTTGAGGTATTTTATATTCAGATTATGAAAGAGAAGTTGGGGAGAGTTTTTTAATCAAGCAGGGTGGTTTGTTGATGTTGCTTTTCATTCTTTTAAATAATAAGTAAAGTTAATTTGGAATTTTATTAATAAACATTTTATGTGGACCTAAATGTGAAGAATTTTGGTAAATGATTAGCCATGTTGTCCCAAGTATTATTTTTATTTTTTGGGTAAATATAATCTTATTAAAATTTTAATATCTTTATGATCCTTTTAATTTATTGATTGAACTGTGGGAATCGAAAGTTTAACTTCTTATAAGACAAATAGAATATATTAGAAATATCGTATGGAAATCACATGTGTTTAAATATAACATATAATAAATATGGGTTGATATAGAGAAAATATTTTATTTTAAAAGTTATTTTATAAAAAAGTGTATTCAAGAATTAATATGGGTGCGGTGGTAACGGGTTGAATCCTTAGATATGTTGATTTTAGTTAATTTTTAAAAAATTATATAAAAATATGGAGGTAAAAAGACTATTAAAATAATAACAATAATCATTTAATAAAATGATGTGTTAATTATTTTTAAATTGAATTAGTATCTGATTAACTCATGACACTCCATTTAAAAAGATATTTTGATGGATTCTCTTAAATAGTAAATGCACTTTCAATAGAAAAATAAAAGCAAAAACAAAATGCATTTTCACTCTTTATGAATTATTCTTTTGACTATGGGCATTTCCAATATGAAAGTAACATCTCTACCATATATATTAAAAAAATCCCCCACGGGGTAATTGCTTGACACCTGGTAAGTTCAACTTTTTAAGCGTTTTTTTTTTTAAATTTTAATGCAGTTATAAATTTATAAAATATTTTATATTTATTTTAAGTTTAATTTTAATATATGTAACTAGTTTTTTTTTTTATATAAATTTGAGATTTTTTTTTTAGCTTTTTTGCACTTTACTTTTTACATATACAACATATAATTTATTTTTAAATTATGTATTTAAAATTATTCATCCACTGGAGAATATAAATGTTAAAATATTCTTACTGTTATGAATATCTTATTAAGTGGATGTCCATCATGATCAAAATAAAGTTTTAATGTACTTTAAATTTTAATAGTTATTAGAATTAGATCTCTACTTCTTTTATATTTTTTATGCCTATAAATAGAGACTCTGAAGAAACATTGTAATCATCCATTTGACCAATAAAGTACATTCTCTTTTGTTTTCATGTTTTCATATTTTATTTGTTTTTTATTCTCTCTATCTCTCTTTATTTTATAACACGTTATTAGCACGATGTTGCTCAAAGTGATAGTTCCTTTTATTGACGATCAAATTTATCCTTCATGATTTTCAATATCTTTGATGGCAATATGAAAATTTTTTACAGGGAGTTTCTTTTATTTAATGTTTCATATCTGATTATTATTTTTCATTCTTCTTTCATTATACGTTATCATTTTTTTGATTAACTTATTTTAACTTTTTTTTTTTAAGGATGGTGAAAGATTTGATACTGTTATCTATATGAAATCCAGAAGTAAGTTCACTCTCAAAATTTACTTTTTGATATTTGCTTGGGGATGATATCTTTTTCTTCATTACAAAGAATGTTTATAATCACAACTTCTCATCCATGGTAACGTAAGTTAATCTAATCAACTTCTTTTGAAATTTGACTTGATTTCTATTAAAAAGTTCAATTTATATAATTCATTATCCGTATCTCTATGAATTTATAAAATCCTTCACGTATTTAGTTATTGGGATTTTTATGTGGAGATAAATATTTTTTTCATTTTAATAGAATTGATTGGTTTAATTTTGATTTTTAAAAAGATATATGATTATTGCGGAATATGAGTAAAAATACTTACTTGTTATGAACTTTGGGATATCCACCCTTACTGTGATAATTTCATATCATTGTAAAATTTGAAATGAAATTATGTCATAAGAGGTGGAGGTTAGAAAATGTTTATGTTTAAACTTTTGTAGCTGTAAAGTTATTTTAATTTGACATTATAATATTTTTTTTTGTTGTGGTATGATATATAAAATATATATTATCTAACCACAATGATTTATTAGTGACATGAATTCATTATTTGTTACGTTTAATATATGTTTTATTTATATCTATTCATTTTATTTTTATATGAATAAATACGATTTTATTTAAAAGAAATTAAGCATTCATTAAGGTTATACAATAAAATAATTATATGGTCCTGAAGAGCTAATATTGCATTAAAATGTAAAAAGCTCTTTAAGAGCTTATATTTTAGCTCCTTGTGATGCAAAATTTTATAAAACATATTATTGTTTTTCAGATTAAGAAGATATATGTTGAATAAAACCTTCATGTGCTTTACATTAAAACTATATATATAAATAACATGAGATACTCATGTATTTGTATTATATATATTCCCTGAAGGAATATATTACACTATATGATTGAAATATCTAATGTGCTCTTGTAGTAGCAATATTGTGAAAATGACTTTAATAGTATTTTCAAACGATCTCATACCTTCTAGTGGCTAAGCAAAATAATAAGTTATTAATGAAAAACTATGAAATTCTTCCCACTAGTTTTGTTTCATTCCCTGAAGTGAATGTAACAGTACATAACAATATGAAAAATGAAAATACAGAGATCATGATTGTTGTTGTAATTGAGGATGTGATTGGAGACTAATCATGACAACATGAATAGATAGAGTTTGATTTGAAATCCATGCATGTTTTGGGATGGTGATTATGAAATAAAGAATCAATAGAGGCGTTTCAATGAAGGCGTGTAGAAGTCTATCCTATTAAATTTATTGCATTCCCTAAAGTGAATGCAAACATAAAGAAAATAAAAGATATAACCATAGACCACTAAAAGTGAGAACATAGTAATAAATAAGAGAACAATGAGAGTTCTCAAAATAACTCTTCAAAGGGTAAATATAACTTATGTTATCAATGTGATACGAAAGATTATTGGCCACATATGTGGCATATGCCTAAATATTTTGTTTATGTTAATATTCTTTGAGAAGGGATATGAGAATGTAGTAATAAATTCTATCATTATAGATAAAAAGTATTTATCTTATTTGGTACTGCAACAAACAAATATTATTCCAATATTTGATAGTACAAAATTAGTTGAAAGCTCCTGAAGAGCTAATATATCATTATCTAAATACGTACAAATTTTGTGATGGCTAATATAATTTTTTTTTAGATATTTGAAGATTTTGGCATATTTCCTAAAGCAAATATTGCATATAATTGTTTGAAAATTATATTTATTTTGCTGACTTAGTGACATTATAATCTTCACATTGATTTAGACATTTCCAGTAGTAAATGTCACAATAGCACTTATATGTGGATACAAAGTAAAAGGAATGATAGTAAAATTATTAATTTGTTACAATTTAGTACAATTGAAACACATGTTAAAGTAAACTAGAAGTTTACTGATACAAATACATTTACTACTTGGCGTGACCAATTAGACCATCCTAGGTCATATATGATACGAAAGTTAATTAAGATTTCATATGGAAATTCATTAAAAAATCAGAAAATTCTTTAATTTAAAAGAATACTCATATGTTGTTTGTTCTCAATAAAAATTGATGATTAGAAACTCACTAGCTAAAGTTGAGATTTAATGTCTTGCATTTTTTAAACGAATATGGGCTCATTCATCCACCATGTGGATGGTTTTGATATTATATGATTTTGGTAGATGCATTTACCAAATAATCACATATGTGTTATCAATTTGCAACCTGTTGTTTACAAGATTATTTGTTTAAATAATTAATTTCAGATCATGCAATTAAGACAATTCATCTTGCTAATACTGATGAGTTTATATCTCAATCTTTTATTGATTGAGTTTGAAAAACTTTCGTAAAAGTTTGCGCATAATGGTTTAGAGAAATTATTGATTAAACACCTCTGATTAATGTCTAAACTATTACTTATGAGAACTAAGCTTCCTATTTCAACATGAGATTATGTTGATTTACAATTGGTTATAAATACTCCCCATTACAATTGGTTTTTGATCAAGAGCTAAATATTTTCATCTTTGAATTTTTGTATATACGTACATGTTCCAATTGCTCCACCACAATGCACAAAGATGAGTGAATCCTCAAAGAAAGTTGGGAATATATATTAATTACAAGTTTCTTTGTATTATTAGATGTTTTGAATGCATTGGAGATTCAATTATGACATTATTTGTGATTACAATTTTGATTCAATAGTTTTCCCGACGTTAGGGGGAGAGAAATAATAACTTGTAATGAGTTAGGAGGAGAGTAATTTGAACCAGAAGTTCAATAAAGATAACTCATTACAAGTTAACTATTAGATGTATTTACAAACTTAATGAGAATAACCAAGTGTTATATACCATCTAATATTTTAATTTGAATCAAAGTCCTAGTAGGACAATCAGTTAGAATAAATAATAGATTGATCGGTTCCAAAGATGAAAAATTCTTCTAAATGGTCATATAATGGAGGCGGGTGCTCTAGAAGAGACCCAAGATATAACTAATAAGTAAAACTCCAAAAGAGATTTAGGTACCTGAATCTGAATTTTAAAATAATGAAAATAAGAAATCTCGATAAGTTATGTCAATTTGAGAAAATGTAGAACCAAATAATAAAAGTGGTCGACAATGATTTTGCATGTAATATTATTATTGAAATAATGAAATAAAAGGAGGATCTTGAATAAATCTATTGAGAAATATAGATATAGAATAAATTGATCAAAATAAAAAGACGCAACTCAAGTACAATTAAATTCATGGAGTTTTTGGACTAGTAGTCCAAATATCTAAAGGTATAAAGCCAGTAAGGGTGCAATTGAAGTAGTTTTGCAAAAGCGGAATAAAAATATAAAGTATTTCATTAAGTCATGGCATTGATTACGAAAAGATATAATATTCTTTTGTGGTAGATGCAATAACCTTTAGATATATTATTAAATTGACAATTCATAAAATATTTAACTTGCGTCTAATGGTTATTGTTACAACCTTTTATGAATCATTATGTAGTAAAGTTTATATTAAAATCCTTGAAGGATTTAGAATGCTAAAAGCATATTAAAATTCTCAAGAAATTGTTCATTTATATGAATTGAAATAATTTGAACATATGTGGTAAATTTGACTTAGTGAATAGTAGTTGAAGGAGGATTATAAAATGATCCAAAATACCTATTTGTGTTTTTATAAAAAAATCATGATTAAAGTTTGTTATGATTATTGTTGAATCTCCTGAAGAGATCAAAATATATTTCCTCAAAATTTTCCCTCACTCATAATTTTCAAAAGAATGGTGATATAAATGCTTAGCAATACATTCAAATAGTCATTTGAAAAACGAGTATTCAAGATTGAATATGTAGAATATGAGCAAGTATGTGATGTTTTCATGAGGGGGAGTAATTGTACTCTTTTTCCATTAACCGAGGTTTTGTCCTATTGGGTTTTCCTAGTAAGGTTTTTAATGAGGCAACATATTATGCGTATTATAGATTGTGTACTTTTTTTTCCTTTATTAGGTTTTTATCCCACATGGTTTTTCCTAATAAGGTTTTAACTAGGCACGTTATCTACCAATGGACATCCAAGGTGGAGTGTTATGAATATCTTATTAAGTGGATGTCTATCATGATCAAGATAAAGTTTTAATGTACTTTAAATTCTAATAGTTATTATAATTAGATCTCTACTTCTTTTATACTTCTTTTGCCTATAAATAGATGCTCTGATGAAGCATTGTAATCATCCATTTGATCAATAAAGAACATTCTCTTTTGTTTTCATATTTTCTTTGTTCTTTATTCTCTCTATCTCTCTTTATTTTATAACACCTACAACATATTTTAAAAAATTTTAAATTAAATTTTTTGTTTCATTTTTAAATACTTTATATATATTAGTAAGAATTCATATCCAATCCATTTGAAAATAATTAAAAGTTAACAAAGTAAATGATGATTTACATGAAAAATATTAAAAAACATTATTGGCGTTGTCAGGCCGAAAGTGTGCCAGAATCCGATGGATGTTGGTTGCGAGGAGGATTTCTTTGTGGTTGGGGTTTCGAATCTTCATCTTTATCTTCTTCATCTTCGTCGTCAGCTCGAGCTTCATCTTCATCTTTATCACATTCCTCTGTGCTTGAGTGTTGTGTCGTCCTAGGTTACCATCGTATATTATCGTTTGTAGTAACAAATGGTTCCGAAGATAGGCCACCCCAGTAGAACAATGATGCTGAGAGTGTTTGCGACACTATCAGCAGATGTATGGTGTCGCATAACCCAATTGTGGACAAATTGTTGGAATTGTCGAAGATAGTGAATACATCAGCGTTGTTGTTGACATTGGCACTCCATATGGTGCTAGGATAGATGTGGTGCAAAAAATAAACCTGTAGAAGGTGTTAATACATGGTACAGTGGTGCATAATGTGGTACTTGTATAAAAAAATAGGGTTAGTGAAAGCACAAGAATAATATGAACCATATTGACCGAAAGGTGGTGTAACACCCCAAACCCAATAATACTCACATACTACACAAGTAACACAATAGTACTAAATCTTGTTCCACATAATATCCATCACAAAGATTAATTAGTGCATAATCTTCCAAAGTCCTACTATCATAGATTAGCAAAAGTTCTAACGTAATACTTAAAAGGAAGTTAAAAGCTTGATCGAGCTCCCGCGGCACCGAACCGTTCAAGACTGAGATCCATCTGAAATCCAATCAATAACAAAATGAGTTGTGAACTTAGTGCGTAAAAGACATTTGCTTAACTAGTGCTCACTTATAAAATAATTCCAGATTCAAAGTTTTACTTTGATACAGACAAAATTTCAGTTCAGATTCGGAGCAGATTAGTTACACATATGTATATATGCAAGTTCAGTTCTAGATGTAGTACAAATCAGATTCAGATGTAATAATCTTACCCCCAACCGCTACATACCGTCTTCGGTCATCCCAACACACCGTTAAGGATATTAAATGCCCATCCGACCCTACACACCTTAGAGTGTCCATTTGACACTTTTAAAGAGACGCAGCTTAGCTGCTAAATCAGAAGGCAACGAAGCACCAAAATCAGATTTATACACATTATGGCTTAACCACTATTTCAGTACAGATTACTTCTTTCTTCGTAATACCCCCAACCCATGTAAATGTAGAACACAAATATTCGTACCAATTATTCAATCATTCTAATTTATTTCTCAAACAAATAAAACAATGCCATCTCAGAATAAGCATTATGGTATACATACAACTATGTTATACACACATCGGTCTCATAATATCAGACAACTTCTATATAATCAAATTCAATCATTTACACAAAGAGGAAGCCAGTATCAGTGTTAAATAACATTCACGGCCTCAAAAATAGATTTCGGGCCCCAGTAACATGTCACACAACCTGGTCACATACCCATGTGTCTTGCCCGTGTAGTTTTGAAGCATAAACAGTGAGTTACACGACCTAGACACAAGTCCGTGCCCCTGCCTGTGTGATTCACACGGCCTGAGCATACGCCCGTGTCCCTGACTGTGTGGTTTTATTCCACAAACAGTGAGTTACACGGCCAAGACACAAGCTCGTGTGCCTTGCTCGTGTGGTATTGTGCCACAAACAGTGAGTTACACGGCTCTGACACACGCCCGTGTCCATTGCCCGTGTGAACCCTACACTAATATGGCCACACATGGCCTAGACACACACCCGTGTCCCTACTCGTATAGCCCCAAATCGATGAACAGTGAGTTACACGACCGTGTGGCTCACACAACCTAGACACACGCCCATGTGCCTAGTCGTATGGCACTGACAACCACCATTTTTGAAGACCGAAACTTATAAAAATTAAGGTTTCTGATACGCACCTGGTTTCGTTTGATGGAAAAAGAATGTGGAGACTACCTGAAACCTAATTAACCATACAATAATCAATAACACCATCGTTTTCAATATTTTCCTAAAATCACCTATCGTTAAGATTATGTCGAAAGTTTCGACGCAACCCCAACTCAAATCACATACTTATATTGCACGAAACAAAGGGAATTAGACTAACACGGCAGAGTCACCACTCTTGTAGTATCCTCGCCTAAAAAGTAACCAATCGAATGTTTAACAAAACTTCAAGCAAATGAGCAAAATCCCGTTTGGACAAAATAGTGTTAACACAATAGAAAACGTAAAAAAGAAAGAAAGAAATAATTACGAAACTTACACAATATCAACCTCACAAGCAACGATGGATTCCTAATTCAAGCAAAAATCAATTGCAGTAAGAAGAACAAAAATAAAAGAAAAAGAAAACATGAAGATAAGGAACCAAAATTTTGAAAAAGAACGATAGAATTCTTTAGAATGTTTTAAAATAACCACCATCCCACCTTTTGGCAATTGCAAAAAATATTTCTAACGCATACGATGGGACTCGAACTCGGAACTGAACAAAATATAGATAGATGCTTAACTAGTGAACCAGCAGGTTCATTCTTGACACCGATTTACCCAGAATTGCACTTAACCACCTAACACATGGATAATGGTTTTTTTTTTAAAATAAAAAAACTTTTAACGATGCTACTCGAACCCGAGACCTTAAACACAAAAGCAGAGTACAGAACCAGAGATACATAAATTAATTATTACAGATTCTCACAATTATACTCTTAAATTTTTGGGGCATTATAGGCGGTGCCTTGTGTGAGGTTGGAGCAGATGATGACTCTATTGAGGCATGTACTCCCAACCTAAGATTCATGTGGGGTCGTCTTGGCCTCTTACAATGACATTGCCTACTACTTTCCTCCTTTGGAAGTAGATATGACTTACCATGGTTTCTAAATCATGTCATGTAATCAAAGAGGTTGCCAAATACGGTATTAGAATTAGTTTACGCATAGATATGAAATCATACATATGCTCCCAAATGCAGATATATTTGGCGTGAAATTTCACTCAATCTTTGTTGGTTCTCACCCGCAAGTCAACCTTGTGTAGTTCTTCAATGTCCTAGGGTGACGGTGGAATACTTTGCCTAAACCCAAACTGGCGCATTACTTGATCAGATTCATGCATCTCGATCGTCACAAAAACTATTAATGGCACATTGACGTGCCAAATATTGTAGTTGACCAAATATTTGGCCAAGATACATTGTTGAATTCTCGAATCAGCTTATGACATCCATTCAAACTATTGTACGAAATTATAAATTTTATTAAGCACCTAATATTAATTTCAAATCTTTACGTAAATATTATATAATTTAAAATTTTAAAAATTCAAAAACTAACATCGACTTTCGATCGTTGATCTAACGGTAGTCGTGTCACACCCTATTCCCTTTAAACCGAAAATTAGGAACCCTCAGGGGATCTAATTGAATAAGACCGTAAGTTGGCAGTCTCCACTGAAAAATCAGGACAAATTAGAAACGAAATTGAGCATGGTTGAAATCTTAGTTTGGTTCAACTGGATTAAAATCAGTTGGTTCGTTAGTGGAAGACAAAATGATTGCCAATAGATGGTCTCTAAACAGTTGAAGACTGTGTGTGAGGGGCTATAAAAGGCTGAGAAGTGAATCCTCAAAGATATTCCTCCAAATTCTGTTTCGCTTTTTCCCCTTATCCATCTTCCATGGTTACTCCAAAAAAGCAATAATTATGGAAAGCTCTACTTTGAGTGGTGATCATAAAGAATTAGTCGGAAAAGTAGAAAATCCGAGAAGCTGGTAAGATCCTAAATCTTTCAGTGTATGTAAGATTAAGGAAATGAAGTTAAGGGTTTTTCAAAACTATTTTAAAGGTTCTGCATGTTTCTGGAAAACTAAGTTTAAACTGGGATTATTGAGTTTAACCCATGAATTTTTTGTCTTGCTTAGCTTCCAAGAGAATGGAAGCTCTGGCGTCCGAAAAAGTTAAGCGAACAAGGAGAAAAAGTATTAGGTGAGTTTCTGCACTCCAACCCTGAATTGCTAAGTATGCTGAAAGTCTGCATGGGTCTATGAGTATCCGTCATTATAGTTCAATAGGCATGATCCATGATGTTTCATTTAAAAAACGCATGTATTGCATATGAAATACGGAAAGGGGTTTTCATCGAGATTAGACAAAGTTAGGATAGGAAAACAGGTGATTCTGTTAGATACTACCATACGATATTGCTATGTGCACCTGTGATAAGCAAAGCTTCGACCTTACGGAGAGGACACTGCGGTGTTCAAGCATCAATGTTAGGAATTGTGAAATGGATGGAAGGCAACGGTGTTCAAGCTGAAAAATGTTACGACATTATGATGAAAATGAGTAAGATCATAATTAAAAGATGTTATGGCATCATGATAAAAATGAGTAAGATCATAGTTGAAAGATGTTATGGCATCATGTGTTGGTTCGACGATAATCCAGAGTAAGACTTTAGTTGAAAGAAGATTTACTCTGAATTTTTATTTGTATTTGTTTAAAATATTTACTCTTAATTTTTTTGACATATTTAATAATATTCATATCAACATGATTAATAAGAAAAAAAGAAGATTTAAAAAAATGTTGCAGGGTGAAGGTGTAAAAAATAATTATAAATTGAAAAAATAAATTTTATTTTCAAGGAAAGTTAAAAATGATAGAAAATGTTAATTCTGACCATAATTAGTGATTTAAATCCAAGTAATTGTTGAAAATTTAGTTTGAAATTCACATTTATCTTCTTCTTTTTTGAATCATAATAACAAGAAAAAAATCTAAACAACAAATACGACTTGAACCCAAGTCACATTTGGAGCAGTAAACACCCTTAACTGTTAGGACATCACATAGAACTCTATCTTTTTAGCTAATCTTTTAATTTAGTTATTTATCTATTCATAAAGAAAGCATCAATTTGTTTTCATCTAATCCTTTTTCTAAAATATATTCCAATTTGATTGATATCCAAATCCTAATAAGAATATTAAGAAACGAACCTAATAATAATATTATTATTATTATTAGTATCAATTTGAACTTTATTTATTAATTATAAATCTGAATTAAATAATACCCTTACCAAACTTATTTATTCATCCGAAATCTTGATTTAATTAAGATAATTAAAATTTCTGAAATGTAATAATAATATGATTTTATTTTTAAAAGACTGGACTTTCCATGTTTGTTACCAATGAGATTTCCTGTTTGTTAACGATGATTTCCTTTTTAATAAGTTTAAAAAAAATTGGACTCTCATGGATCATCAAATATCTTCCATTTCACGCCTATAAATATCCTTTCAATCACACCTCAATAGATCACCGCTTTCACTACTTCCAATTCTTCATTCCTTCTGTCATTTTGGGTTTTACTCCTTTTTTTGTGAAATCAAGGAAATGGATCTTGATCTTTCTCCAAAGCTGGCAAAGAAAGTGTACGGTGACGATGGTGGAAGCTACTACGCATGGTGCCCCGATGAACTCCCTATGTTGCGTCAAGGCAACATTGGTGCAGCCAAGTTGGCCCTTGAGAAGAATGGCTTTGCCCTCCCTCGTTACTCTGATTCTTCCAAGGTTGCTTACGTCCTTCAAGGTATCATTTTCTTACAAGTTCCTCTCCTTTTTCCATTTTGTGTTTCTGGGTTTTTGTTGAATCTTTATGATATATGATCGGAGTTGGGATATGAAAAAGACCCAATCTTTCTTTAATGGAAATATTAAATAGCAATTGCGTTGAATTGTGTTGATGTAGGGGCTGGTGTTGCTGGGATTATTCTCCCTGAATCAGAGGAGAAAGTGATTGCAATCAAGAAGGGTGATGCAATTGCTCTTCCATTTGGTGTCATCACCTGGTGGTACAACAAGGAGGACACTGAATTGGTGGTCCTTTTCATGGGCGATACCTCAAAAGGCCACAAACCAGGCCAGTTCACTGATTTCTTCTTGACAGGCGCCAACGGCATCTTTACTGGCTTCACAACTGATTTTGTGAAGAGGGCATGGGATGTGGATGATGACACTGCCACGGCCCTAATTGGTAACCAAAAGGGCAAAGGCATTGTCAAGCTTGATGCCAATTTCAAGATGCCTGAACCCAAGCCCGATCACCGCAAAGGAATGGCCTTGAACTGTGAAGAAGCTCCGTTGGACACCGACATCAAGAATGCCGGCAACGTCGTGCTCTTGAACACTAAAAACCTCCCTTTGGTCGGCCAGGTGGGTATGGGGGCCGATCTCGTCAGGCTGGAAGGTAATGCAATGTGCTCCCCTGGCTTTTCTTGTGATTCAGCCTTGCAGGTTACGTACATAGTCAACGGCAGTGGTCGTCTCCAAGTGGTGGGCGTCGACGGCAAAAGGGTCCTGGAAACCATTGTGAAAGCCGGCAATCTGTTGATTGTGCCAAGGTTCTTTGTTGTTTCAAAGATTGCTGATCCAGATGGTTTGTCATGGTTCTCAATCATCACCACCCCAAAGTAAGCTCCAAGACTTTGAAATCCATTAAAACTCCATTGATATGCAAATGATTGAAACTTAACATGTTGTGATTTGATTTGCAGCCCTATGTTCACCCACTTGGCTGGAAGCATTGGGGCATGGAAGGCGATATCACCTGAAGTTCTTCAAGCAGCATTCAAGGTTCCTGCTGAGACAGAGAAGCTTTTCCGCTCCAAGAGGACCAATGATGCCATCTTCTTCCCACCACCAAAATGAAGGCCATCCGTTTAGCTGTTTTCTGCCAGTTTTTAGTTTTTTTTTTTTTTCCCCAAATAAAATGGGTTTTAGTGACTACTGAATTGGAGTATTAGTGATAATAAATGTTTTTCTTCATTTGGTATATGTCAATGGATGATATGAATATCAATGAATTAGGTTTTTGTAAGTATTCATTTGTTTGTTTTTTCCTCTGCAAATTTTCATACTGCATTTGAAGGTTTCATAGATTCAAACCTCTGCAAATCCAGAATTGATGAGAAAATATTAAATCATTATAAAATGACTCATGATTGATGAAAGGGTATAGATTAGCAGCAGCTTTTGCGGAAACACAATATTCCTTTTGCAGATTTTGCAGATTTTAAAATATTGCTTATAGAGAGATTTCAGCATAAACCTTTATTTATTTATTATAGCCATGGTTGAATGGAATTGTTGTAAAAGGATGATCATTCGGAACTAATGTATAGTATTGTGGTTACGTCTTAGAAGCTAGTAACCGAAATACGATTGGGGATGAAAACCCAATACCTACTCCATTTGAGATGAGTTACTCTTTTATTTGAATTTGTATATGCTTGAATATTAGTAATGGTTGTAAAATTTGACCTGTTGACCCTTTGCTTTTTTTAGTAATACGAACGAATTTAAGTAATTGTCTAAATGAAGCGAAATTGACTGAAGGACCGAACATAAATGAAAAAGCCCCTCTTATGCATACCTAAATATGATATAGGGTTAAATGAATTATAGCAAGTGGGCCGGTACCGAATGGATGTATGGAGTTAAAGTCTGTATATCTAGTAGATCCATATAGGCGATCATATAAAGGGGATGATTTTAAATCGAAACAATTTGATGAATTCCTTCTAAAAGTTCATATCAAATTAGTACTAGTTGATGAGAGTTATTTCGAAAACAAAAAAAGTAAAGTCAAATTTTTTGTTAGTTATTCTCTCCATTCGAATAAAATACAACTGGATCTAGTATGTATGAGTTAGCGATTAGAATCTATATGGATAGAATTTATAGTGGGATCTCGAAAAAAATAGTTTAGTGTTTTAAATTATTTTTATCATTAAAGTTAGTTTCAAATTTGAGTTATTTCAAGTTTATAAATTGGGTTTTTTAAAATTCGATTTTGGGTGGTTTTAGATTTGGGTTTATCTATCCATGTGCTCTTGGAAATGCTTTTCTTTCTTGAAGAGCAATTTTTACATTATATTGTATTTTTCTGTTTTATAGTTATAGTATTATTTTATTTTTTTTAAAAAAAAGAAGAAAATCAGTACCGACTTATGAATACACTAAACTGCAAAAGGGTGTCGACACCATCAACGGTGTACTGGTTGGTGTTGGGAAGGGTCTCAACGACGGCATACCCTTGAGCATTTTCATATTTTCCGGTTCCACCAACAATAGCAATAGGAGACTCAACCGCAACCGTACGGTGAACCCCAAAGAAACTAATAGCATCATCTTTATCATGATCATCTTTATCATGGAACATAGCAGTGAACGCCATCGTATGACTGCTACCATCCATGGAACTAGCCACATAAAACCCCTGTGCTTTACCCATTATGGAAGACCCATATTCACGTCCTTGAGTCAGTTCATCATCTATCACGGTCACAGCTCCAAACAAGAGCCTTTGTAAGGTAGCTTGTGATGGCAGTGGTATGCCTTTATTAGTGATGATCCCATTGCGTTTCTTGGAGAAAGGGATTTCATTGGCTTGGCTAGGTGTGGGCCTTTTGGCAATGGCAATCACCCCAGCAACAACCCTTACCGATGGTGTTGAGCCACCAAATATATCATGCATGTAGAATGACAACGTGGGGCGATGATCGCTTGTGTTAGCCTGCATGGGGGTCGACGAGGGTTCCATGGCGGGACCGATTACCGGTGTGGTGTTAGCTATGGGTGTCGGAAGAGGTGGGAGTGTGTCATCATGATGAAGAAATCTTGTTCCATTGACATAGTATTTCATGGTGATGGCTAAGAGCAATAGGTGCAATGTACCCTTAAATCGCAGCTCTTTCACCATTTTAGCTTAGTGAAATGACAAGAAAATTGAAGAGCTTTTTTTTATCTTAAATAAACATGATCAATTTGTATGCTTGTATATATGAAAGAGTTAAGCAATGGTGGAGTAGGGGAAAACGGGAAATGGAGTGGTTCGGATCTTTCTGTGTTTTTCTCCTCATTTGTTCTCAACTTTGGTCAAATGGAGTTGTTTAAGGTTCAAATTACGACTAGATTTAGTCCATATTAATTTTACATATTTTAATTATTTATTTTATAAGGTCATAATTAATTTAAATGATTAATATTTTTATTATTTTATTTAAAATATTGATATAATTTTTTTTCTTAGTATACCTTTTAGTATTGAAAGTATAACTGTTCATAAGTTGGGTCAGACTCTAAAAAATTCTAGGTTTGTTTAATAGGCTCGGGTCTAGCCTAACCCAAAAAATAGGCTTAATTTTTTGCCCAAACCTGGTCCAGATTATAGATGCTAATCCCTACCTAGCCTAGCCTGTATTAAATTTTTTATTTTATTTTTATATAAAATTTTTAAAAAGTATAATACATCAAAGGTGCTAAAAACATTAAAATAAATATTTCCCAACAAATTGAAAATAAATTAAAAAAATTTATATTTAAATAACACTGAGATTTATGTAACTTAATAATGCATCTAAAAATAATAGCAAAATTAATAATAAAACAATAGTTATTAACATTCAAACAATAACAACAAAATAGTAGCAACATAATAGTGAAAAAACAACTTTTTTTTTTTTGCAAATTCAAATCGAGGGCCAAAGAACCTTACTTGAGGCCCGACCTATTTTTTAAACAGACTTTATTTTTTTGCCCAAATCTATTTTTCTGATTTATATTTCTGTCCAAACCCTCATACTTTTTGAGTAGAGTTTTGAGTCAAGCCGGGTAACCCGACCCATGGATAGGTCTAGTTGACATTTGATCTTATCAGGGTGCATTTTTTTTTTTTTCCTTAAAAAGAACTTGGTTTCAAGGGTGGGACTAAGTTTCTACTAAGGGTGGGACCTCGAAATTTTTTAGCAAAATATCCTCTCTTTTTTATATTTTATAACTAAATTAATGATTTAATTAGAATTTCTTTCAACTTTTAGAAGACTTTAAGATTTTTTAGTAAACTTTAGTTAAATGTTTTTAATTTTTATAAGGTTTTATAATATGTATTTTAACATAAAAAATCATTTAATATTTTAGCCAGTATTTTTTTTTCTTGTCAGGATTAAAATTTTAAAATAAAATCGAAATAAAATGCGGATGGAGTAAAGAAAACCATTATGCCAAACCTTGCTGTCATCTTTACTTTTAAAATAGTGTTTTTAAGAAAATAAAATCATATCATCATTATAATGGAGATAATTAATAGTTTTAACTATTTAAATTCACTAATAATATTATAAAAATAAATTATGAAATTACAGAACCAAAACCTTGGAATTATGTTTGGGGTTTAAAAAGTGTGAGCCTGAGTCCACTTAGTTAAAATATACAGGACATTGACAAAGCCCAATAGGTCCAATTTAATTTTGATAGGGCTTTTACATCTCAAACCATAGCCCATTTTAGGATTAGAATGATAAACTTGAAATGACCCATTTGACCCTTGCATAATGAAACTCTTTTCTTCCCATCCCAAACACATTTTATCAACTTTTGTATTGAAGAATTAGTATATCAGTTGGTACTTGAATTTGATATACTTTTTTCTATTTTTATTTACTTATTATGCAAAGTGATATTTCTATTTGGCAAAACTTATACATTTTGGCAACTAAAAGTTAATTATGTTCGAAGTTTCGTGATTTTGTTAATAAAATAAAGTTAATGTTAATTGTGAGTTTGTTGAATTTTGTGTTTAATTTGTTAAATATTGTCCGATGATGATTGTATGTTGTTGTTTTTTAGTTTTAAGGTTGATTTGATAAAAGTTAATTGCTAGTATTATTAGTAAATTATGAATTTTCATCAAATCAACCTTGAAACCTAGACTAAACACTAAAAAGAAATTAACAATATTTTTTTAGATACCAAAACGTATAGCTTTTGTAAAATACAAATACCACAATGATTGAAAAAAAACATGGTATAAATACCATCTTGAAACTAGTGCAAAATTTAGGTACCTAACAATATATTAAGCTTAAAAAAACATTAGTTACAAATTTTACACTTGTTTAAAAAGTCTTTTAAAAAATTACATTTTTATTTTTAAAAATCAAAAATTATAATTTAATCATTCACATCTTTAGTGTTTTTTTTTTCAAATTTCACAATTAATATATTTGTGTAATTATAAAAAATTTAAAAGTAAATCATTATGAATTCAATAAGTATACTCGATAATAAAATAAATTTTAACAAAAAATATTAATGATGTATAGAATTGTACTAAATTTTTTAAATTGAAAAAGCTAAAGAGGTAAGCAAGGTGTTGGCCCTCCCTTGGTTAAGTGGGTTAATATCAACACCAATCCCTCTTACTCATAAAATATTAAATTTAAGCTTTTTGTAAACAAATTATATCACAATATATTTTCATGTATAAAATTACATAAATCATATTTCATATATATCATTATATATTTGTCTAAAGTTAATATATAGTTTAAAGATTTATCCCATTTAAAATTTTATAAAATAAATATAAGAATACCCTTAACTTGGATCTAAATATATGAACAAAAAATTAGTATAAAGAGAAAACATAAATTTTCTCTTATCATTTTGGCTAGATGGGTTAAAAGGGTTGGAATCAATTCCAGTCATCTAATCCTAAAGGTAAAATTATACTTTTTCCCATCTAAAAATATAAAAATTTGATTTGATTTTTTAAAATTATAAAGATATAAGCTATTAAAATGGTGAAATTGTATTTTTGCTATCGTCAAAATTACAATTTAATTTCGACTTTCCCTAAAAAAATGTTCTGATTTCGTCCTTGATTGTAGGATTATATGCACAACCATATCAATGCCCACCCTCATTGCACAGACAAAAACCAAGATACCAAACGAATGAGACCAACCAAACATATCATTAAGAAACTAAACTATCATCAGTGAGTCTAGTTCAACAATTACTTGCAAATGCTGGGATTTAAATTAAAACAGAATTTAACAATTAATTTATTCATGACATTGATGGAAGAAACAAAAAAAAAAAAAAATTGTAATAAGTCAAGTCTCGAGATAAGGAAAAAAGTTACAAATATTGAGATTTAAATTTCTACATTTAATATCACTCTTTAATCTATACACGTTGAGTTGAGTGCTAAATAATTCGATAAGATTTAAGACTTCAAAGTTTTGATGGTATAATCAACCATTCAATTTGTTCACAGCTGCAAAAAGAAAGTGAAGCTAAACTTCAATATGTTCAATATGTAGTAGATGTGGTAGCTTTAAATCATAAGATTAGATATTTCAAAGATATCGAAATTCTGATTTTGTCCATAATGTATACAAATTAAACTTCAAATTTAGTTGAAGCAGATATTTTGAGAAAAAAAAAAAAAAACCAGAAAGACAAGAAGCATGGAATCTTCTTTAAGGTAGATTTAGAAAGATGGAAAATCTTGGTTATGGGGTCAAAAGGGGGGGATATGGTACAATCCCTTTGTTAAAGAACCAATCTCCTTGTGTTTGTGGGATAAGATTAATACAACCAATTTTACTTTACAATTTAATCCTGTTTTCACTTTATAAATTCTAACCAAACCAACATGTTTTTAGATGCCATAAGGATTTATGAATGTTTTTGGTCCATCTGTCCCCTTTTCAGTCTGCTTCTTTCTCCATTCTTCTTTGAGGGTGAGTTGATTAACAATGGTTGGGTTAAATTTAGGGATTGAGTTTTTTTTTTTAAAAAAAATTAGAATAATCAAGTTAATTTATTACTTTCTTTTATCTATTTTTTTTAACGAGTGATATCACATCTGATTTGTCAGTCTGATGATGAGATATCTTTAAATTTTTAAACATTACTTTAACTATCAATTAACTACTTGAATATTAGACTAATTTCACTTGTCGCATGTAAAAATATTTATTGAATTAATTAAGTGCGAGAGAGTAATGTATATAAACCATTGTTATTGCTAAACTTTCAACGGCTCTTTCACTAGTTTTATATACAAAATAAACTAAAATAATTGGAATAAATTAAAATTTTAAATTTTTATTTAAATATAACATTTTAATTCCAAAAAAAAGTGGTGCGCCGACCCAATACCCAAATTTATGTTATGGAGATCTTAAAATAATGTCTAGATGCCGACCCTTCCTAACTTTCCTTTTTTATTTTTCTACTATTTTCTATATCCTGCCGTCCAATTTTAGTAATAAAAAGAACAACACTCTAAAACCTACCAAAATATTTAAGACCCTAAAGAAAAATTGTAAAAATGTAAACAATATCAACCATTCATTTTATGACACGTCACGTTCCTCTCATTTTTATTTTTAAAATTAAAATTAATTTTTGACGTAATTTGATATCTCAATTTTTACAATGTCATTAATTAATCATAATGTGTTCTACTGATAAAAATGTTGAGATGAATTTTTTAAACTTGTTAATACCGCTAAAATTCTTTGTTACATTCAGATTTATTACAATGTCTTTATCTTTATTATTATTATTATTATTATACGACTACCAAATGAGTATTTTTGTAATCAAATTTTAATATGTCGCACTAATGAATTAATAGAAGCATTTTAACGGTATTAAGAACGGGAAGTTGAATTTTTAAATTTATAAGCACTGTTTTTATTTTAAAAAATTAAGATTTTGTTTGTAAAAGCAAATAGAATGAGTACAAGTAGAAGAGAAGAAGAAGAAAGAAGGTGACATAAAGTTAGCCCCACTCGATTGTAAAAAAATAAATCGTGATGGACTTGCAATCAAAAGTGTGCCAATGGTGGGGACTCATCATTTTGCTTTATTTGTGGGGAAGCCATGTTCAGTGTTTGTCCAACATTAACAGGCTAATTTAGAAAAACTTTAATTAAAACAACTTTTTGAACATTAAACATATATTATTTGGTGTTATATGAAGTATGATACAAAGGTCAAACGTGAAGCTAAGATTGGTTTCCGATTACCAAATACTTACCTAATTCAGGGTTTTCCATGAAAGAAAAATGAACCTATATGCCTTTGACTAACAATAAAGAGATGTTGATCTTATCCTAAGTTTGATCCCTAAAATCAATGTTGATATGGCTGTGCCTGGGAAATGATTAAAACTTTTAATTTTATAATTTCAAGTATGATAAAATTTTAATAAATATATTTTTATATACTTCTTTTCACGTGTGTTATAATTCAGTAATTGCAATTTTATTATAAATATTTTGTTAGATTTATTTAATGTAATTGATCACAGTAGTATCTCTTATATCTTAGTGTAATTTAAATGCTAAATTTTACAATTAGCTTCTATAGTTTGAACTATTCGTAAGGAGCGTATTTAATATTTGTACATTAATTTAGTTATTTTTTTAATCATTTTTTTAAAAAAATTTGAAATTTCAATTTTAACCAAATGATAAATTTATTATATTATAGTATTTTTAAAATCTTATGTGACAAACATAATATTACATACGTAATGCCGTTTAACTTGTTATTTTCATATAACTCACAAAATTTAGTTAACGGCTTTAATAGCTATCATTTAAATCAAGACTGAAATTTAAAAATTTAAAAAATATAGTAACTAAGATAAATCAAATTAGATATCATAAACTAGATTTACAATTTTATGCATAATAAATGTCAATTAATAAAACTTAACCCAACGAATTTATCTATACTTTTTTAAGTTAGAAATGAAATTTGCAAAAACTAAAATCGATGAATTATAAAAAGTCAAGAACTAAAAACATAACTTACGCATGATACAAAACCTAACATCGGAATTAAACCTATCGATTCTTGGCTCATCCAGAAGACAGAAGGTAAAGTGTAAAACAAATTTGTCGCTGCTTGTCTCCCTAATTTCTTCATACTGCACTTTATCATTGCAGTAGCATGTCACGCGAGGGGCTCAACTCAAAAGCTCATGCTTTGTGGGACCAAAATCATGTTGGTTTTCATCACAGTCTCCCTTTATTATTATGATTAAATCTAACCCTGAATGAAGGTGGTGATGCACACCCTTTTACTGCAAAACTTTCAGACCCTTCATTGTGGAAACCATTTGAACATTGTAATTCAGAACACCTGTGTTGGCACTAAAAAATGTATTGTTTACATCAGAATAGACCCACCAACACCAGGGCTACACCACTTCTAAATCCACATAAAGGGTAAAAAGTTGGGTTAGAGGATAAAGAGTTTAATATCTTTTAAATAAAATTGAGGAGACAAAATTAAAAATTTTATATTAAAATGTCTTAGATTGAATTTTTATTTATTTATAAGAGAGGTAAAAAATAGAAAATTTTATTTAATAAAAATGCTATAAAAAATATCAAATTGAATTATTAATACTCGGGAAGAATTAATGTTGGAATTATACCATCAATCATGGAGGCTCATCCCCAGCTATGTTATGTAGAGAAATGATTGTACGAAAATTCCTTTTTAATAAATTTATCATTCTCTTATTGAAAAGTTATAGGGATGATTTGGAATCAAAGTTTCATACCATTCCTTCTCTATCTATTATCGGGGACAGCGGAAGGAGGGGGAATATTTAGTGATGATTCCATTTTACTTGCTCCAAGTAATGATGAAGATGATCAGAAAGCATACATACACCAAATTTCATCTTTAACAATTGCATCTTAAAAGAAACGAAAATGTTCTGACAATAATCCCCCCAAAAGCCTACATTTGATTTGTTTACATTAAAACTCAAATGTTAATTAGTATCTAAGCACGCAACTAGACAAGGGGAAGCCCACTCTTTTTTTTTTTTTTTTTTTGGAAAGGAAAAAACCCTAGTACTACTTTTTGTTTTTTATCTGCAATGGAGTTTTGAGCAATGGAGGTGCTGCTGCTACAGTTTCAGATGGCCAGAACTGTGCATTTTTTACCCTGGAAACGCTTGCTAGCACATTTGAGGGAGTTACATCACCAATTACTGTCACTTTCTTTGTGGCCAAATCTATACTGAAGGATGTCACTCCTGCAATTAACAATTTTGCACAAAAAGAAAAAAAATTACCCCATGGCTTTAAGTTCCGTGCATAAATTAACTAATAAATGTAGCCCATTTTGGCTTAGTTAGTTACCTTCCATTTTTGAAATATGTTTTCTTACTTTTCCTTCACATCCTTTGCAATGGATTGACACCCTCAACACCACTACCTGCTATTTTTTTGAACCACAACTTAATTGCTGTTTCTTATGATCAAAGCAAAGAACAAGGATCAAACACTAACCTGGTCGTGAGACCGAGCCGACGAAGATGATTTTAAAGCCAGAGAATCTTCGGTGCTTACACCACGAGACGGAACCGCCGGTGAGACGTGATCGGAGTCTGATAACCAATCTACAAAGCGTGTATCACTTAGGAGATACCTAGAGGAACCAGGAGGACTGTTGAGATCATGAATATCAGCTGAGCTTTTTCGACGTACATCACTCGGCTTAGCAGAGCTCTTTCTACTCTTGTCATGGTGGGGCAGCCCTGGAACTATAGGTGCATAAGGCTTCGAACGTTGCCGGTCGAGTGGTCTGTGGCCGCGACGGACCATGGAACGATGGTCGAAGCTAGAGCAGATGGCTGTTGAAGCTTGAGAAGCACAGAAAATATCCATTCCTTTCATGTTAGGAGAAAGAACAGATAATAGAGTTAGAGGGCAAATTAATCTTTGTTTTAAAGCAGGTGAGATTAAGGGATAGGGGGGGACTTTGGTCCCACATTGACAGTTTTTGTTATTTAATCATATACATCGGGAAACGTGATTGAAACTTGGACCTCCAAAGTTGTGATTAACTTTAGATAGTATTTTAATGTTACTCAACTTTGTATGAAATGATTAGTACCACTAATACTATTGGGGGTATATAGATTTTGAAACCAACTAGCTAGCTTCGTATATCATTGGCTTCTTTGTTGGCTATATAGCTCTTTGAAATCCCCCAATAATGATGTAGAAATCATTACAATGATCTTCAAATGAAGAAGAGAGAATGGGTAATGGAGATAGATAAAACATGATGGAATTTGGATCAATTCATCTACATATTCTTGCATTCGTGTGTTAATATAGAGCTACTGTTATGAACTTCTCACAATTATGAAGCCACAGTGTAAGATGAAGATTGATTGTAATGATTATGCCACTTTCCCATCATAAGGGTTCCCTTTTACATGGCAAATCCCAAGTTCCATCATCAATCAATTGCACATTGATTACAGCATTTAGTGTCCACCACTTCTGTTATCAACTTACTTTGCTGCCTTTGCAATCTACATATTCTAGGATATGCTTTTTAATTCCCCTTATGATCTCTATATTTCTACCTATGTAATCCCCATTGTCTGTCTTGAAATGTTTGTATGCCTATTATGTGAATTGTCGCTGGACTAATTAAATTAGATCATTTCATGGTTGATCATCTGTCCAGAAGGGCTTATGCCAAGCCTTCTTTACATCATTAAGAAACTCTCACACTTAGTAATTTTTTTTTATCAAACCTGATACATGAAGTATTAATTTTGTCTTGTTTTACTCCAAATTAATCATAATACTAAATAATAAAAAATAGACACGTATTGGCAACCATCCATATTTAGAAAAACCAAAGATATGAGTATCAATATGTTGGCACTAGAAATAAGAGGTTTAAGACACTAAAAGTGGGATTGAAATTTGGCATGAGATATTTGCAATTTTTGGTCCCTAATTGTATAGTGACTTTGCAAGTTGATCCCTGAATCTCAAATATAAATAGGCCTAACCATTTCTCATTTTTATTATCCCCATTTGCCATTCTCTCCTTAAGGCATTGTTCTTTCTCTTTATTTGTAAATTTTCACTTGTATTTTGGAGTGAAATATATTTGTTAGTGCCCGAGGAGGTAGGCAAAATTTGCTGAACCTCGTTAAAATTCTTGTGTTATTTATTGTTTATTTTGCATATTTTGTGAGAGTGATTGTAGTGATTTATCGTGCGGTTAAATTACGATAGAGAGTATTATGGTTAAGAAAGACCTGATACTTAAGTGATCCACGTGATCCACCTCTCTCTCTTGAGAATTGAACTTAGTGTGATTTTTCAGTACAACAACACGTGACATATTTTTATTGGATGTAGTACACTTTTTAAATAAAAATGAGACTAAATTGATAACTTAAGTACCACTTTTGACTAAAAGAAAAATCTGTAGATATCTAAACAAGAAAAACGGTATGATTTAGAGGCTAATTTTATAGGTAAGCCTTAAAAAAGATTCCAAGATACTAGTCCATTATTGATAGCTTACTACATTGTTAGCACAACACTCCAAACACTTTTAAACCCTAACCATCGAGTCCTAAGACATGGTGTGAATTACTTTCAAATTTGAAGCTCATATATAATATGGAAAAGATGCTTTTTCTTTTCTTTTGTTCACATGAAAGATAAACCCCCACAAATTACAACTTGTTGATCATTATCAAGAAAGTGTTTTCTGGGTGGGGACTCATCTAGACCAAATTATAAAACAATGAGTAATTCCTCACAAACATCAATAACATAACTTGCATCATTACCATATCATTTTGGGGATTTAAAATGATGTTTTTTCTTTTTGACAAATAATTAATGAAACTAACAAAAAAAAAACCCCTTAATTAGTTTGTATATAAATAAAATAAAATAAAATAAAATCAAGGATCCTAAACTTTCCATGAAACACTAAGCATGATCAAACAAATCACATACAAATCCATAAATCACTATAATTGTTACATATGAATACAAATATGTACGAATTATTATATGTCTAAATATGTAGGAAAAATAAATATTTAAAGTATCGGATGTAAGGTTATCCATGGCAATTCTATGCATCTCCCTAAGTCAAACCTTTACTTTATAATTAAATAAATAATCACGCGTTTAAAGCTGTGGGGGGCTTTAATTAGTGAGCAGATTAAGAGGAGTTAATTATCCTCCCTTTTTTTTTTCAGTTCTATTTTTTTTTCTTTTAATCGTCTATAAAATGCGAAGAATTAGTTATTGATGTAACACCCCAAATTCGGTCTAAACGTTATGACCGAATTTGACGATGTCACATTGTAACACCCCTTACCCGTATTCGACGCTGGAATAGGTTACGAGGCATTATCAGAACACATACACTTATAAACATGTTAAACCGAGTTATAAAATTTCATTCAAATTTAAACTCTTCAAATTTTTAACATGCTTTTATAAATCTTCACTGTCGAAACCATTTTTTTGAAAAACAAAAATTTTAGGTTGTCGACTTAAAAAATGAAAATTGGGAGTCGCCACCAATCTTTTATTGAGGTGTGATTGGATCACCTAAAAAAAAAGCTTTGGTCTACGAATTTTAGAAAAAACGGGTTCGGGAGTCAGTTACGTACGAGGAAGGGTTAGCACCCTCGTAACGCCCAAAAATTGGTACCTAGTTGATTAATTAATGTCTTAATGTCGAAAATTTGAAAAATATAATCCTTAGCAAAAACTTAAAAACGTTACGTATTAAGACCCTTATCATTTCAGAGAAAGAAAATGCCAAACCCAATGCGTTAGGGCACAACATTCTAATTTCCTCAAAAATGAATTAGGTCAGAATACTCGTATAATAAAAATTTAAAAGAATATCCATTTATTCAATATTTAAGAAATCGCGGCCCAATACGTTATGGCACAATTCTTCCAAAATCTCAAATTCAGAATATTTCCTTTATTATTTTTTTAGAAAAAATCTTCATTTCGAGAAATCAATGCGTCACATCCAATACGTTAGGACACAACGTGTTGAATTCCCAATAATGAGTTCTTATTTTTTGATTAAAGAGAAATGCTCGATTGTTAGATTTAACGAAGAAAATTGGAACCCAATACGTTAGGGCTCAATTTCCTTGAAAATCCTAAATACAAGCATTATCTCAATTTTGAAAATTTCTATTTTTTAAATTTGAATAAGAAGATGATGTAATGATATTGAATGTGTGTAATAATGTTGCAATAACAAGTACAACAATCTTGCACCATATTGGCAATCGAAAGGTAATGAATTAAAAGCTAATTTTCAAAAGAAATAAACCCTACGTGAAATAATAATATCTTGATAACTGTTAACTAAACATTATATAGGACGCACTCTACTAGATATCTTTCTTTTAAAATAATAATTGTCCAATAAACGAGTTTCAAGCAAGCTTTAAATGATTTATTAAATGAATTTTAAACAATTATGAATAAATTTGTTCGTGAACATAAATATATCTTATTCGTGTTTGGTTCATTTAATAAACGAGCATAAATATGTATGGTTAATGTTTGCTTATTTAGCTTGATAAATGAATATAAACAAATAGAAATCAAATTGTTTATCGAATACTCTGTTCACTTATGGCCTTATTAATTTTATTAGACATTCTCAACCAATGGCTTAAATTCTAAATTAATATCTAAACTTCACAATTTTCTAATTAATTGAGCCTTTAAAGCACTAGTATCATGTCATTTATGTTCTTCCATTACCCTATTGTTAGCTTAGATGTTAAATACTACATTGGATCTAGCATGGAGCATATCTGTTACACGTGAATCAAATGTCAAATACGTGTATACTTATTGCATGAACAACTTAAATCTAAGGTGTTTAGTTCAATGTTCTATGAACCGAACCAAATTGACTTGTCAAAATGAGAATTGATGGGGTAAAGAGAGGTAAAAACTGGTCCCATCAATCAATATGGGCTAATTGAGTTGAGTTTAAAAATTGGTTGATTCGATTTCTATAATTTTTAATATTTAGTATTTTATTTTATTTGAACTGGATGGTTTAGAAATCAGTGATCTGATCGGTTCGATTATCTATTTAATTTCAAAAAAACATTGGTTTAATTTTTTTTCATCAACAAAATAAGACTGGGCTTTCACAAGCTCAAAATGTTTTTTAAGAGCCCAAAATGTTTCAATTATTGGCCCATGAAAAATGAAACAAGGCCTTTCACACGCTTTACCAAACTAGGGTTTATTGGCAAACTGATATTAAAAGCGCGAAAGTCTATCAACTTTCAACTTTGCACTCTCCGGACCTTCATCACCACAAAGGGAGAAAGAGGCAGCCACTCATGGGTAATGATAATGACAATAGTAACAATGAAAAACCCATTTTTAATTTTATTCTTAAATTTTCGTTTACATCAATTGTTTAATGATAGTTTTGTTAATTTCTTCTTTACATTTTTTTGGGGTTGTTTATAGCAAGGATTAAGGTACACGAGCTAAGGGACAAATCAAAGACGGAGCTGTTGAGCCAGCTCAAGGAACTAAAAGCTGAACTTTCTCTACTTCGTGTAGCGAAGGTCACTGGTGGTGCTCCCAACAAGCTCTCCAAGATGTAACTCATTTCCCCTCTTTTCTTTGATTTCCATTTGTTTTTTCTTTCCCGATTTTAGTATGGGTTTTTGATCTTTTTGGTGTTGGGTTTTTAGTAAGGTTGTGAGGCTATCGATTGCACAAGTGTTGACAGTGATATCCCAGAAGCAGAAGGCTGCATTGAGGGAAGCATATAAGAAGAAAAAGTTTTTGCCTCTTGATCTCCGTCCCAAGAAGACCAGAGCTATTCGCCGCCGCCTCACCAAACACCAGGTTAGCTATGGGTCACCTTCATTACTTTATTTTCACTTTTGTTATAATACGGCAACTCTTTTTATATTTCAGTTATTGGCATTTCCAGATCCTTTTGTTTTAGTAATCTTCTATGAGAAAATGTATGGAAGTGGAATTATATGGTCCTAAGAAGTGCTCTCTTTTCCATGGAGATATGTTGAACTTACTTGTAGACCTATCACTTAGGCTGCTTGAGTTTGTTTTGGATTGGTTCAATCTAAGTTGGGTAAATCTGAGTTCTAAAACATTTAGGGTATTACAGGTTCGAGTACTTTTAAGTTTGGATCAATTCAGGGTTCAAGTTATTTTGGGATCAAGTCATTTGGACTTTTTAGTTGAACTTTTCGTGATGGATCATAGCGGGTTTAGATAATGTCGCATCATTTCAAGTTACTTGTTTGGACATGTAATTAGGCATCTAGGGTGCTTATTATGTTGCTTTTGACATTGAGCTCTTGGGTTATGTGTTATGGCAGCAATCTTTGAAGACGGAGAGGGAGAGGAAGAGGGAGATGTACTTTCCACAGAGGAAGTATGCCATTAAGGTGTAAGCTTTTCAAATTTATATTATGAGGGATATACCCCTTTTTCTTCATTAGATTTTAAATGACTACACAATGATATGTTGTTGTTTAATTTTCATTTCTTCGTATTTCCTTTTATTACCTTCATCTTTCTCACTACTATGAACTGTTGGAACTTAGAAAGTGTTTTTGTGCAGCTTTTTCTTTTATAATTTCTAGATTGAAGGGTTGCTTCCCTACTCCCATCTTACTCGTGTTTCTCATTTATGGCGAAAAGAAAAACTAATGTGGTTAGAGAACCAGTAAAATTTTGGACGGTGTTATATGAATATGATCTAGCTCGGCCTTCATATTTAGTTTATATATTTTCATAATAAAAAATACAAGTCCCAACAGCTTTCACTGGTACGCTGGTGATCAGCCACCGGGGTAAAGACACCACCATAATGTGTAGGGCACTAGGAACTTGTTAATAGAGGTGGGTTTGGATTCAGATATTTTTGGTTAGGACCAACTCGGTTTTAGATTTTTTCGGGTCTGGGTTTTCTTGGACTTGGATTTAATAAAAATAATATTTTATGTATTGGAATATACAAAATTACATATAACTATTAATACTATATCTTTTGTTATAGTCTATCATCTATAATATAATAATAGTAATATATATTAATATTTGCAAATTGTTTAGTAAGTTCAATTTTGGTTTTGGACCAATTAATATTTATATATGTATTATTAGATTATGTAAAATTATATCATATACTATAATGGTAATGCGGAAGTTTTGTTTGATAAGAAAAGGAACTATTATTAATCAACTACTAGTGGTAAAGTGTGTTTATCCTCTTATTTAAGGTTGGGAAGTTGTTATGATAGTTAAAGATATTCTATAAAATAAACTCGTTTATCCTCTTATTTAAGGCTGGGAAGTGGTTATGGTAGTTATAGATACTTTAAATTTTAAAAAAAATACTTGAAATCACATTTTGTTTTAGTTAAAGGCTAACCCATATTAATAGTAAAAAAATAGTTGATTCTAGTTATTGATCTAAGCAAAATTATAAATAATTAAATCATAAGAATGTATAACCATAGGCGGTCACAATTTCTACACAGCTTAAATGGAACAATTCTATTCATATTCTACAAAAAATTAATAAGTATTTCATATAAATACAAGTGCTAAATTAAATTCGTAACTAGGGAAAAAAATTAAAGAAAAAAACCAAACTTGCAAAGAATATGGTGAACTAATAGAGAAAATCAAGTAGTAGGAAGGAGGTAAATTATTAATAGACTAATACCCTGAACCAATATAAAATATTGTTAATTTTGTCTTAAAACTTTTTTTTTTTTTTTTAACTTTCCAATCTACAAGGGGAAGTAACTTTCCCACTTTTTATAATGAGAATCACATTATCATATTCATGAAGAAGTAACTCGTAAAGAAAAGTTAAATTCCAAGTAAAAGAAATAAAATTTAACATACCAAGTGTTAAAATCACTTTCCAAATGATTTTTTTTTTTTTACAATCACTTTTCAAATGATTAAAATTTTATGAAAGGGACCACTTTTTATCGTACCAAAAGTTACCTTAGGGTTGAGTTAATGAAAGTTAATTATTAATATTATTAGTAAATTATGAATTTTCATTAAATCAATCTTAAAACGTAAATGAAACACTGAAAAATTAATACCGTTACCTTCTAAAACTAAAATATATACTTTCTTGTCAAATACACATATCACATTATATTACAATTATATCATACTTGAATATCACACATAAAAGAAACGTTGTTTTAATGACTTTGATTTTGCACTTTGAAGTTTGTTTATAAGAGTTGATTAGGTCAACAAACATTTAATTAAATTTTTTTGAGGGTTAAAATTGAAGTATATATATTTACTTGTAAAAATATAATTATATTATTTTAATATTTTATGTTTTTATCATTTTAATTTTTATAATATTTTTAAGGATTAAAATTTTATTTTATTTTTACTAATTTAAAATTTTATAAATTATATTAAAAATTTTAAGATAGTCCATAAATTATGCCACGATTGAGCCTAATAGTGTATGCATTTATATGATTTGATTTAAAATAAATGGAGATGTGGTTTTCAAGCAATAGATTAATTTTTTGTCGGAAACATTTACGCTTAGAATTGGTCAACTGAAAAAGAGTAGGTATTTAAGTAATTTTATTTTCCTAATGATTCTGGGAAATATAAATTATAATTTTCAAAGTTTTGGCTAAATCTTGACCACAAGATATACAATTCAATTTTGAAGTATTGGTCAAATTCTATAGAAAACCCATATATCATGTATTCTTTTAGATTTAATCCTTTAGTGAATTTTCAATACAAAAGTCAACCTTGAATTTTTTTTGTATCATTGGATTTTCTTTAAAGCTTGGGAGCAATACCCTTGGACTTTTTACTGTTTTAGGTGGCTATTGGAATGGTGTAGGGCATTCGTTTTTGCACGTTCATTAGACCGTGTTGCTAAGATGGGAATCCATTCATGTCTTGTAATTGCTGATGTTTAACTCAATACAATCACACGTCAAATCCTTAATCCCATGAATGTATATAAGGATTAAGGCGGTCAACAAACACATCCTACATCAACTTTTCAAATCTTTTATTTAAGATTTAATATTATAAAAAAAATTCAAATTTCAATCTCCATGATTTGTTGGACTTTTTTGATTTTTCTCATTTTTTTGGTCTCCTCTTTGAAAATTGATTGCAGTAGGTTGAGTGTTGGGGTTGCAGGCCTGCAAACTTAATTATATTATTATTTCTCTCTCTTTAATTTATCACTTACAATATATAATTAAATTTGTAATAAACTATTAAACAACACATCAACCCCACAATTCAACATGTGCTTCTTCTTTTTCCTTTTTCTTTTTAGTTTGAAACCAATGGACCACTGAACAAACCCAGATATAAAGCTAACCAGTTTATTTATTAACTCATAAAATGGTTAATTGAGTAGTGAGCTAATAACGATACAGTAAAATATTAAAAAAAGAAGAAGAGAGATACATATTAATTTTTTAAAATTATTTGTGAAATCAGAAAAATACACTATCAATATACGAATTTTAAATTTTCATTGTGGGCCTTTTTACCTCAGTAATATAAAAAAAATTAATAGCTTAAATGATATACCCATGAGATTATTTATCAAAATGGTATGTTTGCTACAGTGTTCTGTCAGTGCGACCTGAGAAATTGGCGACACCGGATTAAAATGTGATGATTTAAAATATTCAAGGACTTAATATTAATGTTGCCCCCTGCTGAACCCTTCTCTCTCTCCCTCTCTATTAAGTTGATAAGGCCAAGTCAACTGAATATTGAAATTTAGTTTTATCAATCGGGTAGATAGATTAAGAAATGCTGAACGGGAAGAAATTGGAAAAGGTCTGCTATCATTTTTTATCTTTAAATTTTACAGTTAGTTCTATCTTAATATCTATATATATTGTGTACTTTAGTATTTGAATCTGGCAATTAAATTCATTATTGTTCTTAGATTGTGTCAATATTTGATTATGTGACCAATGTACTTAGAACATTACTGGATTGGTCAGTTAGATCGAGAATCGGTCAATATACTAGTTTGAACAAGGAGATGGAACCGATTGAATTAGAAATTACTCGAAGTTGGTAAAAAAAAAAAACTGGGACAAAAACCAATAATTGACTAGGTTTAATTTTTTTTTTTTATTTTTTGAATTATATTTATCTATTGTTGGCCTAATAGTTGAATGGATTGAATCAGGAAATAAGGGTATGACTAGTTCAAAAATATTAGAATACCGTATATGACACTCTAATATTGTACAATGTCATCACTTGAAATTTTATATAAATGTTATAATTTTTAAGTGATGATGTGGTGCAATTTTAGAGTGCCATGTCATCAAACTTTTATATTTTCTTAGGGCCAAAATGAATTTAATTGTCAAATTTAAGTACCAAATTTGACAAAAAAAGTATAGGTACTACAAAAAGGACCTAGTTGTCAAGTTTGGGGGCAAAAAATTATTTAATTATTTATTTATTTATTTTTGAGTTTGTGTTACTTTGGATTTGGATTGTTATGAGTGTGTGTTTAAAGCTCCAAAGTTCGGATCAGTTCATTATGAGTTTGATCAATTGATTAAGTGATAGTATACTTTGTCCATTATTGTCATTTAAAGGGCAAGGATTCAAAACCTACCAAATGTGAATGCTCGCATCTCTTTGATAGGTAGTCATGTGCCTAATCTGATATGATGAGATACTCTTGCTCTATTGAACTCGTTGCCTCAAATATTTTGACTTTTCAAAAAGTTATAAGACAAAATTCCTCGACTTCAGACAATATCAACTATAACTGAACTTGAAAAACTTGTAAAAGAAATCGGCCTAGCCGCTGATTGTTGAGGGGGAGCATCAACACGGCTAGTAGCTTAGCTGTAAATTGTTGTTGTAACATTGTTGAATATCTTCCAGAATAATGCCCTTCATTGTGGGTGAAGAAATTGAATTCAAAGGGTCAACGTAAATTCTTATGGGCAAAAACCAATGTTCTTATGAGGTCAAATATCCTGTTATCTGTTGCCAGTATTCTGACTTTTGTTAACTGTTGAAAATCTGAATTCCGACCATCACGCAACACTTTAACATAAATTTGTCATGAGCTGTAAGATCATTAGCATTCTCATATATTTGTCCTCTCCGATGTTTGAAATTCTTATTAATTATTAGCTGTCTCTATGTTTTTTTTTCATTGATGGCTGCAAAACCAGAGGCAGGAAAAGAAAAACCCATTGTAAAAGGCGTCACCATGCATGGAATTGTTGTGGTTTTGTCGTTGAATTTTTCAAATTGATGCATGGTGGAATTCGAGAACATGTGGTCATGCATTTACCAATGTTCTTCTAGGCTTATTGGAGTGGTTGATTAGTATTTTTTTAAATATAAACATATGGTAAGTATTATTAGGTTAAGCTCAATATGCGTATTTTTCAAAAAGTATTGTTGAGAGGATCATAAATGAAAATTTAGAGTAAATTAATGAGAATGGTGATTTCATTTGGTGTGTGTGAAGTTGATGTTTTATGTAATCTAGTAACAAAGCCAACTACTTTCAAACAAAAATTCTAGATTTAGACAAACAAGAAAACACAAACATGCTTGGTTGGCTACAACAAGAGATAGTGTTATACATAGCAATTAAATGAAATTGGATATATCCATTAAAACGGTAAAAATTTATATTATTATTATTAAATCAAAATTACATTCAATTGAGTCTTAGTTCGATTGACATAGGTATTGTTGATCAATGCACGACAACATGAGTCCGAGTGCGTTGAAATGCATTATCCTCTTACTTATGGATTAGAGAGAGGTGGTTCTAGACATTGTGCTTAATTAATAATCAAAATATATCTAAAAAAAAACTTACATATTTGGGACGGTATAATCCATCCAAAAAGCCCATTTTACTTTTCAAAAAATAATAAAAATTATATATTTGTAATTCATATTTTATATATTTTATAATTAAATTTAAATTTAAAATTTTTAATTATTTAAATTGAATTCAGGCTAGATCGGATTGTTGAACTTTAAATTTTTTTTGTCTAAACCTGACCCAAATTGGGTAGGGCCTATTGGTCCGAGCAAGTTACCTGGCTCTTGGATAGATCTAAAAAACACCAAATTAACTCGTTACTCTTCGTAAATTGAACTCTTATTACTATTTTTTTTTTTTTATAAAGGATGTTATTTGATTAATCAAATATTAGTTATATCTAAAAATATAAACTTTAGAGAATCATTACATATATTGCTATTGATCAATAAAATTCATATGTTAGTTTTTACTCTTTTATCTCTTTATTTCATAACAAATATTAACAAAAAAAATTTATACCCCTAAAACATAATTTTATAGACCCATTAAAACATAATTTAAGTTAATGTAAATAAAATGAGAAATTATTTTATGAGCCCTTCCCACTAAATCATTCATGGTTTATTTCTAATTATTTAATGACATTTTAAAAATATTTTCGATGTCATTGATATATAATTTTGGTAATTTTTTTTTACCTTGAACACTGAACTCAAACTCGTTTAAGATTCAGGGTTTGAGCTCGAGCTTGAGATTCAAAATTTAAGATTTAAGGTTTGAGATCTAGAGTTTTGAGTTTAGACTTTAGAATTTAATATTCGGGATTCAGAGTAAAAAAATAAAATATTATATAAATGATATAAAAAATTATTAAATAAATCAAAAGAGAGTATCCGAGGGTAAGGGTTTGTAAAACAATTTGTATTTTGAATAATATTTGCAATAAGAGCAAGAAAAGATTTTATAAAGAAGCTGGCCAGATGCTATCCAAAACCAAGAAGAGGCTTCGTGTAATTTGAGACTATTGGCTGATTTGACTTTTGAAAACAGAACCGGTCATTATCACCCACCGCGTGGATTCTGTATCCCCTCCCTCTCTATATATACCCCAACATCTCTATTCTTCTTCCACTCCTCACTGCAACAACAAATTTCACTTTATTTCTTTCTTAATTACTGTCTTTAGCTTTATATCAAACTCAAACTCTATTTGTGAATGCCGAGAAAAGGAATGAGGGGCATTTTCTTCAAATCACCATCTCCAACGAGGATGACACCGCCTTCTTCTCCACTCCACCATACTTTTTCAGAGTCACTAATGGAGGAGAACATTGAAGTAGCCCAATTCATCATCACCAAATGGGACTCCTCGCATGACGACAATCTCGTTTCTCTTTTCTCCGATAAGGATGAAGCCACACAATATCTGGGTTCCATTGAAGGATTGCAAAAAGCTATGAAGTACTTGGTTTTACACCAATCCAATTCGGAGAAACTCGTCCGAGCTCAACTACTGATGCAAACCGCCATGAAAAGGTTGCAGAAGGAGTTTTACCAGATTTTGAAGTCCAACCGGGATTATCTCGACCCAGAATCTGTTTCGGCTCACTCATCTTCCAGGCCCTCGGTTTCCAGGTCTAGTTTTTCGGAATTTGAAGAAGAAGAAGAAGAAGGAGATGAGTCGGAGAACGAGAATAATTCGGTACCTGAAGTGGAGAGAGCGTCGTTAGCTGCTATGGCGGATTTGAGAGCTATTGCGGAAGCCATGATATCGGCGGGGTACGCTAAGGAGTGTATCAAAGTTTATAAGATTATTCGGAAATCGATCGTCGATGAAGCTCTTTACCATCTCGGAGTTGAAAGGGAGTTGACATTTCAGAAGATTCAGAAGATGGAATGGGAGGTTCTGGAGTTTAAAATCAAGAACTGGTTAAGTGCTGTTAAAATGGCCGTTAAAAACGCTGTTTTATGGCGAGAGGCTCCTCTGCGATCAAGTGTTTTCCGTTTCGGCTGCCATAAGGGAATCTTGTTTCACGGAAATTTCGAAAGAAGGAGCTTTGGCTCTGTTTGGTTTCCCGGAAAATGTAGCCAAGTGCAAGAAAACTCCAGAGAAATTGTTCCGTATGTTGGACTTATACGAAGCAGTTTCCGGTCTTTGGCCGGAAGTCGAATCAATCTTCAGCTTCGAATCAACGTCGGCCGTACGAGCAACCGCCGTTAACTCCTTGATCAAGCTCGGCGACACCGTTAGGACGATGTTAATGGACTTTGAAACGGCGATTCAAAAGGATTCATCCAAAACGACGGTTCCAGGCGGTGGGATCCACCCTCTAACACGCTACGTAATGAATTACATCTCTTTCCTCGCCGATTACTGCGGGATTCTCTCCGACATATTCGCGGATTGGCCGTTCACGGTTCCTTCCGCTTTACCGGAGTCTTACTTCGGCAGCCCCGACAGCGAGGGGAGCATTTCATCGCCGATTTCCGTCCGGTTAGCCTGGCTCATCCTCGTCATGCTGTGTAAACTCGACGGCAAAGCCGCGATGTACAAAGACGTGCCGCTTTCTTACTTGTTCTTAGCGAATAATCTCCAATACGTCACCGAAAAAGTCCGTCAATCGAACCTGAAATTCCTCCTCGGCGACGATTGGCTGATAAATCACGAACTGAAAGTGAAACAGTACGCTGAGAATTACGAGAAGATTGGATGGAGCAAAGTGCTTGCGTCACTGCCAGAGAATCAGACTGCTGAGATTCCGGCCGATCGGGTGAACGACCATTTCAAGAAATTCAATTCGGCTTTCGAAGAAGCTTACATGAAACAAATTTCTTGGGTCGTACCCGACCCGAAACTCCGAGATCATATCAAGATTTCAATGGCGAGACGGATCATACCGATCTATAAAGAGTTTTACGAGGCATACGGCGGAGTGCAAATGAAAAAAGAAATGTGGGGTGAGCCATTTATCAGATTTACCCCTGATGATTTAGGAAACTACTTGTCGGATATGTTCTATGGAAGCAAAAGCTCAGGGAGTGTGTCATCAAGTTCAAGAGGAGGTGGCCGGAGTCATTGAGGCCATCCTTTTTTGGGGCGTTGAAAAAATGGCCGGCCGGGTTGGAATTTAGCCTCGTGGGTTTTTGTGGCATGTGTTGCCACGTGTATAAAAGACTGGTTAATAATTTAATTAATTAATTACTTTAAAATTGTAATAAGAAAATTCTTTGATTTTTTTAATCATACAATTCCATGGTTTGGTGAACAAAAAAGGATTAAAGGTAGATCGAATAATAATGATTGGGTTGAGTTAATTAATCCATAATGGGAAAGAGGTAAAGCCAAAGTAATGATTTTACCAATCATTTTTACTGTTGGTTTGGACGTCCACTCCATGAAATATAATTCTAACTCAAAAAAACCATTTCAAATTTAATTGGGAGCTGTTAAACATACCCAAAATCATGTACGCAACTAACAAGTCAACAACATAGCCAAAATTGTGATGTCTGTGAAACGTTGAATACATTATAGATGATAGTTTCTTGAACAGAGGAGGAAATCGCGGTACGTGTCTCTCTTTCAAACACTGATGGTGTAGATTTGGATCAATGTGGAGAACCTGATGATCAACAGGTTGGTGTTTAGGGGTCTGTTCGATCTAATGTAGGAGGTTCCATTGTTGGTGAGAATCAAATAGAGGATGGTAATGATGGTGAAATAGTTGTTGGGCCAACTGTAGGAATGAGATTTAGAAGCTTTAGTTTTTACCAATCACATGCGAAGGTGAAAGGGTTTAGCGTGGTGAGAAGGTCATTGAGTAATAAAAATTCATATGTGGCTAATTATGCTTGGTAAGCTTGTGATAAAGATGGCAAAGCTAATGAGAGGAAGAAGAGTAAGAAAATTTCTTATCTTACGAGCGTGAACGTCGTTTTAGGAGCTGATGGTATAGGCGTGTTAGCAACGTAGTTAGAAATCATTCTCATGAACTCATTCCTAAAATGGCAAGACCAATGTCTGTACATACGTATGTGTCTATTTGGTTAAAGAGAAGACTGGAAGCAAATAATATGGCTGTCTTTCCAATTTACAACAACATTAAATTGCTACAAGTTCAGTCAAGTGGACTAAATCAAATTGAGTGTTTACCACACGATTGTAGAAATTATATCCAGGAGGCTAATCATTGAAGAGGGGATGTTTTGAGGAAGCTATTTTGCAAAATGCAAATTAAAGATAGTGAATTCTTCCACTAGTTTGACTTTGATGGATATGGAAGGTTGAAGAATCCTTTTTGGATCCATCTTCAAAGTAAAGATGCTTTTGTTGACTTTCATGACGATGTTAGTTTTGATATTACGTATCTTGTGAACAGGTGATACATGCATGCACGGATGAGATAAAATTCATTTAAAGTCAATTTAATCAAGCTGCCAAATTTCAAGTTTAGAAGATAGTGTTTGAAGAGCTATCTCTTAACTTCGAAACGCACTTTGAATCACTCGATTTTAAGTCTGAGAGCTCAAGTTATGACTATTTACTGAAGGCTATGCAAGCTGAATTTTTAGACGAAATTATTACAGGAATTACGAATTTCGGACTTTAATTCGAACGTAAATAATATTGGTTTCAAGTTTATGACCTAATTTTGATTATATATGAACTCAATATTATATTTATTAGGTTTTATTTTTTTATTATTGATTTATTTCATACCTTCAATCACATACTTATTACATATTAATATCATGACTTCACAATATATGACACATATCATTTTGTTTAGAGTTCCCTTGCATTATAACACTTAATCATTCGATCAACTACACAAAATCTAGTCATTCAAAACAGAATTGTCTACTTGAATAATAATTACTAAATTATTTATTTTTTAATCCACAAAATTTGAAATTAAGATGAATTTATGTTTTAGAAACAAGGCTCTTCAAACCTTTCAACCACAAATTTTCCAAAATTTATGCTCTTGTATACACATGCCAACAAATTTTCAAAATTAGGATAGAGTTGCTTCCAAATATATAGCTCTACCTCTCTTCACTTAAAAACATTTTAATGGCAAAATATAATTAAGATTGAATTCATCCTTTACTTATTTAGAAGCTAGACTTAATTATATTTTTATACATGTAAGACTCATCCTCTAATTCATTTTATACAATCCTTAAGAAATTTTTGATGTAGCAGTTCGACTTTTCCTTACTTAAATTAATAGATTTATCTCCTATTGTATAATTTAGATGCAAGTTCAGTTTGTTTCAATAAAAATTAGATTCGGTAAATTTTCAAACCATATACGAGTACTTAACTTCTAATTCAATATCTACAATTTCCAAAATCACACTACTACTGTTGTCTAAAATTGTTTCAGTGCAAATGTCGACAATCAAATTATTCAAGTGACATATTAAACACATTTCATATTTATTATACTTCTAATTCAATATCTACAATTTCCAAAATCTCATTTCCAAAATCACACTTCTAATTCAAGTTTTCGCTCTCTGGCTTTTATTTTCTCTCTTAGCGAAAATAATGTGTTTAGGGGAAAGTTTCATGCTCACAAGCTGGTATTAGCTGCTAGTTCTCTTGTATTTGAAGCTGAGCTCCCTGATCGGATGGAAGAAGATGATAACAATATAGTTGTTACTGATATGGAACCTAAGGTTTTTAAGGTAACATTTCTACCTCATTTCACTTACCTTGGATTTGGCTGTAATTCTATTGAAATCCATGTTAGCTCTTTATATGCCACTAGAATCTATTGTCAGTGTGGTTGTCTTATTTTCTAACATTCTCTACTATGTGCAATTGGCAGGCTTTGCTGCACTTCATATACAGAGACAATCTTATTGATGATGAGGAGTTCGTTGGGACTAGTTCATCTTCTATACCATCTGCATCAGATGCATTGGCTGCAAAGTTGTAGGCAGCAGCAGACAAAAATGACTTGCCTAGTCTTAGACTAATGTGCGAATCTGTACTCTGCAAGGATATATCTGTGAACTCAGTTGCAAATAGTTTAGCGTTGGCAGATTGTCATCATGCTATGGATCTGAAATCTGTTTGCTTAAATTTGCTGCTGAAAATCATGTTGGTAAGTTTTCAGTTCTTTTATTGCTTTCCCAAATTTTACGTTAGATAGAAGCGCTAGATGCCACCATGTGCTGGGTAAAATCTGATGGCCCTTTTATGTTATGATAAACTACATGTATTAATGATAAAATGTCTCGAGGTGATTCTTAGCATTCACAATTACGATAAGCATGCACATTTGAAGTTTGATCTCTTCCAGTCAAAGAAGATGAGGAAAGGAGAGGAGACGGAATGGAAAGAGAAAAGAACGAAAAAGAATAAGGAAAGGAAATAAAAATAAAAATAGATTAATTGTGGATCTTTTGGTTATTTTAATTAGTGGCAGCGACCAAATCAATAAAAAAAAAATTGGAATGAACAAAATAGGAACAACCTATTATTAGAATCACTAACGTGGTAGTTTACATTAATAATAACAATAACAACTTGATATTTTATAAAAATATAAGAACTTGCTAAAAAATACATTTAGATTGAATATGGACAAATAGGTGTCCAAATTCAAATATATCTCGACAACTATTTATCCGAGTTCATTCTTGATATGAAAAAATATATTTTTATTAATTTTATATGTTTTAAAGATTTTTTAAAATTTTAAATTTATGTTTGGCACATGGCTTATTGAGAGGTTGCCATGTGGCACCATTAGATTAACTATTAGTGTCACGTCAGCATAAACTAATGATATTAGTACGGATGTACTAACCTGGTTTAACAAAATACAAGTTCAATTATCAACTATGTCCAAAATAAAAAGGTACCAACTAGGTACAAATGGACAAATATCAATAGCCAAAATATATATTAACTTTAAAATCAATGATTATAGACAATAATTTTGGAAATAGAATATAATAAATTATTATAAATTTAAATTAACTAACCTATAATATATATAACTAAGTCCAAAAAGGAAAATCAATATAGACAAATTCAAAAAGTAAAATATATATTAGCTCTATCATACAATAAATAACAAAATGTATAGTTTAAAACTAATAATAATAACAACACATATAAAATATTATGAAATTAAAAAGAAAAAAATAGTTTACATTGTGCATAGAAAGAAATTAAATAGGTAAATACACCAATTTAATAGTAATAAATGCACTCCAATTATTTATCATGATATTGTCGTTTTTCTATAACACATCAAAAAGTTAACATGCCGGTGAAAGTAAAATTCAATATTAAAAATATAATCATAAAAAATTAAATATTGAATTGACTCGTGACACAAACTCAATTAATGACATTATTTTTATACACAATGTGGGTAAGAGAAAAACATTTTATGTAAAAAATTAACCAATAATCATTATTGGTATAGTGGTATAATAATGGTAAGCATATGATAGTGAGGGTAAATTATTTTTTGCCAACTGAGTTAATATCGAGTTTACCTATTAAATTTATGTTCAAATTGACTCGACTCAAAACTAACCTCATCAGTCTAATTGAGAAACATAACACGATAAAATGTAAAACATGATATTTTAAATTTAATCACTATAGAGTAATACATAAATATATATAATATTTTTATTACTGAAAATAGATTAAATTATTAAAAGTAAAAGTATATAAATTAAATTATAAATGATTAGAATTAAATATTTGTTAATTGGATAATCCCAGATTTGTGAAAACGCGTGCACTAACAACAGCGCGTAAGACTCTCCAGTGAAGATCGAATTGAACTAATTTAGGAAACCTTTTTGTATTTTAATAACGAATGGTGCGGCCGCAGGTCCAGGATTCCTTCCAAAATTAAACCTGAGGTCAACCGCGTGAATCCCACGCGAATAGATTTGGTCATCTCCAATCTGTCACGTAAAAGTCAATCTGAAACAATTGAGACTAACAAATGGCGATTTATTACAAGACAATAAAACGACAAGAGAGGTGTGTGGTGCTCTGTTCATCTCGTTTGGTTTTATAAGCTAACACATCTCCGCTTTGTTTTTTTAACGAAGATAGCTTCTTCTCTCAAACTGAGGCAAATAGTAACATCGGCTTTTATGTGTTTTGTACAAAAATTTCCATCTTTTACTTGTTTTAGGTTTCTGGGTTTGTTTATTTTTATGGTTTAGATTGGGTGCTAGGGTTGTAGTTTTCTTATAAAGGTGGATTTTGATAAAACATAAACAAATTAAAGAAAATGGAGGTGGCAGCAACCGAGAAGCCGCCGAGCTTTCCTCCTGCTCGGAAAAGGATGACGACACAGATAACAATAAAACGCGACGAGACGCCTCTGCATTACGCCGTACGATGTAAAGACCTTGCGGTGGTGAAAGAAATCCTTACGACTACCGAGGAAAATGAACTGAAAGAACTATTGTCTAAACAAAACCAATCTGGTGAAACTGCTCTTTATATTGCAACCGAAAACGGTTATGTCGATTTGGTTAAGGAGATGATAAACTATTACGATCTCTCCGATGCCGGGATCAAAGCTCGAAATGGCTTCGATGCATTCCATATTGCTGCTAAACAAGGAGATTTAGGTATGCTTCTCATGCATCAATTTTATGTTTAATGTTATTTGTGAGGTGAATTAGTCCAGTTTTCGAGTTGGGATCAACATTAAGATGGTGACTTCATAATGTGGGCATATTGCAGAAATATTGAAAGTGCTACTAGCAGTCCATCCTGAACTAGCAATGACAGTGGATTTATCAAACACCACGGCTCTACACACAGCTGCAACACAAGGGCATATTGAGATTGTGAATTTCTTATTAGAAGTAGGCAGTGGTTTGGCTACAATAGCAAGGAGTAATGGCAAAACAGCTTTACATTCAGCAGCAAGAAATGGGCATGTGGAGGTTGTGAAGGCACTTTTGGGCAATGAACCAGGGATTGCTCCAAGGACTGATAAGAAAGGCCAAACTGCACTTCACATGGCAGTGAAGGGGCAGAACCTTAAGGTGGTAGAGGAATTGATTAGTGTTGATCCTTCATTGATGATAAACATGGTTGATACAAAGGGAAATACGCCTTTGCATATAGCTGCCCGGAAGGGAAGAATTGAGGTAAATCATACTAATTAATTGAGTTCGCGCGCCTTTACGCTCATGTTAGCTCTTGTGCATCAACAAGGCAAGATGCTAATCTAATCGCCTGTTTGTGCAGATCGTTAAGTTGTTACTTGGACACAAAGAAACCAACACGAAAGCCGTGAACAAAAGCCGCGAGACAGCGTTGGATACTGCTGAAAAAACGGGGAACCCCGAGGTTACCACCATTCTGCAACAGCATGGAGTTCAAAGTGCTCGAAACATCAAGCCTGTAGCACTGAACCCTGCCCGTGAGTTAAAACAAACAGTGAGTGACATCAAGCATGAAGTGCACAATCAACTAGAACATACTCGTCAAACTAGGAAAAATGTGCACGACATCGTCAAAAGACTCCACAAAATGCATTCCGAAGGTCTAAACAACACGATGAACTCCACCAACGTAGTCGCCGTCTTAATTGCCAGCGTCGCCTTTGCTGCCATCTTCACTCTCCCGGGCCAATTCATTGACAACCCGAACCAAGTCCCGAAGGGTCACTCCCTGGGGGAATCAAACATTGCTATATACCCAGCCTTTGTAATATTCTTCATCTTTGATTCGCTTGCACTCTTCATATCTCTTGCTATAGTGGTGGTTCAAACCTCGGTTGTTGTGATCGAGAGCAAGGCAAAGAAGAAGATGGCAGCGGTGATCAACAAGCTACTGTGGTTGGCTTGTGTGCTTGTTACGGTGGCGTTTTTAGCATTGTCGTACATTATAGTTGGGCAAAGGTGGTATTGGCTTGCATCCGGGATAAGCATTGTGGGAGCAATTTTAATGGTGGCAACTCTAGCGGGCATGTGTTATTGGGTGATACGATATCGCCTTAAGGCTACCAACATGAAAAATACACGAAGATCACCCACCGCCAGCAGGTCGCGTTCAGCGATTATGTCCGATTCTGAGATTATAAACAATAAGTTTCAAATGTATGCCCTTTAAATATGGTCTCCTACACAAATCTGATTTTTTTCCAGCCATTGGTTATTGTTGATTGTTTGTCCTTTGATAAGTTAATTGTTAAATTATTTTTTCAGTTCAACTTTTAATAAAAATCACGAAACTTCTAAATTTCAAATATATCAAATGCAGAGAGTAGAAACAGAATTAAACTTTTTTCACTCAAGATTTTAGTAAAATTAATGCTAAACAGGTGAGAACATTTTGTATTATAGGGGTAGACCAACCATTCTTCTACATTGTTTTCGGCAATGAAGACACCACTGTGTAACATTCAATCTTTCTTCTATATTTAGTAAACCTTGGAAATCCATGAAGCATGATAGGATATGTTAAGTGACAATTGTTTACTAGGTACATGCTCTATGGTTTGCATCGCATTTCCAAATTCTTAGGTCAAATTATGATTTGAGATTTAAACAACTGTCTACTTTTACAATATCCAATAATTAATACTAGCTAATTATTCTAGTTAAAATGCTGAGGTGGGCTTGCCTTAAAACTCTCCTAGGGGCAGTATTTTTAAGGGAAAATTATGTGTAATCATTTTAAGAGAGGGACTAAAACTATAATTTGATCAAATCTTTACAACTTTTAGTAATTGTTTTCCCCATTTACATACAAATATTAAACCATAGTAGGACGACAAAATCTGAACCCATTTTGAATTGATATGCTCTAAATAGAGTGGATGCAGTATGAGACTTTTTTTCTTTTGATAATGGGTATGGTAATTGCTTACCTCACACCCACTCGCTCTATTATATAAAATAAAAATTTTATCTTTTTATATATAAATTATTAAAAAGTATAAAAATGTAATAATATAATATAAAAAAATTTATATATTTTATGTTAAATTTTTAAAAAAAATTATATTTAAATATTTACTTAACTTTAAAGAAGATTGAAAATATTAAAGATAATTAGCAAATTTTAAATTGAAGCAAAGTGAGAAGGGACAGATGGATATTATACATCCATAGTAAAGCAAGTGGATAGTGGAATAGACCGTGCTAACACCACATTTGGTTGGGGTGAATGGAATAGGGTTGTAATAGAAAAGAACTGTAATCATTAATTCAATTATTTGGTTCAATGAAATGGAATAGAGTTGTAATAGTACTATTGTGTTCAGTTGAATGGAATAGATGTTGTAATAGCATAAAGAAAAAAAACTTAAATGACCAAAGTACCCTTAGCAGAAATTTTTTTAGATAGATGATTATTGTTATTGTTATTAAATTTTAATAAGATTATTATTAAATATAATTTAATAAAAAATAATTTAATCATATTTTAACTTAACTATTATTAAATATAATTTAATAAAATAATATATAATTTAATAACATTCTTAATATAATAATTATTAAAATATGAATTAATAAAAATAATGATATATACTATTAGAAAATAATATATAACCTACTTTATTATTTTTAAATTGCAATGCATATTTAATGTGCTAAAATATTATTAGCAAAACAAATAATTTAATTATCTTCTAAACTAAAAAGCAAAGATTAGAAGTAATATATAGTTTGAGAATTATATTTTACATTCAAACATAATTTTCATACATTAACAAAAAATTACATGATGTTATTAGCTTATATGTCATAATCTATATGTTAAATTTTACAACATCAAAGAGTTACGATAGTCAGTAGCATTCTATCATGTCATTATGTCATCAAAATATTACATACACAAAAAGTTACTAAAAAATCACCAACACAACCATGATTTTTAATGGTCATAAATAAGTCTTCTCACCCATTCCAATCGCACAGAAGAAGGTAGATTAAAGAAAACTAGCATTTGCATTGGATGATCTGAAATTTTGCTCAACGACCGATAGTGCTCATCCTTAGTTAATCATTCTACTTCCACTACACCAAAACAGGCTTTTAGCGGCGCTTTTTTAGGCCTTTAGCGGCGTTTTTTAGCGCCGCAGATACTTCAAAGCGCCGCAACAGAAGCCGCTAAAGATTGCGCCGCTAACTTTAGCGGCGTTTTTAGAAAAAAACACCGTTAAAGGTGTTGGTCTATAGCGGCGCTTCTAGCACAAACGCCGCTGAAGACTAAGAGCTTTAGCGGCGTTTTGGTAGAGGCGCCGCTGAAGACTAATACCTTAGCGGCATTTTCGTTAAAAGCGCCGCTATAGATTAGGGTCTTTAGCGGCGTTTTTGCGCGAAACGCCGCTATAGATCAGGGTCTTTAGCGGCGTTTTTGGTAAAAGCGCCGCTATAGATCAGGGTCTTTAGCGGCGTTTTTTCTATAAGAGCCGCAATAGATTAGGGTCTTTAGCGTCGCTTTTACCACAAACGCCGCAATATACCCTGATTTATAGCGGCGCTTCGGACACAAACGCCACTAAAGACCCTGATCTATAGCGGCGCTTATCGAAAAAATGCCGCTAAATACCCTGATCTATATAGCGGCGCTTCTCGAAAAAACGCCGCTAAAGACCCTGATCTATATAGCGGCGCTTTTACCAAAAACGCCACTAAAGGCCAACACCTTTAGTGGCGTTTTTTTAAAAACGCCACTAAATTTGGCAGATTTGTAAAATAATTTTTTTTATATTTTCAGCCCTCCTGTAAAAAAACAAATCAGAAGAAATCATATCTAAACCAGCCAAAAGTAATAATTCTATATATTAAACAAATAATATAATAAATATCAATAAATATAATAAAATTCGTATTATTCTTACAAAAATGTTAAAAGTTAAAAGGATAATTAAAAGTCAAAATTGAAGTATATTTACACGATAGTCTAAGACGGCGGCTGTTGCGACTGCTGAAACATCTTCATCATACTCTAGAGCTGCTGCTGGAGTTCATCGAACTTTTGACGCTGCTCTGCTTCCCTCGCTGCAGCCTCTACTTCCCTCGCTTTAGCCTCTGCTTCCCTCGCTGCAGCCTGTCTTTCTCTTGCTGCCGCCTCTGCTTCTCTTGCTGCCGCATCTGCTCTAAGCTGCTGCTGGAGTTCTTCATACTTTCGTTGAACCTCAGCTTCTCTCGCTGCTGCATCTGCTTTAAGTTGTAGCTGGAGTTCTTCATATCTTTTTTGAACATCAGCTTCTCTCGATGTTGCCTCCGCTTTAAGTTGTGTAATTTGCTCAGCTGTTGTCGCTTGCATCTGAGCCATCTGGTCTCTTAACCTCTGAACTTCAGCTTCAGCTCGACTCCCCGAAGGCATATATTGTTGCGAGCTAGATCCAAAATATTGGGATGGGTTAACAAAAGATCCTTGAAATCGAACCCGACCATACCTTTCAGGACCCAAAACTTCAGTGATAATCCGGTTATCAATGTCGTCAATATGAACAAAACTATCACTGGAAGCAATCGCTTCGTACTCCGCCTTTTTATCCTTTAATTTTTCCTAAAAAATAAATCACATAGTTAGGAACGCAATATATATTAAAAAACCGAATGCAACATAACTTAACAATATTTCCATTACAATAAATGAAATAAATCATTAGAAAGTAAACACTATAAATAATTAAAACAAGTGAAATTGTATTAAGCAAACGTACCATAATTTCTGCAGCTTCAGGAGTCATAGGGTTTCCATCTTTCTTCCTATGTGTAATGTCAAAAAGTTGAAGTCATCCAACTTTTTGACCGGACGACAGTTCCTACAATACAAAAGTAAAAATATTAATTGATAGAAAGTAATAAATATCTGCCAATATTAAAAAATTCAAAATACGTCTGCATGAGCTACACACGCAAAACTTTTCGACCCAGCTGTGTGAGTGAATTTTTGTTGCTGCCTACTTTGTTTTCCAACTTGTTCACGATCCTACATTATGAAATTATTAGTACGTTAATTAGGAAATACTATACACCAAAATAATTACAAAATTTTATAAGTTACACATACCTCTCCTTTCTTCGAAGTCCAAAATCTAACGACCTCTTCCCACTGGTACCTCAGCATTCCCGGCAGGACATTTTGTAATCTCTCATCGAGTGTTGTTTTTGTCTTAAAATATTCTTTCTTTAAAGTGCTCTTATGGTCTCTCCATCTTTTCCCAATGCCTTCTTTACATAAGCATCGGAGACCTCTAGAGCAAATCTCGCCTACAAAAAACACAACTTAAGAAAGTAAATATAAACGAAACTTAAACCCAAGTATTATAAATGACATACACGTTTTGTTACCTTAATGTTATCGAGAGCTTGGTTCTTGTTACTCTCGGGCACTTTATGCCATGACTCGAAGTTAATTGGCAACATATTTGCATTCCGTGCTAGAATGCCCATGTATCCTGCTAAAAGGCGGGCTTCTGATCCAACAGGCTGACCAAAGCTATTACTGGATACTTGGACACGCTCGACTGGATCTAGGTCGTATAAATCGATCAGTACTGTACGTCCGCGAACTCTCCGCGTCCCAGCAGTTTCATCTGAAAAATAAAAGTATTGTAATATACGAAATTTAAAAAAAAACAAACAAGAAGTCAACACACATGTAAATTAAATGTTAAATTACTTTGAACTTCTATAGGTTCCTCAGGTGTAACCGGAACATTCGAAGATCCAACAGCAGTCTGTTGTTCAGTGCTGTTTGTTTCCGCCGAGTTTGGAGTACCTTAAACAATGCGGTGCGATCGCACTTTTCTTCGAGGCATTTTATCTGCAATACAAATAAATTAGTTGAAAACTTAGTATACAATTACAACAATAATATCACATATAAAATAGTTGAAATATCATCATTCGTAAATATACTTAGATAATCGTAAAAGCTTACTACATTATAATTCGTAAATATCTTCATCCGTATCCTGGCGGACCCATTGAAATTGTGTACTAGTACTAGGGATGTTTTCGTTTAAGTTCTGTTCTGGAAATGGTAAAGTTTGTGTTCTGTCGTCAATGTCATCTCTACTTCCACTGCCCATGTCAAACAAGTCTCTAGGGATGTTACGGAGTACAACGTACCAACCCTCATCAGTTGGATCTTTTGAGTAAAAAACTTGTTTGACTTGAGAAGGAAATACATACGGATCATCAATCAATTGTTGTCCTGTGTGAATCAATCGAGCGAAGTTTACCATTGTGAAACCAAATTGATCTTGCTTGATTCTACGTGCAGTATTAACATCGGCCCAATCACCTCGAAATAAGACAACTTTCCATTTGCCGTAGTAATCCAACTCAATTATGTCAGTAAGAAGTCCAAAATATTCCACATTTCCCTCCACAGGATTATTGTCCCTAGCACTAGCATAACTTGTAATTGAGGAATTAACAACTATTCCACAATTTTGCGTTCTCCTCAATCTCTCGCGATATTTTGTATGAAATCTGAATCCGTTTATGAGGAACGCACTATATCTTTTAACCACCCGATTTGGACCTTGGGAAAGCCATTTAACTTCGTCGGTGACGTTCTTCCCACTCCAAACCTATTGAATGGAAAGTAAACTGAGTAATTAAAAATGTTTTGAACAAATATTATTATTTGTCGGTGAAAGCTCCAATTACATACCGTTTGGCTTAACCATTCATGAAAAGATTCTGTAAACAACTTATTGATATCTCGATGTTGTGTTCTTCGGGAGCGCGAACGAGATCTCAATATTTGTTTGTACTCACTATGTTAAAAATATGTTCAGTTTGTTAGACTATAAACAATTTTTAAATGATGAATATTTATCAAATTTCTAGAACTTACTTGCGTAAAGGTTCCACTGATTCGTGGTGAAACAGAACATATCGATGTGCTTGTACCCACCAAAAATCATCTAATTCTGCAATTTCAACTTTACCGATTGGTTCTCCAAAACTTTGGAACAAATAATTGTCGGCAAAGTTATGATCCGTGAGTCCAGCATTTCTATTTGGTCTGTTCAACCTTGTTTCAACATCTTCCAAATATCTTGAACAGAAGGTCATACATTCCTCTGCCAAGTAGCCTTCAGCAATCGATCCTTCTGGATAACGCTTGTTGCGGCAATAAGACTTTAATTTGGATAGGAACCTAAACACGATATACAACATTATCAAAAGTTGTAACTAAAGGCATATAGGTGAATGAAGGAAAATTTTAAAAATTGTAATTAACACCTTTCTACGGGATACATCCATCGATAGAAAACGGGTCCGCCAAGAATTGCTTCATGCGGAAGATGAATTATCACGTGAACCATAATAGTGAAGAAAGAAGGTGGGAAGATTTTTCCATGTTGCATAAAGTTAAAGCGGCTCGATCCTGTACCTTCTGAAGTTCTTGAACATCCAAAACTTTGCCACAAATGGCTTTCATTATATTGGATAGTTCAATTATACAAGACGTCACCTTCTTCGAAATACAACATCGTAGAGCAACTGGCAGTAAATCTTGCATCAAATGTGATAGTCATGTGATTTGTGATTTTAGCGAATATAGTCTTCGATCTTTAACACTAACACATCGAGATATATTTGATGCATACGCATCTGGAACCTTTATATCCTTCAACACCATGCAGAACACTTCTTTCTCTGTCTTCGACATTGAGAAAATAGAAGGCGGCAACCGATATTTACCATTCGGAAGTGGATTCGGATGAAGATCAGGTCGAATTCCCATCTGAACTAAATCAAGTCGACTCTGAAGATTGTCTTTTGATTTTTCGCCTACATTCAAAATTGTACAGACAATGTTCTCGCAGACATTTTTCTCAATATGCATAACATCAAGATTGTGTCGTAAAAGGTGGTGCTCCCAATAAGACAACTCAAAAAAATACTTCTTTTTTTCCACAAGTCCGCGATCATCTCTTCATCGGAGTTATCATCATCAGCTTCATCATTTGATCTTCTATTTCTTTGCGTGTTTGCCGGTTGATTCATCTTCCCATAACTGAAATTCATATCTTCCAACATTAACAAGATTTCAGATCCACTTGTCTGCGAAGGAGCTTCTCTGAACTCTTCAGTACCGTCAAATACCGAACTCTGAAATCTAAATCTATGATTTTTCGGTAACCACCGACGATGCCCCATGTAAGAGAACTTCTTCCCATTGTATAACCATTGCGAACATGTTTGTGTAGCACAACAAGGGCACGCATAACGACCCTTGGTACTCCAACCGGATAAATTGGCATAAGCGGGGAAGTCATTAATGGTCCACATCAAAGCTACACGTAAATTAAAGTTCTCCTTTCTCAGCACATCGTATGTCTCGACACCAGCCCATAATTGTTTTAACTCTTCAATAAGTGGCTGTAAATAAATGTCGATATCATTCCCGGGCCCTTTCTCTCCAGGGATAATCATAGATAAGATAAGGGAAGATTGCTTCATGCAAATCCACGAAGGCAGATTGTAAGGAACAAGCACTACTGGCCAAGTACTGTATGCAGTACTCATGATCTTGTAAGGATTAAATCCATCAGATGCTAGGCCAAGCCTCACACTCCTTGGATCGCTTGCAAAGCTTGGAAATATATTGTCAAATGATTTCCAAGCTAAAGAATCTGCCGGATGCCTTAATAATCCATCATCGGTTCGTCCTTCATGGTGCCACGTTATTGACTTCGCTGTCTTCGACGACATGAAAAGCCTTTAAAGCCTTGGTATCAGCGGAAAATACCGCAAAATCTTGACCGGCTTCTTTCTTGGCTGTGCATCATTTTCATCGTCGTTCCCATCTTCTGTGTTTCTATTTATCCAACGAGATTCGCCGCATACATGATAGCACTGTTGGTTTTTCCGATCGCCCCAATACAACATGCAATCATTCGGGCAACTATGGATTTTGTTGTACCCAAGACCTAAGTCTTTTATCATTTTCTTCATATCTTTGCATGACTGAGGGATTTTTGCAAACGGAAACATTTCTCTCAAAAACTCTAACAGCATTGTCAATGAGTTCCCGGTCCACCCTCCCAAACATTTTAACTGGAAAAGACGAATGCAGAAAGACATTTTTAAAAATTTCGATCCCTCATTTAGTTCTTCGTTCATCTCATTAAGTAGCGCGTAGAACTTTGCCGCTTCTCCATTCGGCTCTTCATGATGTACACTTCTTCCGGGTTGGGCACCAGCATTTCCACCGAGATTACAATCATCAGATGGCACAAAGTTGGGTGGGAACGACTGTAAACCATGACTCTGAATATTAAATGCTTCACGCAACATCCCTTCCATGTCATCCCCTCTAACAGACTGATGGTAGGCAGTACTATCATAAGATACATCCATCCTTGAAGAGGAAGTACTAGGCGGGCATTCTCCATGAAAAAACCATTGTTTATAACCACGAACAAACCCATCAACAATTAGATGCTCGTATACAACTTCACGATAATGCCAGTTTATGTTGACACACTTCTTACACGGGCAAAGAATCATGTTCTCTTGGCTTGCATATTGAAATGCAAAATCTAGAAAAGTTTGTACTCCATTTTGATAACCGTCGCTTACCCTTGACAAATTCATCCAAGACCGGTCCATTTCTTATTTCTTGAAGCCTAATCTTCACAATAAATTGCAGGGTTTAGGATTTAGGAATAAGTATAATTAAGCTACGTAAGTTATGTATTATGTAAGTTATTTATTATGAAAATTATGTAAGTTGTGTTTTATGAAAATTATGCTATGTAAGTTATGTAAGTCGTATAAGTTATGTAAGTTGTAAGTTATGTAAGTTATTTATTATGAAAATTAAGTAAGTTATGTAATTTACGAATAATTAAAAATATGTAAGTTATGTAAGTTGTAAGTTATGTATAATATTAATTAACTAAGTTATGTCATTTATGTATCATATTAATGTAAGTTATGTAATTTATGTATATTAACTAATTAAGTTATGTAATTTATGTATAATATTAATGTAAGTTATGTATAATATTAATTAATTAAGTTATGTAATTTATGTATAATATTAATTAACTAAGTTATGTAATTTATGTATCATATTAATGTAAGTTATGTAATTTATGTATACTAATTAATTAAGTTATGTAATTTATGTATAATATTAATGTAAGTAATGTAATTTATGTATATTAATTAATTAAATGATATGTACAAGCTTATTGAAGCTAAGAAAAAGTAGAATTATCCTTTCACTTTTGTGTCTCCTCTTCTCTCTTATTCTTACTATAGTTCTTTTAGTTTTATAATGTCTTGATATATAAAATTAGTCAAATTTTAATTTTGGTCCTTATACTATTCATAAATTTGAGATTTTATATTTATATTTTAATTTTTTTACATAATTTGGTATCTCAATGTTTATAACGCTGTTAGTTAAATGAAATATCTTATTTTAAGTAAAATGCTTATGAGAATTTTACAATTTTATTAATTTCATTAAAATTCTTAGCAGAAGAAAGAAATTAATTATGAATTCTGTAATGTGAGACTTGAATGCACTAGGAATGTGATGAACTGAGGTCTATTATTCAAAAATTATAGGAAAAACAGGAGCAGATGTTGAATTATTTTCATGGCTGCTAAGAACTCATTGACTGGATATTTGGTGTTCCTTTGACCTCTAATCATTCATTCAATTTTGTGGTAATCATGATAATATTTGACTACTCAAATCCCTAACTAATCCTGCTGCTAAATAAGATATAAAAAGAGAGAACGAGTGCTCCAAGCTTACATTTTTTAACTATTATATGGTAATATTTTCCTTTAATAATGAATAGAATCTTTATTATTATTTTCATCTTTGAACATGTTGTATTTACATCACGATTGTTGAAAGGAGCCGTAAGGGATAGTGATGAGTATTTTTAGAAAATAACCTTTAAAACTTGTTCTTTACAGTACATGAATGATAATCTTGCTATCAAAGAAAATGAATGTTTTGAAACACAGAAATAGACAAATTCTTCAAATTCAGAGAAGTGTAGGCCACACTTCATAGAAGAAATTACAAAATCTCAGGTTCATGATTTTGTCCTGCATAACCATCTGGAAATATCCAAAATTCCACATGTTTGATATCTTGATATACAACTAAATATAGTGACAAGATTCAGAGGCCACAACTGCCTATGTCCAAACTCGTGAAGTGCACATTTCACTCTTTCAAGACACATGTTATATGCAGTTAAATTTTTTAATGAATCATTATTACAATCTAGCATCATACATGGATATAAGCATTCAGGGCAATCATATAAGAAACTAAGAATGTATGATGAGGAAAATAGATCTCTACAATGTAGACATTTGCTTTCAAATGGAAACGTAAGTCAAGAAACTTACAGCAAATCTCAAAAGAAGACAAGATTTTCCAACACCAGAATCACCAATAAGCAGAAGCTTGAACAGGTAGTCACTGCAAAAGATTGCAACCAGATAATATCAATATATGTTCCAATGATGCATAAAAATAACATCTACAACTATAACATGTGTAACATAAAATTTTATGGTAATATTAAAGAGGCCTAATCCCCAAACCTAGTCTCTCATAAACCAAACCTAAAGTTTAACTTGTCAGCGTTAAAATGCCAATTAACCAAATTAAGTGCCCAAAGATTAACCTTAGAATGCCAAGCAATTATCGGTTGACTCCTAATTTTACTGGTGCATCAAGAAAGCGCAATTCAAAATGAATTTCGATTTCAAACAAATTAGAGCAAGTCACCATCATTCACTCATATATACATACATAATGAGCACATTTTTTAAGACAGATTTGCTTCTTCAATACACATAATCGATTTAGCAACATGTTAACAAAATATAACAAATTATTTGCAAAAGAATAATATACCACAATTTATTATGGCATCTTACAAAATTAGAAGCCTATGTCCCTCCTGAATCCATTAATTGACCACATAACACATTAACAATAAAAAAGACCTAAAAGCTCACGCTTTTAAAAAAATATATTTTCAATTCCACAAAGAAATCCAAGTAGCAAATAAGATAATAATAACAGAAAAAAAACAGAAGAGAACATCTGAATTTCATCAACAGATCTGAAACAAGAATATAATAATTAAAGAGGAAGATTATCATAAGAACAGTTGGGCAAATGCAGTGTGAGTACCTTGAACAAAACTTGAACATAAGAACAACTGTTAATGTTAACTCTTCAACAATGAGAAGAACAAACTAGAAAGCAAACACAGGATCGCTACTTCTTCCCAAACCCTAGACACGCAAAAATTCCCAAATTCCCCGAATTCCCAAACAAACAGGCCAAAGCTTGGTGATTGAATTTATTATTTAAACCCCAATTTCCCAAATTACACTTAACCCAAACCCCAAATCAATATACAGCATTTTAAAAGAAAAAAAGCTTACCTTTTAACCACAAATTCCGCAACTTTGATAGTATCCTGTCAAGATTGGCTCAATTGTTGCTTCGTTTCACCCGATTTATGAGTTCTCCTCTCCCTTTTTTCCTTTGTATTTTCTCTTTCGTTTCTATCGCTTTCGTTTTGTCCTCTGATTCTGTTTCTGTTTATTGTGTTCTGCCTTATAGAGAAAATGATAAGTTAAAACACGAGGAACAGAAACGGCGTCGTTTTGCCAAAATTTTAAGCCACCATTCCGGCGTTTGTTAGGAAAACGCCACTATTTCTTGTATATTTGCGGCGTTTCCAAAAAACGCCACTAAAAATTGAAGTTATAATCTGAAACGGCGCCGTTTAATAAAGCTTTAATGCATATTTCAAACTATTTTTTAACTTATTAAACTTAATTCTATTTAAAATAATATTTAAATGACAAAAACATTAATATAATTGATATCAATTGGTACTTTAAATTGATTTTTTAAAACATTATTTAAAGAAATTAATCTAAACTAACCTAAAACCCTTATCCGACCCCTGAAACCCTAAATCATAAATTCTAAACCACTAACCCTTAGCCCGTAACTCATAACTCCTAAACCCCTAACCCTTATATCCCAAACCTTAAATCCATATATACCCCATAATCCTTAAAATAGCACGGCCATCAAAATAATCCCTAAATCTTTAATAATCATAAAATAGTTATAATTGATTAAACAATAATTAATAGTAAAAACTTTTAATTTGTAATATTACCTTTATAATATTTATTTTTTTGTATAAAGTTTGAAATTTATAATATTTAATTTTATTGATAAATAAATAAATTTAAACTATATACTCATAATTTCAATATATTAAATTTATTATTATATATTTTAGAAATATATAAGAACATATTTGATATAAAATTTAATAAAACTAATTAATCTAATAACTTAAACTCTAACATAACCGTTGAAACCCTAAACCCCAAATCCATAACCCCCTAACCCCTTATCCCTAAATCCCTTAACCCCTAAAGCATAACCCTTAAACCCTAAATCCCCCTAACCCCTAAACATCAAATTTTCAATTACACAAACAAACGGTGACGTCACAAAATTGTAGACATATTTGCGGCGTTTTCCCGAAAAAGCCAGTAATAGAGTACATCATTCAACTGAAACGACGCCGTTCTGATAGAGTATCATGAATATTAGCGGCGCTTACCTATAAAACGCCACAATAGAAACTGATTCCCTAACACGTAACGACGTCGTATATTGCAATATTTGTGGCGTTTTTGACTAAAACACCGGTAAAGGCTACCTTTTGCGGCGTTTTTCTATAGAAACGCCGCTAAATTTCTCTTTTTTTTTTTGTGTGTGATCTTACATTTAAATAATTAATTACCTATTTATTTAACAAATACATAATTACCTACTTATTTATTTGTTTATTTATTTATACCAAGATTATTTTGGTCCTATATATACAAATTAAATAATTAATAACTATATATATATATATATATATATATATATATATATATATATATCAAAAATATCAAATGGCCGTTAAATATTTGGGTTAAATGTTTTTAAATATACAACTATTTTTAGTTAATTGTATCATTTAACAATCTTCAAATTATAAATTAACATGCATCCATAAAATGATCATCTAACTACCACGCACCTATTATATATATATCTATTAATTAATAATTATAATATAAACTATACTAAACTTCAATATTAATATATATATTAATTAAATTTATTGATCATCTGGATTTATTTTACAAATATATATATTTACCGTAAAAATTAATCAATCTAATATTAACCTCTTAAGAAACCCTATATATATATATATATATATATATATATAGTAGTAAAAATGTTGTACAAATTAGTTGAAATATGCTAGCAATATTATCTTTATGACAAAAATTTTCGTATATGGATCTAAATATAAGTTTTTTATCATTTTTGAACTTAAGTATCGATATTTTTGCATCTGGTATTGCTACTAATTAACCATATATATATAGCCATATATATCAAAAAAATCAAATGGTTATTAGGGCCGGTTAAATGTTTTTAAATATACAAGATAATTATCATTTAACAAGTCTCAAATTATAAATTATCAATCGACATGCATAAAGTGATCATGATCTACCTATTATAATATTCAATATATTAAATTTATTCTGGAATATCTATTTTACAAATATATAAGAACGTATATATTGATCACCATAAAAAATAATCAAAAACAAATCTAATTAATTAAACCCTAACATGACCGTTGAAATTAACCCTAAATCCCAAACCCCTAAACCTCTAACCCCTAAATTAACCTTAAATCCCAATTACCTTAAATCTATACCCCGTACTCCTTAAAATACCGTCCATAAAAAAAATTCCCTAAATCTTTAATATATATAATCATAAATATTAAATTAAATATAGTCAATAATTAATTGTTAAAATATATATAAATTAGTCGAACAATATATACTACCAAAATTTATTACTCTTATAAAAAGTTAATTCTATTTTTAATTTATTCTTTACATTAATACAACAATTTAAGTTTTATTATATTTTATTTTATTCATAATTTAATATATTTTCTCTCGTAAAGTAGTTTAAATCAACTGTTATAAATAGTTAGCTGTTATATATATACGACTTCTCTTTAATAAAAACTTTTTTTTATTAATCAATATTATTTGTTAATTATAATTTAAATGTAAATTGTCCCACTATATAATAAATAGAACAAAATATTAATTATTTCAACTTATAAGATTTTTGTTACTATTAGCGGCGCTTCGGCAAAAACGCCGCTAAAGGTAAATACATTAGCGGCGCTTAGATACAAACGCCGCTGAAGACAGGAGAATTAGTGGCGCTCAGTTAGAAAAGCCGCCAAAGATCCGAGCATTAGCGGCGCATTTATAAAAACGCCGCTAAAGACCCGAGCATTAGCGGCGCTTAGACGAAAACGCCGCTAAAGACCAGAGCATTAGCGGCGCTTAGACGAAAACGCCGCTAAAGACCCGAGCATTAGCGGCGCTTAGACGAAAACGCCGCTAAAGATTCGAGCATTAGCGGCGCTTAGACGAAAACGCTGCTAAAGACTCGAGCATTAGCGGCGCTTAGACAAAAACGCCGCTAAAGGTTTAAAAAATTACAAAAACGACGCCGTTGGTCTTAGGTTTTTTGTGGCGCTTTATATAAAACGCCGATAATTCCTATTTTTAGCGGCGCTTCCAGATAAACGCCGCTGATGCTCTAACTTTAGCGGCGCTTTGGCTAAATCGCCGCTATTTTTTGTGGCGCTTTTTTTCCAAACGCCGCAAAAAGTGCCGCTAAAAGCCTATTCTGGTGTAGTGTTCACATAAGATCAGATGTAATTTTTGAGCACTTTCTTGAATTACCGTTTCTAGCTTCCCTTGAATTAGCATTTCGAAGGCAATGATCCTACTTAATTTAAGGCCAACAGTTTGTATGCTTTCTCCCAATAATATGGTAGCATCAGTAAGTGAAGTAGACTTTTTTTCACTTCCATCAGATATATTTTTTTTCCTTATTTGAAAATGTGGAACCATCTTAGTTTGGCTTCGACGATTGTGATTGTAGTCGAGAAATCCATCTCATCCAAGGAAACATCATCTTCGCATCCATGTGGAACGACAAAAATGTGCAAGTGTACACAATCGCAACAAGTAATAAAGTGACAAGTAAATGTCGAGTTATCGTACCCATAGGGATTGTAAAAGAATTATTTATGAAAGTAAGTTTAAACACTTTGGTGAAAGAAAAATATTTGGATTTGGAAAATGATTAAAACTAGAAAACAAAGTAAAATAAAGTAAAATAAAATAAAGTTCTAATGCATGATCTCAAAAGCTGATTTTAATCAAGATGATATAATTGTGTTGGATTAATTACAATTTCAATACGATTTAATAATTAATTCATTAGTTATCTAACAATTAATATTGCAAGAATAACTTAGGCATGATTTTACTTAATCAAGCATCTTACCGAGGCCTATAACAGCACAAACACAATTTCAATAATTCAAGCAGGCAAAATATAATCAACCCAACACGGATTAAATTCAAGCTAGATAGATTAAAATAACCATTTCAACAGCATAAATATTCATAAACATGTTTTTCAAAACAACAACAAAATTTAAAGAGATAGGGAACAAGAAGTAAATCTGGTGTTTCTCTGTGGCTTGACTGATTTCTCCGTTCTTCATTCTCCATTGTCCTCGGCTATCAAGATGACTTATGAACACTTTAATTGCTACTCAACAATGGCTGATGAGGACCTCTTTCCCAAGAGAAGAAATCGACACTTGAACAAAAGGAAAAATGGAAAGGAAAAGTTGAGAGAAAGTGAGAGTGCGAGGGATGAGTTGAATGATTAGCAAGGGGTGGCTTTTATAGCTGATTGTGGCTGCTAAAAATAGCAAATTCCATCAGCCAGAGAGACCCCCCTTGGCTGGCCACACACATGGCAAAGTTGAGAGATTCAACTTTGCTAAAAATAGCCTGGGGCAAATCCATAAAGCCACATTTTTTGAGGGTTTGAATGTAAGGTTGAAAGTTCTTCAAGGGCCTCTTTGCAAGCTTATTTAATCAGCTGAAATGATGATTTGGGTCAGCATACGGACGGTTCTGGGCAGCCCAATTGGTGGCTGGTTCGATTCACTAGATTTGGTTTAACCAATGCGGTTCAACTGGATCCTTTTTTTTCCATAATTAATTAATAATAATTTATTTAGCCCAAATTAAATTGGGAATAAATTAAAATTAATTATATTATGAATTAACACACATTTTATGACCATCTTAGGCTGGAAATCAATTTGCCTCGATGCTTCAAATTGCTTCTCAGTTTTATTCTTCGAGCATTGTCTGTCAAGCCAATTTTTGCCCTTTGTGCGAATCTGTCGAAAATAGTCAAAATTAATCAAAATTAACTATAAAATTAATTAAAATTCATCATGTTCACATTTTTAACGTAATTTAATTATTTTATAATATTTAATTATTTTTTGACAAGAATTTAACCGAAAAAGCATGATTTTAAGTTAAAAAGGTCATGTAAAAACACATAAATTTTCGTGTTTCCACCATGGTACCTGTTTCCTTCAAGATTCTTTGCAGTAGCTACATCCTCAACATCTATTTATTCAACAATACCTATAGTTGTTTGAGCATATTTCCCAATGGCTCGATCTTTTGCATATATGGAAGTAAATCAGTCATAATAAAGGAAATTACGATGTCTTAATTGATCAGCTGCTTTATGACTCTATAAGAAAATAAGGAATCCACATTAGATATAAGTTTGGTCAAAACAATATAATAAATACATGAAATAATTCTTACACTTATATATAAGTTCCACACAGCATCTTCAGCAACAACCATCTGCCTATGCTCGTCCCAACCAAAGCTACTATTGTCTTTTCCACTAAGCATGTCGTAAACGATTGCCCAATCCCTTTTCAATGTCCTAATCATTGATTCAAGATTAGGTTTAGCCTTCAACATAGCATGAGGTAAAAATTTTTCTAACATTCTTTCCAACTCATTTAAATATTTGTCCTTGAATCTCGTATCTACGTTAAATGTTCCAACCTTGTGCAAGTCGACCATACAGGCAACCAACGCATCATCTTCTTTTGGAACCCATTTCCTTTTGATTCCTCGAAAATTTTGGGAAGAAGTACTTGATTGTGAAAAACCTAACTAACTATCTTAAGAAAAAATGTAAATTAAAATTAGGTTTGATATTATGAATCAGAAGGTCGGCACTTTATAAAATTATAACACATGACAAATCAAAAGAAAAAAAATTAAAGCTGTAAGTCCCCAACCGCGCGAGACTAGACGGCCCGCCGAAATATAGGAGGGTTTGGGCAAAAATATAGGCCCGAAATATGGGTTTGGGCAAAAAAATTAGGCCCGTTTAAAAAACGGGCCGGGCCTTGGGCACCACTTTTTTGGCCCGGGCCCGGCCCGGCCCGAATATAATAAAAAAATATTTTTTATTTTTTTATTTTTAAAAAATATTTTAAAAATATTTTTAAAATATTTTAAAAATATTTTTAAAATATTTTTATTTTTAAAATATTTTTAAAATTTTTTAAAATTTTTAAAAAAATTTTGGTGTTTATTTAAAAATGGGCCGGGCCGGGCCCGGGCTTAGGAAATTTCCCCGGACCGGGCCTGGACAAAATTTCAGGCCCATATTTCGGGCCTGGCCCGGACACGGGCCGAAATTTTTTTATGGGCCCGACCCGAACTCGGCCGGCCCATGAGCACCTCTACGCGGGACATTTAAACTCGATCACTATCTCCATCGATTTGTTCTCGGAGATTTGAATACAGCACGACCGACTCGTTTCCCCAACTGTCTGCAAACCCGAATCCAACCCAACGCGCTTTTTTTATTTGAAATCGAGTTAACTTTAATGGATGGATTTATCAATCCCGATATTTAGGAAAAATAGTGAATACCAGTTAGAAGGATTTTTAGTACGAATACGTATCTCACAATTCCTAACCGAAAAGAATACCGACCTAAAGCTAAGTTAGAATTTAGTGAAGCATGAAATTAACCATGCTTTAGTTGGTTATGGACTAGATTTGAATGAAAAATGGTGAAAATTGGAAATGAAAGGGATTTGCAAAGAATTTTTTTTATAGAAAAAGACCTGAGGGTCAACCTCAATTTATTGCATCTCTTAAAATAATATCATGGATTTCCAACGGATAATCCATATTAAAATCCTTGGTACAATTATTAACAATGGCCCAATTACAAAGATAGTCTGCCGCTTTATTACAATAGCACGGGGCCCAAGCAAAGCTAACACTAGAAAACGGGTACAACAATTTAAGAATTTCCCGAATTCAGTAGCCCATGGTTGAAAAGTCAGCTTTCGTCCTATTTAGCCGATTCACCAAGTTGACGCAGTCAGATTCAAACTGCAGCTTTAGCCAATTTTTTGTCCTTGCAAAACTGATACTTTCTTCCAGCTTATGCACCTCAGCCCATTCGACTTGTACATTTTTATCCATAACACCCGCCCAACTGCCAAGAACAAAGCCATCATGATCCCTCGCCACAAGTCCAAAGCTCATATTCCTACCATTCGCAATGGCATCGAAATTTATTGTAACCACCACCTGTCCTGGCTTCTTCCAAACTTTCTCCACAACTGGTTTTGGGAGCGTTGGTTTCTCTAAAATGTTGAAAATGTGAAAATCCTGGCTTAACGCAGCAGCTCTTTCCCAAGTCACTTTGGCTTCTTCCTCTACATCACGAAAGACTCTATTATTCCGGCTATTCTAGATATTCCAAAGCACCATGATAAAATCAGAAAAAGCCTTCTTGTCCAGCGTACGAGCCACGTCTTCAATCCAATCCACACACCGACAGTAGCTTCCCTCGATCAAATTATTATTAAGGCCACCATAAACCAACACCGCCCGAGCCTTTGGGCAGTTTTTCATCGTATGAAGGAGGGTCTCCTTTTCAATCCCACATCTCTGACAAGTGCTGTTGATCTCTCTCCAAATGCCATAAATTTTCTCGTACGTAGGAAGGATGTCATGCCCCAAGCGCCAGCAGAAAATTCTAATTTTCGGCAGAGTTTGCAATTTCCACGTAAGCCTCTAGAAAAACTGATGGGGCCAAACCACACATGCTTTAGGGTCAGCCAAGAGTAAGCGGACTTGGTGGAATATGAGCCAAGGGGAATATAGAACCAAATACGATAGTCATCAGGGACATTATGAAGAATGGAGATTTTGTATATTTGGTCCCCCAAGTGTTCACCATAGATCTCCATTGTCCTTCTCTCGTTCCAACCATCTTTCTTATTATTTAAGAGATCACTCACTCTATTCTCTTTGACCTCCCTTTTATTGAGAACAACCGAAACACCCTAAAGCCCTTCAAAACCCCAGTTGTCGTGCCAAATATCGATTTTGCTTCCTCTCCCCACATTCCAACTGAAACCCTCGTACAATATGCTAGCAGCTTTAGCAATGCTCTTCCAAGTGAACGAGGGCTTATCAATTTGCTTAGGATGGAAAACATCACCTTCCGGAAAATACTTAGTGCTCAGAACTTTATAGCATAACATGTCTTTACAGCTAATTAGCCGCCATACTTGCCTTCCTAACAAAGCCACGTTAAAGCGTCTTAAGTCCCTGAAGCCAAGGCCCCTCATACTTTTAGGGAAATACATTCGGTTCTAAGATAACATATGCCATCCTCTGTTCTTATCTCTTCCCCCCCACCACACCCGATAGATCATGGACTGAAGCTCCTCTAGGACGCCATTAGGGACAAAGAAAACCTAGAAAGCATACATAGGAATTGACTAAAGAATCGACTTTATGAAAATTTCCTTTCCACCGTTAGACAATAATCTCTTTGACCAGCTATTGATCTTATTTGCAATACGATCTAATATACTTTGGAAGGCAGCCGACTTCTTTTTTTCCAATCGGGATGGGGAGACCAAGATATCCATCAAGCTTAGTCACCACCTTTATCTTGAGTAAGCTGCTGAAAGTCGTGCATTGTGACATGGGAGTGTTTGGGTTGAAGTAAACCATTGACTTATCCAAGTTGATGCTTTGGCCAGACATCCTCTCAAAGGTTTCCAAGATCTTTGTAAACACCTTCACTTCACTTTGTTTGTTCTTGACAAACAAAAGAGCATCGTCAGCAAAAAAAAGATGGTTAATTCTATGACCATCCTTACTATCCCAAATGCCTTTAATTTTGTTAGTCTCTTGGGCATAAATCAGCATAAGGGACAAGCATCTATGCAAAAGAGAAAGATAAGGGGATAGAGGGTCCCCTTGTCGGAGACCCCTTTTCGGGATAATGATGTCAGATAGAGTCATGTTACATTTAACTCTATACCAGACAGTGCAAACACAGTCCATAATTTTATTAACCTACTCATTTGAAAAACCTATTTTTATCAGCACTTTCTCAAGGAAGCTCCACTCCACCCGGTCGTAAGCTTTGCTCATATCGAGCTTGACCACACAACCTTTATTCGGACCATTTTTGGAGCTACGGAGGTAGTGCATGAGCTCATAGGCAACTAAAACATTATTGTGGATCATCCGGTTAGGAAAGAATGCGCTTTGATTTTGGCTAATGCATAGGGGGAGAACATCTTTGGGCCAATTAGCAAGAGTCTTGGAAACAATCTTGTAGATCAGCCTACAAAGACTAATTGGACGGAAGTTAGCCATTTCACACAGATTCTTAATCTTAAGGATCAAAACAATTAACGTTTCATTAATACAATCGGCTCTCTTATTGACCTTAAGGATATCATGACACAAGCTTAGCACATCTTTACCCACTATAAGTCAGTAATCATTGAAAAAGCTCCCCGAAAGCCCATCAATCCCGGGGCCTTACGAGGATCCATTTGTTTAAAAGCCGTTAAAATTTTCTCATCATTAAACTCTCTATTCAAACTTCTATTCATGTCCTCAGTAATGCATTCGGGAACATTGTGTAAATCACTCGCATCTTCCAAATTTATAGTGGTCTTGAAGAGATCATTGAAGTAGTTCCATGCAATGTTGCAAATCTCTTTTTTATCTTCATGCCAGTCTCCATACGTATCTTTAAGTTTCTCAATGCTATTCTTTTTTCTACGACCCGAAGCCCGCACATGGAAATAGTGGCTATTCCTATCCCCTTCCTTCAGCCATTGGGACCGCGCTTTAAGCGCCCAGTATTTTTCCTCCACGTCATATAAGTGGCCCAGTTTACCCCGAGCATTCTTGAGTTGACTCGTTGATCTCTCACTCGTGGGACCATCCATGAGCTTGCTAATCTCCTTCTCCATCCCCTTAATTTTATTCTTCAACCTTCTATAATGCTGGTATTGCCAGGGAAGAAAATGTTTAATTTAATTGCTTACGCAAATTCAAGTATGCTTTCAAGCTACTATAAGTGGCCTATTTATATAGAAATGATTTAATAAATTTGGCCTAACTACTCACTATACAAAATTAGAATTAAATAAAAAAATAAAATCAGATTTTCTTTTATTTTTAGCTTTACAATGTCAAAAGAAATTTGACAAGTCCTTGACTATTTTCAAGTTTTTGATTCGGCCCCACTTTATTGACTATGCTGTAAATTAGTCATTTTCTACTCGTTTTTTACTCATAGCATCCCAATTGCATTCCTGACAGGATTAAAACATAAAATCACTAATTTAGCAAGGATCAATTCAAGAATTAACCGATTTAAACATAAAAAATCATACAAATTCAACATGTTATCAATTATTAAAGATGATTTATTTGATTTCATTTCATTAAGGATAATTTTGAAACATAAAATAAAATATTAAAATTTAGGAGATTAAATTAATTGATTTCAATATTATAGTAACAAATTGGTTGATATTGTTGAGGGATAAAATTTTTTAACATTTTATTTAATTGATTTTGATGTTTCAAATTTAAAAATTGGAGTTGGAAAAAAATGTAATTTATAAATTTCAACTATTGGCTAAACAAGCAGAATTTAACAAATTTTTAATACATTTTTTTAGTTTTTAATGCCTTTTTACTTTCTTTCTTCTTCTTTTTTTTACCCAGATTAACACTCTAAAAAATATTTTTCCGATAATCAAAATAAAAAACAATTAAGTGACTAAAATGAAAGTATAAACATGATATAAATACAATGTACAATCAATAGTATGAATAGTTTAAAAAATAACAGTGGAGTTAGAAGAAACAAAAAAATGTTGTGGCTTCGATGATGAAGCTTTTCCCTTAGGCAAATTTAGGCCCAATACAAATACTTTGGGCCTCCTTTAAAGCCATATTATATCAATTTCAGACTCTTTCACCAAAATACATATGAGCATGGCATGTGGGTTTATTGTTTATCACTCGAGTATTAGTTCAATTGATATTGTTACTGTTATAACAATTTAAAAGATTGTGTCCTCGAATATGCCTAATCATATCATATCTTCTAATTTAAAAGTTTAGGTATTATGGATAGTTTAAGAATTGTATAATAAAAAATGGATTTAATTTCAGGTTAAATTATGCTATCAATCTATGTATTATGCGTAAATTCTAGATTTAGTCTTTACACTGTAATTTAGTCAATTTTAGTCAATGTAATAGCAATTGAATTTGGTCAAAATTTCTCTATTAGACATATGTTATGTGTAAGTTGTGGATTTAATTATTTTCTCCAATTCGATGGTTTTAGCTTTTATACTTTTTAAATTTTAAAATTCTAATCTTGATTCGAAATATGATCCTTAAATCCATTAACTAGAATGACGCAACTTTTTTGTGAGTAATATATAAAAATAGCAAGTTATTATGATATTGCACGTGTGATCATATATTGATTACATAAGATTTTGAAAATGAAAAAACTTAACAAATTTAATGACTATGGTTTAGGTCGTGACTATAAATTTAAAAATTTATAAAGTAAAGGGAAGTACAAGAATTAAATCTACTACAAGGATTAGTAGCAAAATTTAACCTTCATTTTTAATCAAGTTTTTAAGTTATATTTTTTCGGATTGATTTGTTGATTTGATTTAATTCAATTATTTTTTATCATGTAATATTTTGTTTCCATTACAAGTTCACTCAAAATGTTCTAATTTACGAAATTATGTAGCATTTTCTCCAAAGGCGAAGTGAATTTTTTTTTTTGGAAGTTGAAATTAAATTGTATATTTTTACAGTAGTATATCTTTATATTTTTTAAAGAATTAAATCAATTTTTATCATTTTAGGGGGCCAAAGTGAAATTTTACCATTATTAATTTAAAATTTTATAAATTATAAAATAGCCTAAACGAAAAATTTTCCATTTTAGGGAATCCAAGCCCTTTGGCTTCGCCACTAATTTTCTCCAATTAGTTTCTTGAGATATTTATAAGAGCGTACTTAATGACCAATCATTTATATTCCATAAGCCCATTAAAAAAATAACCGTTGACAACAAATTTTAAAGTTAATCCTAACTACGGTGAGAATCAAATTCCCGATCTTTTTAAATTTTAGTAACCACACTTTCAAATCATGTATATAGTAATGGTAACCAGTATTTGTATGTTTGTTAGTAAATTAGGTAGGTATGAACATGCAATCTCCCTAACGCACGCAAGCAAGATGATGGTTTTGTTTTTACTAATTTTTAAATAATATATCTCTACTATTTATTAAAGACCCATTTAGTCAGGACACTAATTTGATCAAAAAATTATGAAAATGTCCTTTCGTAATTTAAAAAAATACTATTTGTGGTATTTTAGTATTTTCATTTTCACAAAAACCAATTAGAATATACATATGATGAGATTTGAACTAGTGTCAATTAGATTATTAAAACCTTAAATTTACTACTCAATCAAAGCTTTATTTTAATGTATATCTATACTATTTATTAAGTCCCTAACTGAGTTAATGTCACCCTTAACCAGGTCACCAACTTAATCAATAAATTACCAAAAAAAATGTTCTTTCGTAATTAAAAAAAGTTATATTATTCGAGGGCATTTTAATTTTTTTATTTTTATTTCTACAAAAACCAATTAAAATATGCATATGGTGGGATTTGAACTCGACCTGCATCAATTAGACTATTAAAACCTTAACTTTATGTATTTTATATGTTTTTGTTTTAATATATTATCTCCAACAGTTATATATATAATGTTGTTCATTGAGTTGGTGTCACAAATCAACTCAACACTAACTTATAATTGATGACAAAACAATGGTAAATAATTGTAGTGCATTTAGTATGGTTTATGTGATGTATTTATGTGTTTAAATTTTGTTTTACCCATAATTTAATCTATTTTTTATTTTAATATTGTACATATTTCATGTGTTATTATGATTAATTAGTTTCAAACCATACGTTCTATCATTTATTGTATATTATTTTGTAAATAGGTATCTGTGTTTTAAATCTGTAGTTTCTACACATATACGCGAGTGATAGAATTTCTAGTATATACTACTTTTTTTCTTTGTGTGATGCACAAGTTGTTTGTATGTAATAATTAAAATATATTAAATTAAAATTTTAAAATTTGGTACAAATTGTAGCATTTTATAAATATTATTATTGAAAAAGTAAAAATAAGATAAATATTTAATTTTTATAATGGTGATAATTTAAATTATAATCAATATAAATTAAGAAAAAAATTTAATATTGAAAATAAATTTAAATGATTTGATATTAATCTCTATTCTTTTAAAAAATAAATCAAATCTGCACAAATAATGGAAATATTTGACAATATTGTGAATATTAAGACAATGAAATTGTTCATAATTAAGGTCGTGAATTAGTATTTTTATTGAAAAAGGCAATGAAAGTCAACAATTATTAAGCATTGAGTAATCAATGGGAATTTTCAAATTTAAATTTTTTTAGCATTTACTTACGGAAAAAAAGATTACCCCAAATAGATAAATATTTTTTGGGGGTGTATTTATTTAATTAATGACATACTTTGTAATTTTTTACTTCAAAGCATAATCATAGGAAATATTAACATATATATATTCATATTCTTATTCTTATTCTTATTCATGAATTAGTATTTAATGCTTGATTAAGCATTTAAATGCAAATTAAATTACTATTCAATTTGCAACTTTGAACAACACGTACACGTGTGATGACAACTTTTAAATTATGCTACATTGAATTATTTTCCTAAAATTGTAACTTTATATTACTTTAATATATATATATATATATATATATATATATGTTCTCTTAACACAAAAGAAATTTTTTTACCGCAATATGAAAAGTCTATAGTTATAGTTATATCTATTAAAATTTATTAAAAATATATATTAGAAAAACACTCGCATAATATTATAATTTATTTTTCAATTAAATCAAACTGATACCACCTCAGAAATTTAAATAATAGTAGATATATATATTGAATAGGGCACATGGTAGGCGACCGGGTAATTAACCATTAAGCATTAGATGTTTTGCTTAAATTGGCCCATCTGTCACTTCTAGTCTTTCAACAATTTTCTTTCATGTGTTTACAGTTTTCAAGAAAATGTGGATAATTATTATTTTCTTTCTCTTTGCAATTTTTATTTAGCCTCTAATTAATAAATGCCTCAATTTTGGGGCCAATTTACCATTAAAAACTTAATTTTTTTAAATTTACCGAAATGGGCTCAGTATTTTATTATTTACCAGAATGGGTCCTTTTTCCCTAAATTGCGTCCACGTCAGCGCGATGTCAGGGGACGTGTTAGCAAATCGCGTCCAAGTCAGCGCGATTTGCTGACGTGACAGCAAATCGCGTTCACGTAAGCGCGGTTTGTGTCCACGTCAGCAAAGCGCGCTGACGTGGACGCGATTTGCTGACGTGTAACGCGCTCCTGGGGACACGATTTGCCCTGCGTGTGAATAGTACAACGGTCATTTTTTTTACCGTTGCCCCCCCAACGGTCCAAAAAAAACTATAAATACCCCCACCCCTTTTTTTTCACAAACTAATCCTCTCTCAAATTTCCTCTCAGTTTCCTCTAAATTTCCTCTCAATTTGCTCTCAATTTCCTTCCAAATTTCTCTCAAATCCATATTTAATCTCAATTTGCTCTCAAGTTCCTCTTAAATTTCTCTTAAATCCCTATTTTTAAATAATTTAAAAAAATTTATTATTTTTTTAATTTTTTTAAACCGTAAAAATTTGTACGATTTCAGCAATGGCCGGAGAATTGACTCTTCTTGATAAGCAGCACATATCGGTGGAACAAATGAAAATGGTAAGCGTTAAATTTAATTTTTAAATATTATTTAAGAATTTTTTATTTATGCATTTTTAGATAATTATTAATTTATTATTTGTTATAAAAGTCTGTAGATCGGATATTGGAATGCAATATCCAGAATATGCATGCTCCTCCATCACCGTTGGTAGAGAACTACCTACGGGAAGCAGGTTTTTAGCACGTGGCGACGGTAGGCCGGGGATAGAAGGTGGACCCGAAACTAATCAGTGCGTTGATCTAGAGGTGGAGACCCGAGATGCACACATTCCATCTTCCATGTGGAGAGTGCACTATCACTTTGGAAGATGTTAGTCTGCAATTGGGATTGCCGGTGGATGGATACCCAGTCACCGAGTCTGCCCAATCTAGCGATGAGGGAGCGGTGTGCTACGAGCTTTTGGGCGCTATTCCGGAGAAAATGGACGGAGGTAAGATCGAGATGGGTTGGTTACGAGACACATTCCCGGATCCGGATGAAGATTCAACCGAAATATAAAGAATCCGTTATGCTCGGGCATACATTCTTCAGTTAATTGGAGGTTATCTGATGCCGGACTCGTCACGGAGCCGTGTACATCTAAGATGGCTACTGAAACTCGTTGATTTTAGAGCAGCTGGTGAATTGAGTTGGGGGTCTGCCGTCTTGGCAACGTTATATCGGGAGATGTGCGGGGCGACGCGACCGAGGAAAGCAAAAATTAGAGGTTGCCTGTCACTACTGCAGTCATGGGCACGGTTTTGCTTTCCATTTTTACGTCCTCAAATGGACCACCCATATACATTCCCACTCATAACGAAGTAAATTTTATATTAGATTTTACAATTATTATGTAAATTTTTAAAAATAAAAGTATGCTAAAAATTTATTTAATTAGGTGGAACCATCCGGCAAGTCATGCTCGATTACCTACCTCTCTTGAAGATATACGGCTTCTATTAGACCAACAGTCGGAAGCACATGTAAGTATTAAATAACGTTGATATTTCCATCATTCGCTAGTCGATTGGTATTTAGTACTATGTATATAACTAATATTTCTATCATGTTCATATAGTTTCAATGGACACCATACGAGGATCCGACAATTCGGGCAGTAATTCCGGATGAGTTCTTACAAATCCAAATGCTTGGCACGCGAAAGTCGTGTTGATCAACTACGCGACCGTGGAGATGCACCAGTTAGACAGGGTGTTACGGCAATTTGAATGTAGACAACTGATTCCCGTAGAACCTGAGGTGTCTGACGTTCACCACAAAATCGACCTTCAGCAATTGAATACGGATTAGCCGAGATTCTGGCTCGAGTAAATCCAAATGTGGGAAGATCGGTATGATTATATACCCACTGGAGAACCGATCATTGTTCCGGAGTTAGCGTGCGTGCCGGAATACATGCCATGGTTTAGGATCCATGGCAAGTTGTATTTACTGTCGCTAGAGGAGAGGCAGCGATAATTACGTGTCCAAAGAGAAAGACGCGGGCCTTTAAATCCAAGACGACAGGACGACGACGCTAGCCCCTCAACGAGGCCAAGACATTCACCCAGCCCATCTTCAGCGGCCATTCAATCACCAGGCCCAATGAGAGCACCGACACAGTCACCTGACCCAGTAGTTCAATCGATGATACCCATGCAACCGCCTTTTCAGATGATGCCAGGTGCGTTTCCTAGCCCTTTTATATATCCTAACCCTTATATGTTTCCTTTTCCGAGTCCTATGGCAGGTTGGAGCCAATAGCCCGGTTCAGCTCCATTTCCTGTTACGCCGAGTGGACCGCCGATGTATAAGCCAGCGATGCACGAGGGATCGTAAGAGGAGCCGTCGGAGAGCTCTTCTTTTTACCAATCCCCACCACCGTATGGGTTTCAAACACCGTCACCGTTGGTGATGCAAACACCTCCACATTCACTATTCTATCAGAGTTACATGTAAATGTTAACCTTACACGATGTAGAGGAGCAAAAAAAAAAGTAACTGAGATACTGGCTGGGAACTTTAATAATGAGTTTGAGCTATTATGGGATTATGCAAATGAGTTTAAGGCTAAGAATCCAAGTAGTACAATTAAGATGGCAGTGAAAAAGGTGACTCCAGATTTTTCATCGCAATTTAAAAGGTTCTATAGCTGTTTTGATGCTTTGAAGAGAGGTTGGAAAGAAAGATGTAGGCTAATCCTTGGTTTAGATGAATGTTTTTTTAAATAAAAAAAGGTAATTTAAGAGTGAAATGTTAGTAGTTGTCGGAAGAGATGTCAACAACCAAATCTACCTAATTGTGTGGGCTATAATTAAGGTTGAATGTATAGATTCATGGGAATGGTTTTTGAATCTACTAGCAGCTAATTTGGGTCTAGATGATGGCTTTGGATATACAATAATTAGCGGCCAATAGAAGTTTAGAACATTAATTTCAATCAATCTAAATATGTCATTTATTTTATATGTATATTTGTCAACATGTAGTTATGCTTGCATTTTTCAATTGATTTGCACAGGGTTTAAAAATTGCAATTAATGATGTTTTACTTCGAGTAGATTATAGAAATTATGAACAACATGTTTTCACGAATTGGTTTAGAAGAAAGAAAGCGAGTCATACGAATTCAGTTTTTGGGAAATTGTAAAAGCCACTATAGAGAAGGACTCGGAAGATAAATTTGAAGCTTATTTCAAAAAGGATGAGAAGGCTGCAAAGGAGTTGAAGTCCAAGTCCCCTAAACATTGGACTAAGGCCTTTTTCGACTATCATAGTAAGTTTGATATTGTTGGTGTTAGAGTTGTGTGACTCAAATTCTTGTTAAAAAAGTAGCAATATAGGGGGATTTGTGAGGGTGAAGGCCGAAGGTTGTAACCCGTCACAGATCCCTATTAAGCATAATATTGGACTGGGGTTGCAACCACAGGTGCAGGGACCAGATGCCCTCGTGGTATACGGTACAGACTGCACAAGTGGAATCCATATAGAAGTACACTTCTTCTATTTGATATTGATTTGAATAAGGTGTTTCAACCTTACTGCATTGCTTCTATTAGACTTTGATTTAGGATAAGGTTTTTAAACCCATAAATAGACGTAGTCGTCTCTCCTTTTGTATAATTCGAATTCAACAGTTAGTGAATTTTTCTTCTCCTCTGCCCGTGATTTTTTTCGAAAGGGTTTCCACATAAAATCTGTGTATTCTATTTTTCTCTATTTCTTTGCGATTCATTGTCATTATCGATGCTCAAATTTCGCGGTTGGTAATAATATTAGTGAAGCTTTCAACTCTAGCATCATGGAGGAAATGTACAAGAGTATAATAACAATGCTAGAGGAAACCAATGTTAAGAAGTGACAACTCTGTAGATCATGGAAACAAAACTATGGTCTTTTAGTGAAGAGGAAATTTGATCAGAATAAGAAAGATGGTGTTCAATGGCAAATTGTGTGGAATGATGATAATGGTTGTGAGGTTAAAAGGGGATGAAAACAATACATAATGAACTTACAAGAGAGAATTTACAGTTGTAGAAGTTGGCAACTAACTGGCTTACCATGTACACATGCTTGTTCTGCCTACGACACATGGGTGGTGAGCCAGATGATTATGTGGATCAATATTATAAAAAAGAAATGTACATGAAAGCATATGTGTCATGGAGCTAGAACTTTAGTCACGCAATCCATGCGACCTTAGACGATTTTTTGGGTTCAAATCCGCCAAAGTCAGCCTTTTGGGTTCAAATCCGCCAAAGTCAGCCTTACTCTCAAAAAGTGAAAATTCTCGATAGAAATTCTCCAAGACATCGAAAATAAAATGGAAGTAACTCAAAGACAAAGAAGCAACGATCCTAATACAACACAATGTTTTATTTGGATTTGGTAAGACCGTTTGGGAAAGTAAATAATTTCTTGCCTTATAATGCCCCCACAAAGTGCATGTAAGGGTATAAAATTCTTTATCCTCCTTATTATTTATGTTGTCAACTTGTAACCATTGGGAGATCCATTTTGAGATAGTGTTCAGGTTGAAAGCTAAAATTCTAGTTGAAATTGGTCCCCAAATGAAATAGCTTTAGCAAAATCACAATTAACAAAAAAATGTTCTCAATAGATTCAAAATAAAGATTACAAATAGGGCAAATAGTTGTCACATTGATAAATCTCTTAGCCAACTCTTCTTTAACTATAATGTTTTTTTTATGGACCTTCTATAAGAACATAATAAGTTTGAATGGGAGCTTTAACTTCCATAAGTTTGTCCAATTGATCTTTGACAGGCATCTTTAATAACTTCGAACATTCTTTGATTCCACAATATTTAATAAGCATATGCAATAGAAAAGTTACCATTAGAATCAAAATTTGAAACTAACATGTCATTGTCACCCATTAAAGAGCAAGATCTACTCTTAATTTCTTGCCATACTGTCTCCTTCATTGTAGACTTAATAAACCTTCATTCCAAAGCTTCCCATTATTCTTCTTAATCTCCCCAGTTGATATTTGGTTATTTGATAGGTTACACTCTCTAAGGAATAACCATTTTGGACCATAACTTCACATGATGGCCCTCCCTATACTTGAAAATCCACACCTATCAAACACACATTTCTTCCTTTTATAAGTCACTTCTAAATAAATTGTGAAAATTATTATTATTTAATTATAAGTCACATCTCTTCCTTTTATAAGTCACATCCAAAAAACACTTTCCTATTGCTTATAGTATCAAAGTCAACTCCCAAATTATTTACTTGGTGTCTTTGCTCATTTTAACTCTGAGGATACCTCTAAACCATTTTCTCTTTCTATCTAGTAGACAGGCTTAAGAATGGTTCTCAAAATTGACTAAAAATTGTTCAATATCGCTTTGATTGCACAACAAAAATGAACATTCACTTTAAAAAAAGGGAAACAGTCATCAACAAAAAGAACACATTGCATTATACTTCATCTCCTTCGTCTTTTGCCTTGGAAAGCATTGCAAATAACACTTTTTGGCAGAGAACAAAAAAGATAGGGGAAATTAGGTCACCTTGCATTGTGCCTTTTGTGTGGATTAAATTGCTTGGTTAGTTAGTGATAGTTGATAATAAATTGTCGAGATACATTGCATAATTATCCTAATCCAATTAGCACTAAATCTTGCTAAGTCCATAGTTGCTTCAATCAAGTTCTAGTTGGTTTTGTCATACGCTTTATTCATATCCACTTCAAAGTTGTAAAAGATCTCTTACCATTTTTTTTATTTTCTTTGATGGTGTTAAGGGTTCCTTTACTAGAAAAATATTATTAAAAATAGATATTCTTTATACAAAAGCATTTTAATAGGGGATACCAAACTTCTTAGGCCTCCTTTAATGTTTGTTGGTAAATGGTGCGAATGTAGAATGAAAATATCTTTGTTTCTTTCGAAAGGAAGAAAAAAATGTTGAATATTTTCTCTTAAAGAAGCTTAAGAATTAAATAACGCTAATTAAGTTGATAAATTTTCAATATATAAACAGTATAATATCAAATAGTAAAACAGGAATATTATTTTTTCTTATATAATATTTCTCACTAAATATTTTTAAAAAAATAATATTCAAAATTCACTTGATATTATTATTTTTGGTACAATCGAAGTATTCTCCATGTCCGTTTTATAATCTATGAATCTGTGATTGTTTCTCTCAACAATATCATTTTCAAAATTCGAACTTACGTTCTCATGTGAAAGTGTAATATACCTTACTACTATTATATTTGAAACAAACCAAAACGTTGCATAGATTAATAGAGTAGAGATTGTATGAAATTTGACCATATAATATTTTTATTTAATTTATAATCTAATTATATATTTTTAAAAAATAGTTATCTATATTATAAAATTATTAATAAGTTGTGGAAATTATTATTTAATTATTACATGTTATACATAATAGTTAATTAATTAATTCTTTATTACATATTCTAATCTAACTTTACTATTTTGTATAATGCCTCCTCAATAATAATATCTTACCTTACTTTATCAAAATTACTTTTTTAATAAATAATAGGTTAAACTACACCTATAGTCCTTGTACTTTTTGAAAATTAAGAATTTAGTCTTTATATTTGTATTTCTAGGAATTTAGACCCCCTACTTTTTAAAATTTAAAATTCAGGTCTAACGGTTAATACTATAATTCTTTTTAGTTAAATTTAGGTTAATTAGAACACTTTTTTTTTTTAATTACATAGCTACAAAGTGGGTAGTTTTTTTATTTCAAAATGTCAAAGCAACAAATTTAACAAAAAAAATTAGCAATATTAACAAATATATAAATTTAAAAATTTTAAAAATAAATAAACTAAATTCTTAAAATTACAAAAAAATAAATTCCTAATTTTTCGAAATTATGAAATGTATAGTCACATTTTACCCTAAATAATATCTTACCTTTTGATATCTCTATAAAAGTTTAGTTAATTGACCCCACTCGATTTCTTTGTCCCCTAGTATTGTTGTGCGTTCCATGCACGATTTGTTACGAGATTGTGGAGATGTTTATCGAAGACCTCGAAAATGAATAAAGAAAGACTATAACTATAGTAATTTAATTAAATTTAGGTCCAAATATGTAGTTAGTCATTCTACTTGGCATAATATGTTTAAAATCTTAAAAGAGATTTTATTTTATTTTTTAATTTAAAATTTTTAGTTTAATCATTAAAACTATTAATATTTTTCAATCAAAATTTACAAAGTTAGCATGTTGATTAGATTACTTTTATATACCGATAGATTCAGGATTTTATTCCAAGAGGGCGAAACTTTTAAATCCGAACGCTTTTTTTTTAATGTAAAAAAGTGTCAGTTTTTCTTGTATACTTTTTTTTTCTTATCAAACAAATTAATTTAATTTTTTTTAAAAAAAGCATGAACGATTTAACTATAAAAAGAATTAAAAGAAAAAAAATCACACTATATAAAATTAAATATCTCTTTCCAATATGCAAAAAAAAAAATGAAAAAAGAATAACTAATAATATACTAAAATTTTCATAAATATCATTATAATTCCAAAAATTAAATTAAAAAAATTGGCCTTAGTTCTATTTCTGAATACTAGGCATCCTAAATTGCACCCTCCGCTTTTTCATAAGATCGAACTCATCAATGATGGAATCTGTTAAAAATTCTCGAGCGCTCTCTTTTTCGATGTATGCCACCAGGTAAGTTGAAAGAAAATCATTCTCCATTCTGTTGTGAAGTCTTCACAATTTTCATGGCTGAAATGCTCGTTCGGTTGTTGAAGTAGATACGGGAAGAGTTAGCAATATACTAAGGAGATATTGGATTCTCACTTGGAGGAATCAGTTGATATGACCCAAACTTAATGTAAGCTCAACGAACTTCGTCATGTTGATTTGGAGGGTAATCCCAAATATATTTTTGAAGTTTCGGATCACGCTCTAAAGAAGAAGCATCAAACTCCTTTATTTCGACTCTCGGCACCTTACGAGGACATTCAGAAACTTAAGAAGAATTGATATCTCGTTTAGGAGCTTGGGAAGACTCGATATCTTGTTCAGAATCTTGGGATTGAGATGACCTGATATCTCGTTTAGGAGCTTGGGAAGATCTAATATTTGATTTTTCTCCACTATTAACAGAAGTTAGAGGAATTGATTGATCATTATTACTCTTTTTGACACCATTTTCTTAAAAAAAAAAAATTTGATCTTTTTGTTGACCATAATTTAATCGAAAAACTTGAACACTGTCATGATATATTAGACAACAACATATTAGAAAAAAAATAATAAGTCAAATAAATAAAGAACATAATTTATGTAAAAATATTTTTCGTGAGGTCTTTTGCGTAAGAAGCCGAGAGGAAGATAATTTGTATGTTTTTACTTTGTGCTCTTAGTCTCGGCATCAAACTCCTTTCTTTTTCTATCGGCAGTGTTGGCACCTTACCTAAGGAAGATAATTCCTTAGCAAGACATACAAATCAAAATACAACAAAGTCACTAACCTAATATATATGTGAATGAGTCAAATCAATTAATTCTAAAATTTGGCTTTAAAGTCCATATTGGGCCTCTAAGTTTAGTCTTTCAAGACCCATCATACATTAATATTTAATTACTATTGTTAAAGTTATATAATTAAAAATTGAAAAATACTTTGTTAATATAAAGTATAACATTATGACTTAATGGGTGCGAATTATATGAAATACAATTTAGCTAATGAAGGCGAATGTTATACAATGTGTACACCAAATCTAAAATACATAATAATTTATATATAAAATTCAAAAATCTGAAAATTCTAAGCGCAGCGACCGCCCCCGCACCCTCGTAGCCCCCTTAGATCCATCCCTGATCTGATATGACATGGCATGCCATATAATTGACAAAAAAATAAACATATCAAATTAGCAAATTTTGATAAAAAAAATATTTGCAATAATAATGGTTAAACTAATATTTTTAAACCGAAAAAGTAAAAATACTTAATTTTTAAGTTTTTAAATACGGAAGCTAAATTTCAAGTATTGCTAAAATACTAGTACTTGCGATAGATTTTAACCTCTAATTACAAGAGTGGATTATTTTCTAAATCTTTTGGTTTTGAGTCATTATTAAAGCTTTGGGATGCAATAATATGTATAAATTAAAATATTTTTAATATTTAAATAAGTTAACTTAAAATTGTTAAGAATTCGTAATTTTATTCCAATAAGTACTTTTTTTTTAATTATTCATTTCTTTAAAATTTTACTTGGAAAGAGTACTCATGTTTATATTATTAACAGTCATGCAATTACTAAACAATGGAAAATTTTCAAATTATTTTAACAGTTAATAATAATTTTAATAGATAATTATGATAAAAAATTATATTATATGATATTTATGAATTTTGAATGTAAATGAAGTTAGAATTGTTAAATATTAAATTATGATTTTAATGGATAATAATAATTTGATTAGGTAATTATGAATTTTGTACTTAAAATATTTTGTTTCAATGTTAAGATAAATAAATGTACGCATGGGTTAAATAAATATGCACGAGTTAAAAACAAAAACAAAAACTTTATTTAGGGGTTAAATTTTGAACGTAAATTACATTGTTAGGCCATACAGAGAGTCCATTGTTAGTCGGATCGGATATCAACTGTATTTTGGAAATTAGATCTTTCACCAAAAAATGAAATGAAAATAACTCAATAAAAGTTAAGTTATCCTTACAAAATTCGAAAACATAAATAAGATTTTGTTTAATTGAAGGTCCACATAATGTATTAACAAGTTTAAAAGAAAATTTTAATAGTTGCACATTAGAAGTGTCAGTGTGGGTAATGAGAATTATATTATCATCTCCTATAGAAACTCTTCTATTGCCTTGATATTCATTAGCATTGTCAAGGGAATGAGGATTGATAGTGAGATTATGAGTAGCACTAGTGTCTAGAGTCGAAGATGGAGCATGTTGTGCATTTTGAGATGCAAAATTGGTTTTGGCATCTTGATGATTATGAAACTTGGAGGGACAAACCTGTGTGTTCTAGGGAGCTTGTTGTTGAGGACAAAAAAATTATGGCCACTAAGATTGAGGTTGATTGTTGCGACAAATATGTGAGAAAACTAAGAAGGATTAGTGTTGTGTTGTGCAATTACAACAATGATAGAAGAGGACATTCGTTTCTCGCCTTGTTGGAGAAAGAGTTCATGATCAACAAGTTTCTGAAATAGTTCTTCGTATTCGATTGATGTTGGGTGGGTATGAGTAGAGGCAAAAACTTCTCGATAATCTAGACCAAGACCACTAAGGATCTTGATTATAAGTTCTTCCAAAGTAATCAGAGAACGACAATAGCTAACTGCTTTGTAATGGTCTTAATTTGTTGTAGATACACTACAACATTTTTGGATTGTTTTGTGACTCTAGTAAGTTATTCATAGAGATTGTAGCTTCGTGTATGACTATTGTATGCAAAAGAGCCCATGCTTTTTGTGAAGTATGAGCGGCAACAATCGTGAAAGTGATTGAGCTATCAACAGAAGCCATCATTGCTTGTTGGATAAGTCAATCTTGGCAAAACCAAATACGATAAGTAAGACTTGTTTCATGGTGCTATTACTTTCAACATGTTCTAGTGAAGTGAGTTTGGTCCTATCAAGATGGCGCTGGTGATCGTGTCATTTAACAACATTGTAAATTGTACTTTTCAATTTGAAAACTTGGAGCTATCGTGAAGCTTAATAGGTAATTGAGAGGACTAATTGAACTGGACAATTGAATTGTTGTAGGAGTAATAGTGGAGTCAAAGTTAATTACCAAGGGTGTTAAGTTGTTGCTAGCCACTACTAAAAAGTTGAATTGAGTGGAAAACAAATGGATGATCTCGTTCTCGTTTACAGATATTTGGTTTTGTATACCATATAAAGTGGAAGTGATAAAAAAAGAAAAGAACACTCTTTATTCATTGATAATTGACTGAATTTATACAAGTAGAAAATTGAATAAGATAATATCGATTATTCAAATAAAAAAGTATTTAAATAACAAATAAATTCAAATTACAAAAAGAAGATAAAATGAATAGACTAAAACTAACTAAATGGAAAACTTGATCCATTATTCAATCTCTAATATACTAACTATAGGTAGACGCACCGCCCATCTAAAAGGACCCTTAAACGACACTGCTTATCATTATGGCCTTCATAACCATTGCTAATGTACTTGTTTATGCCCATTCCCCTTTGGTGGCCGAGGGAATAGAAATCTGATTGGGACTGACGCTTGCTATCTCTCAGAAATTGTTTAATATACACTTGAATTTTGACAACATCTCAGTTATGAATCGCCTCAATAGGAAAACCTCAAAAACTTTAGACTCCGTTGCAATTATTAATGATATTATAGTCATGATATCAAATTGTTGTAATATTCTTTTTTCTTTCTCATATTACTAGATGTTATAGTAGAGTTGTTTATTGGTAGCACCAAAGTTTTTAAAACCAGACTGATGGTTAAACTGGTTGAGTTATCGATTTGTTAGTCTATGATCAGTTCAATTAAAAAAACTCATTAAAAAATTCATAAAAGGTATTTTAAAAAATAAGTTCAGCTATCGATTCAATCGATATTTTAATCCAATATATCTGGTTTGAACTAATTTGCAAGTCAATCGGTTTGATACCTCTTTCCAAACTAATATCCCGATCGATTCTCGATTTGACTGACCGATTCGATCTAATCTGGTTCAATTAACCATGGTAACTCATAGGACCAAAAATGGCATTTGTCCTTTTTAAGTGGTTTATTCATCATTTTAGTTTGATGAACAAAAATGGTCTCTCTTTTTTTTTTTTGTAAATAAAGGTAATAGAAATTATTACAATCAAATCAATCTGTCCTAGTCAATCCCTCTAATTCATCATGAATCAATCTCAAAACATGAATTTGTAAAAATTAAACTCCCATCTAAGGGCATGTTTAGTCAAAACATTCGCAACCCTATTATTTTGCCTGTAGGCATGTTATATCTTCACTTTCTATTGATTCTAAAATAATTGTTTAACATGTGGAGCTAAAATGAAATATCTTTTTGTCATAGAACATAATTAAGATAAATTCAAAATCATATTCTAGCCGGTATTATTTATTTAGAACGCATAAAAAAAGCCATGCACCGATAATAATGACGAAAATGAAATATCGTTGATAATAATAACACACCCCACTCCACCATGTATTGCTTTTTTTCCTTTTCAATTATTATTTTTCTCCCTTTTTTATTGAAAATGAAAGTTTGCCTACAAATTAATAATTACTTGAATAACTAGAATTAATAATGAAGAAAACAAGGTTAGGTCACATGTCCCTCCACAGTTAGAGCTTCAATTTCAATTTTGAAGGTCTATTGATTTTTTTTATACATAAAAAAACAGCTAATATGTGAATTTATATATTGTTATTATATTAGATTTAAAGTATTATGTAAATTTTGATACATTATCCAAATTTTTTATACATGAAAATTAAGGATAAATCTTAAAGTTATATATGAATTTTAGTTTTATACATGAAATTTTAATTTGATCTAATTCTCACACATCATTTTATATTTATATATTACATACACAAATAATTATATTTATTCAATATAAAAATAAATTGATGTATTTATTTTTTTAAATTGTAGAAACTCCTTATGATTAGACCTAATGGCCCGGCCCGGCCCGGCCCGAAGGCTCTCCTGAAATGTGGGAGTGTTTGGGAAAAAATATAGGCCCGAAAAATGGGCTTGGACAAAAATAAGGTCCGCTTAAAAAATAGGTCGGGCCTCGGGTAAGGCATTTTTGGCCCGGGTCCGGGCCGGCCTGAATTCACTAAAGGACAAAAAAAAATCTACTCTTTTTTTTTTAATGTTATTTTTTTGTTGTTTTCTCCCTATTTTACTACCATTTTACTATTATGTTGTTACTATTTTGTTGTTATTGTTTGGATATTGTATAAAACTTATTTTATTGTTAATTTTATTATTATTTTAAAGGCATTTGTTAATTTTGTTATTATTTTAGAGGCATTTGCTTGTCAAGTTGCATTTATTTTAGTGTTGTTTAAGTCTATATATTTTTTTAAAAATTTATTTTTAATTTGTTGAGAAATATTTATTTTGATGTTTTTAGTATTTTTGATGTATTATATATATTTAAAAATGATATAAAAATTAATACGGGCGGGTCGAGTCAGGCCCAGGTTTTAGTATTTTTATCCAAGTCGGGCTTGGGCAAAATTTTAGGTCCATTTTTCGGGCCAGGCCGGGCCCGGGTCTAGTAAATGGGCCCTACATTTTTAGTTGAGCCTGACCCGAACTCGGCCCATGAGCACTTCTACTTATGATTATTTGGGTCATTCCCACGTTTCCCATGGCCCTCACTTTTGATGCCCACTACTTTATTTATGTGGTAGTGGGTGTATGTGTGATAGTGGGATTAGTGGGTTTTTATGGGGAATCATCACTATAAATACCAATTAGCTTAAAGGTCCCTAAGCACCAAAAACAAAATTTTGAAAATATTCCGTCTATTGAGGTTTTCGAGTGCTTAAAAGACTTAAACATGTTTCAATTTTTTATACGACTAAATTCGACGACCACGTCGTTGGTTTGATGTGCTCGACAGTGGTATAACAACATTTGAATTTTGGCGTTTGGTTTAGGCAATGGTTGGAGTTATTTATATTCGTTCTTTTTTGGAGCTTTATATTGTAAATTGTTATTTACGCTTACATTTGGTATCCGAGCATGGTTAATCTCTGCCTTGTCCGGTTTTAAAAGTTTGTAAATTTCTCGAAATAACGATGTCATGTTTCTTTGAATTATTTTTAAACATTTTTTGAAAATTTTTATTGCAAACTTTTGTGCAAAATCGTTGAATTTTATTAAAGTGAAATTTCTAAAATTAATTATGTTATAAATAATTTAGTAAAAAATTTTAGAAATTTGTTGTTTGAATATTTTTTTATGTGCATGAAGTAAATGGTTGTATGTGAATTATCTTGTTATTAATTACATACATTTTTTAGGTGCATAAAATTTTTAAACTTATTGCATAATGTATTTAGCAATAAAACTTTAGAATATATGTCTAGGGATCCAAATAATTTTATTTAATTAGAAAATTAGCCACAACAACTTTAATCAAATGAAATTATTTATCGTTATAAGGATCTCATGAGGTTTATAGACATTAGATGTTGCATAATGGCTTACCAATAATTTTTCATTATTTTATTTAGTTAAAGACTAGTCACAACATCTTTAGTTAAATAAAATTATTAAAGTTAAAAATCACATACGGAAAGTATAGGTATTAAATCGCATTGCATAATTTATTAAGATGAAATTATTAAATGACTTTTCATAATTACCCACAGGAATTATGAAAATGAATATAATATTTTTTATCAAAATGATAGTAAATAATTCTATCATAAAATGGATCTAATTGAATTAAAAATTTAGCCGACAGACAATTTTTATGTCACTAGATTCATTATTTACATAATTCGTATTGGTAAATTATGATTTATGTTTAGCTTAAATTTTTGGTAAGCACGTATGTTCATTTATTTTGCAGTTTTATAATCTGTAAATATGTCTAATAATAGAGTAGATATCCTTGAATTAACTAGTGAGAACTTTAAGTTATGGAAAGAGAGTATTCTTCTCCAATTGGGGTGCTTGGATATTGACTATGCCATAAGGAAATCTGAGCTACATATTACTGAAACCACGCTTAGGTTGATCTTGCTCTATATGAAAAATAGGAGCGATCTAATTGTTTAAGTGTCATGTTCATAAAGAGTAAGGTTCCTGTTGATGTTCGTGGCTCAATTGAGCATTATGAGAATGTCCAAGAATTATTAATGGTTATTGAAAAACAATTTAAAACTTCTCAAAAGTCATTAGCCAACACCCTAATCATGAAGTTCACATCAATAAAGCTCACTATCGTATAAGGTGTACGTGATCACATCAACAAGATGAGAGATTTAGTAGCTCGACTAAGAGTACTTGAGGTTGAAATGTATGAATCTTTCCTGGTGCACTTTATATTGAATACTCTTCCACCTCATTATGGGCCATTTGATAGCTCCTACAACATACATAAGGATAAGTGATCTATCGATGAGCTTTTGACGACGTGTGATCAGGAGGAGGCTAGACTTATACTGAACATGGGAGAGAGTGCATTGACGGTTACTCCAGGAAATAAGACGATTCAAGCCAAGCAAAAAGGGAATGCTAAAATGCAACCCCAAGTTGACATAAAGAAAGAGCCCAAGTGTTTCTTTTGTAAAAAGAAGAGACACTTAAAGAAAGAATGCATCAAGTTTAAGAGTTAGCTTGAAAAGAAAGGTAAATCAATCTCACTTGTTTTTTTTTTGAGTCAAATATAGTTGATGTTAGTTATAACACATGGTGGATTGATTCTGGTTCTACAATCAATATCTTAAATTCCTTATAAGTATTAAGAAACCTGAGGGAACTAGTGGGAGTTGGGCGACACATTTATTCAAGAAATAAGATGGAGTCGCATGTGGAAGTAATTGGAACGTGCGAATTAGTGCTTAGGAATGGTTTTGTTTTAATTTTAGAAAAAAAACTTGTTATATTCCCGATTTTTCTAGAAATTTTGTATCTATTTCAATACTTGCATCCATTAGGTATTGTTTTAGTTTTTCAAACACTGGTTTCAGTTTATTTTATAAATATGAACTTGTTGAAAATGGTGTTTTATTTGATGGTCTTCATTCTCTTAATTTGCAAAATAATACCACTCACAATGTTATGCATATTTACACTAGTACTAAACCTTGTGTTATAAATGAAGATCCATTTATTTTATTGCATCGGAGATTAGGACACATCTCCATTGAAAGGATTAAGAGATTAGTAAATGATGGGGTACTCAATATTTTAGATTTGACTGATTTCAATACTTGTATACATTGCATTAAGGGCAAGTAGATTAACAAGTCAAAGAAAGGTGTCAAGAGGAGTTCGACCATATTGGAAATCATCCATTCTAATATATGTTGCCAAGATATTGATGTGCAAGGTCAGAAGTACTTCATCACTTTCACAGACGATTACGCATGATACATATATCTCTACATGATTCATCACAAGAGCGAAGCATTAGAAGCCTTTAAAGTTTTCAAGGCTGAAGTAGAGAAACAATGTGGTAAGTAAATCAAGATTGTGAGAATCGATATAGGTGGTGAGTATTATTGTGGATACACTGAGGATGGACAAGTACCTGGTCCATTTATGAAGATTTTTCAAGATAATGCTATAGTTGCCCAATACACCATGCCATGCTCACCTGATTAGAATGGTGTTGCAAAAAGAAGAATCAAACTTTAATGGACATGGTGCGAAGTATGCTTAGTAGCTCTAAACTGCCTAAGTCCTTATGGGTTGAAGCTCTCAAAACGAATGTGTATATATTAAATCAAGTTCCAACCAAGGCTGTCCTAAAGACACCTTTGGAGTTGTTCAAAGTTTGAAAATCGAGTTTGCGACATATACGCATATAGGGATGCCCATATGAAGTAAGAGTTTATAACCCACAAGAAAAAAACTAGACCCAAGTACTATTAGTGGGTATTTCATTGGATATGCTGAAAGGTCCAAAGGTTACAGATTCTATTGTCCATCACATAACACTAGAATTGTGGAATCGAGAAATGTAAATTTTTTTGAGAATGACTCAATTAGTGGGAGCGAATTGTCTCGAGATACGACTCACGTAGGTCAACCTTCCACCTTAGGTGAGAGATTGATTATCATACATAACACCCTTCAAGCTCAACCGGGTGTAGAACAACCAATCAATGAAAAACCACAAGCTATTGAAAACACTCCATTAAATCAAGTTGTTTAAGAAAATCTAGAAATTATTGAACAACCAGTTAAACACATGATCCATGAGAAAATGTTGGTTCAACATTGAGGAGATCTACTAGATAAAGGAAATCAACAATTTCTAGTGACTATATTGTGTATCTACAATAGTTTGACTATAATATTGGAGCTAAAAATGATCCTGAGTCATTTTCATAAGTCATGAGTTGCAAAGAGTCAAATTTGTGGTACAATGCTATGAAATAAGAGATGAATTCCATGAAAATAATGATGTTTGGGATCTTGTGCTATTGCCTGAAGGGGTAAAAACCATTAGATGTAAACGGGTCTTCAAAACAAATAAAAAAAGACTTAATGGGCAACATAAAAAGACATAAAGCTAGACTCATTGCAAAAGGATTCACTTGGCGAGAAGGAATCAATTATACTGAGACTTTTAGTCTTACATCTAAGAAAGATTCATTGCACATTGTGTTATCATTAGTAACTCATTTTGACATTGAGTTACAACAAATAAATGTAAAAATTGTCTTTCTCAATGGTGACTTAGAGGAAGAGGTATACATGAAACAACCTGAAGGATTCTCCTCTAGTGATGGTGAACACTTGGTATGCAAGTTGAAGAAGTCCATATATGGATTGAAGCAAGCCTCTTGACAGTGGTATTTAAAATTCCATGAAGTTATCTCTTTGTTTGGTTTTGTTGAGAATATCATGGATCAATGCATATATCAGAAGGTCAGTGGGAGTAAAATTTGTTTCCTTATTCTATATGTGGACAACATTTTACTTGCAATAAATGACAAGAGTATGTTGCATGAGATGAAACAATTTCTTTTTTAAAATTTTGATATGAAAGATATGGGTGACGTATCTTATTCATCGTGATAAACATTATGATATCTTAGGTTTATCTCAAGAAACCTATATCAAAAAAGTTTTAAAAAGATTTCAGACGAAAGATTGTACACCGAGTGTTGCTCCTATTATGAAGGGTGATAAGTTCAATTTGAACCAGTGCCTGAAGAACAAATATGAAAGGGAACAAATGAAAAACATTCCATATGATTATATTGTTGGAAGCTTGATGTATGCTCAAGTCTGCACAAGACCTGACATTATATTTGCAGTTGGAATGTTGGGAAGATATCAGAGTAATCTAAGTATTGACCACTAAAGAGCTGCAAAGAAAGTTTTGAGATATCTTAAAGGGACAAAGGGCTACATGCTTATGTACAAACGATTTGACAATTTAGATGTGATTGGCTACTTCGATTCAGACTTTGCCGACTATGTTGGTTCATGTAAATCAACATCAGGTTACATATTTATGTTTGTTGGCATAGCGTCAAACATAACTTAACTACTATTTCCACTATGGAGGCTGAGTTCGTTTCATGTTTTGAGGCTACCTTACATGTAGTATGGTTGAAGAGTTTCATTTTTGGGTTTAGACTTGTGGATTCAATTTCTAGGTCGTTGATGATATATTGTGACAATTCAGTTGTTTTCTTTATGGCTAAGAACAATAAAAGTGGAAGTAGAAGTAAACATATCAACATTAGGTATCTAGCCATAATGGAATGTGTTAAAGAAAATAAAATGGTAATTGAGCACATTAACACTGAGTTGATATTAGTTGATCCTTTGACTAAAGGCATGCGACCACATAAATTTAAGGATCATGTTGTCACTATGGGACTTGTTCCCACCTTGTAAATTTTTGTTGTAAGAACGATAATAAAGAAACTCTATTAAGTTTGATGTTTCTTATATTTTGTGCGCACATTAATTTGATTATTTCGAGAAATGTCACTAAAGTTTGGACTTGGAATAGACATTAGGTTTATTCATTAAGAAATTTGGGCTAAAGAATTAAGACATGATATATTGTGATACCTGGAAGATACAACTTAAATTCTAAAAGAAAATATCGCCATAATTTTGTGTATTATGTTTCAACTTTTAAGTTTTCATGGGCAATACGAACCAAGCGGGAGAATGTTGGAACTCCTTATGGTTTGTGGGGTCATTCCCACGTTTTCCATGCCCCTTACTTTTATTGCCCACTACTTTGTTTATGTGGTATTGGGTGTATGTTTGATAGTGGGATTGATGGTTTTTGATGGGGAACCACCACTATAAATATTAACTTAAAGGTCTCTAACCACCAAAAACAAAATTTTGAAAATATTTCATTTAGTGAGGTTTTCGAGTGCTCAGAAGACTTTAGCAATTTTCAATTTTCGTAAGGCTAAATTCAACGACCTCGCCAGTGGTTTGATGTGCTCGACAGTAGTGTAACAACGTTTAGATTTTGGCATTTGGTTCAAGCAATGGTTGAAAGCATTTATGTTTGAGCTTTTTTGCAGCTTTATATTGTAAACCGTTATTTATGCTTACATAAATGTGTATGATTGAATCAAAATTAAAATTTCATGTATACATTTGAACCATAATAAAAGTTTCATGGTATAATTACACCAAATCAAAATTTGTGTATCAAATTATACATTAAATTAAAATTCATATATAAAATAAATTTTCTTAACACAAAATTCCGGATTTTCAATTACAAATAAATAAAACCATTGGAGGAAAGCGTGTGACCTAAAATCACGGCGAAAATAAGTAAATGAAAGGAAATTAAGAAAGAAAGTAGAGTTATATAAGAAGATGAGGCCAATTATATACTGACACATGAAATTAATATAAACAAGACTTCGAGAATCTTAACCTTTTTAATAAAATAAAATAAAAACTGTTAATCAAGGTGGAATGACAGCAATTTTTTGTTATTTAGAAATTATTAACTTTAATAAATAATTACCAACCCACCACGGTCCACACGTCACCTACATTTCTTTTCGTTTTATCCTTTCCAAATTTTGATATTTTCAACTAATACCTTTAAGAGGGAACTCTACAGTAGCGAAATATCCCCCACTGCGAGGGCTGCCCCTCCCCTGCTTCACCTCCCCCAGTGGATCGATTCCTAAACTATATGTTTTGGGGTATGAAGCCAGCGTTAGTCGAGTATAGCATGTGTCCTTGTTTAGGGGATATGCACTATAACCGAGTAGGTCCACTTTTTATAGTCATAATCTTTTTTTAATTCATAAATACGAGAATAATATATTTTAGTATACTTAAACTCATATCTTCCTATACTAACTACAATATTTATGTCAATCAATAATTGAATATTAAACTAAAACTACTTACGTCCAACTATATTTTTTTAACAATTTTAGTTAATTTTTTATTTTTAAATTTCTTATCAAAGCTTACTCGAAAAAATCAATTTCACTTAATTATATGAATAAATTAGATTAAATTTGGGTATTGTAAAACTATTATTTTAATAATATTTCGTATGAAAAATGAAAGAAAATATAATTATTGATTAAATTGAATGAATTGGATCGAGACATTTTTTATCACTTAATAGTTAAATAAATTTTGTAGTTGATATGCTAGAACTTAAAATCTCAAAATAAAAAAAAAATTGCTTAATAATTGTAATTTTGGTTCTTTCAAACTGATTTAAAGCCGACCCAAGTACTTGTCAATTTTGCCTTTTTCTTTTCTTTTTAAATATATGTGTGTCATTTTTGTGGTTATTTGTTCAGCTGTAATTGTTTTTTGGTTTGTTTAGAAAAGGTTAAATACACAAATTTCATTTCTTTTTTTTTAAGGAATTTCATTTCTTCTTTTTATATATTTATATATATATATATATATATAGCTTAATTCGATATCAGTGAAATTATTTAAACTTTATTTTTTTAAGAAGTAACTAATATTAATATAAATTTATTATTTTTATATAAAATATTTATGTGGTATTTAAATAAAATCCTTTCAACCAAAAAGAAATTAGAATCTGAAAAGGTTGGCTTTTTTCATTGTCCTGTTTATATTTTATTCATTTAGTTTCCCCTATTGATTTATTATTTATGAACATGAAACAAACAATAAAAAAGTCTAGGAATCTGTCAATGTCTAAGGTTGTCACCCAGTTCAAACCAGCTTGTGCCTTGTGAGATTTCTGCACTCTTATCTGTAATTTTTTTAAACTGCAATGGGAACTGTGTCAAATTCCCATTGAGGTGCATAAAATATTTCCTTTTTTTGTTTTTGGTTCACTTAGTGGGGCTCCTCTCACCTGTATTTCTCTCTCTCTCTCTCTCTCTCTCTCTCTCGGAGTTCATCTTCAAAGTTCCAAGGTTCCATCTTTTCATTTCGATTCAGTTCTCGTAATTGATTTTTGATTTCTGTTATGCTTTGGCATTGATCTTTAGTTGTTTCCATAAGAACCCTGGATCTTCAGCTCCTATTAAGTACGAAAAAGATCCAACCTTTATTGTTCAGCTAGTAGTTTTGAAAAGATGGGTTGTAAAGTATTTGGGTTTCTTTTCTGGGTTTCTTCAATCTTGTGTTTGCCATTGTTTGCTAGAGGGTTTACACCTGCAGACAATTACCTCATTGATTGTGGATCACTTACTAATACCACATTGGGTAATCGAGTTTTCATGGCTGATAACTTGGCCTCAAAGCTCCTTTCAGCATCAGGGAATATTGTTGGGAACACTTCTAAAGCTGTCACCTCCTCTGATGATTCTCCACTCTATCAAACGGTAAGGATCTTTACTGGTGTTTCTAAGTACACATTTCCAATTAGTCAACGAGGAAGACACTGGATTCGCCTTTATTTCTATCCATTTGTTCATGCTAGTTATAATATGAGTATGGCAAAATTCGATGTTTCCACTGAAAACCATGTTCTTCTTAGTAGCTTTAGTGTTCAATCTCTTGTTGTCAAAGAATTCTCTGTTAATGTAACCACCAATAGCCTTGCCATCACGTTCAGTCCTTCAGAGAATTCATTTGCTTTTATAAATGCCCTGGAAGTTGTTTCAGTCCCTGATCAGCTCATCCCAGACTCCGCCGGCTTGGTTGAATCTTCGACCGGATTCCAAGGTCTAACGTGGCAGGCACTCGAGACGGTTGCTAGGGTGAATATGGGGGGACCTACCGTCTCCTCCGAGAACGATACTCTTTCGCGAACATGGGTGCCTGATCAGCCTTTTCTTTTAGGAAAAAACCTTGCCACAAGTGTGTCAAAAATTAAAGCTGTCAAGTATGTTGATGGTGGTTCAACCCGAGAGATTGCTCCGAATACCATCTATGGTACCTGCACCAGGATGAACTCCATGAATGATTCCAATAGCAACTTCAATGTGACATGGGAATTCAATGTGGATCCTGGATTTCAGTACCTTGTTCGGTTTCACTTTTGCGATATTGTCAGCGAAGCTCTTAACCTGTTGTATTTCAATGTTTTTATCGACTCCACAATAATCGAGCGTGATTTTGATCTGAGTACGTACTTAGTTAACGTTTTGGCTGCTGCATACTATAAGGATTATGTCACAGGGCCAGCTACTAGCAATAAGATTCGTGTAAGCATCGGCCCTTCTAATATACATGGCACTTACCCAGATGCCATACTTAATGGGCTGGAAATCATGAAAATGAACAACTCTGATGGCAGCCTTTCTGGCTTGGGAACAGTCAACACTTCTAGTTCGAGTTCAAAGAAGAGAGTCGGTGCAATTGTTGGTGTGACCGCTGGGGTGGCTTGTGGAGTTTTGTTGGCTGGAGTTCTCTTTATGTATTGTAGGAAACAAAGACAATTATCACGTCAGAGGCTATCAAGGACATGGATACCTTTCTCCATTAATGGAGGAACTTCCCACACTATGGGGAGCAAATACTCCAAAGGAACGACTATCAGTCTCATTTCTAATACGAACTATCATGTTCCATTTCTGGCTGTTCAAGAAGCCACTAACAACTTTGATGAAAGTTGGGTTATTGGGATTGGAGGATTCGGTAAGGTGTACAAGGGAGAACTGAATGATGGTACAAAAGTTGCTGTTAAAAGGGGGAATCCACAATCTCAACAAGGACTTGCTGAGTTCCAGACTGAAATCGAGATGCTATCCCAGTTCCGTCACCGACATCTTGTTTCCTTGATAGGTTATTGTGATGAGAAGAACGAGATGATCTTGATTTACGAATATATGGAGAATGGGACGCTCAAGAGTCATCTCTACGGTTCAGGCCATCCAAGTTTAAGTTGGAAACAAAGGCTTGAAATATGCATTGGAGCAGCCAGAGGACTCCATTACCTTCACACAGGCTATGCAAAAGCAGTTATTCATCGTGATGTGAAGTCGGCAAATATCTTACTTGACGAGAATCTCATGGCCAAAGTTGCTGATTTTGGACTGTCAAAGACAGGTCCTGAACTTGATCAGACCCATGTCAGCACGGCAGTTAAAGGAAGTTTTGGGTACCTTGACCCTGAGTATTTCAGAAGACAACAACTGACAGAGAAATCTGATGTGTATTCATTTGGCGTGGTCTTGTTTGAAGTTCTTTGTGCAAGACCAGTGATCGATCCCACTCTTCCAAGGGAAATGGTAAATCTAGCTGAATGGGCAATGAAATGGCAGAAGAAAGGACAGCTGGAGCAAATAATTGATCCTAGTCTCAAAGGAAACATCAGGCCTAATTCTCTAAGGAAGTTTGGAGAAACTGCCGAGAAATGTTTAGCTGATTTTGGTGTCGACAGGCCCTCCATGGGAGATGTTTTATGGAACCTGGAGTATGCTCTTCAGCTTCAGGAGGCTGTTGTTCAAGGCGATCCCGAAGAAAACAGTACAAACATGATTGGTGAGCTTTCTCCACAAATCAACAATTTCAGTCAGCTTGATCCCATTGGTTCAGCAAAATTTGAGGTGTCAAGTGTGGATGACCTCTCCGGTGTTTCAATGAGTAAAGTGTTCTCACAGCTGGTGAAGTCTGAAGGAAGGTGATTTCGATGAGACCGAAAATCCAATGAATTAAGTTTCTCTTTTGACAATGCATACACTGTTTTATCTGATCCATTACAGCTTGCCACATTTGAGTAGATAAACTGTTTTCTTCTCTTTTCTTTATTTTGGTTAAAAAGGTGGGATTGTTTAAATTCCTTTGGTTTTTTCATTAGTAATGGCAGTATGTCATCTTGTCATCTTATACCATAATGTGATTTGTCTGGTTAGTCATCACTCATCAGACAAACAACTGCTCAAAATCATCTGTGTTCTAAAATGTTGTGAGGTCTTTCATGTACAGCAAGCTTCTGGGGTTCCTACTGAGCTTTAGGAAGATAAATGTGTGATATTTAATGACTTTTGCATGCAGAAAAAGTTTAACTTTTTCATTTATTAAACATTTTTTTTGTCTCATTAAAAGGCAATATGGTCCAATCAATTATATTTTTATCATGCATGATTAACAACTAACTAAATTATGACAAAAAAAAGGTTTGAATATCAAATATAAGTTTTAGGTAGGATTGAGAAGCAAGCAATGGAAACTTTATTTACTTCTTTCATTTTTAGCTTTGTTGAAAGTACTTTCCTGGTTTTGGTACATGGGCAAAGCCAAAAACTAGAGTGTTGTCAAATCATTGCCTTGCTTTTGAAACTTGGTGAAAATTTCATACTTTTGTTGCAAGGAACTCAAGTACTCTGAGACCTACTCATGCAAAGGTGATAAGATTTCTCATATTGAAAGAATGAAAATCATAATCATATAAGAACACATAAGCAACATTATTAGAACAGATTGCACCAACAGGCACAAATGATGATGGAGCATGAATGCACATGCACCAAATTTGCCACTAATTTTCTTGGATCTAGCCCAGCTTTGGAACTGTTGTAGGCTGGAAATGGGCAAAAGTCATTATGAAAGCCAGCCTGAAACAAGGGTTACATGATTCAGCAGGCAGGGTTTCCCTAGTTTCATGTTTATCTTTATTCTCCATTTATATAGAAGACAAAGAAAGTACCAGTGTAAGAATCCTTTTCAGTATCTGACTGTCTGATCTGCGACATGTGTTGAACATAGGTGCCTGTACTCGAAAAAAAAAAAAGAGTCGGAGGAACATAGGTTATCTCTACTTTATTTAGAAACATTCACAGATTGTTTATATTTCATTACCTTATATGCCACCTTCTCTGCTGTTTTCTTTTGGTCCCACATCCCCATCAATACTATCCATTCATTGTCATTCTTGATTTTAATATATATTAGATATATGCACATTTAGTTTTATTTATGGTGTTTTTCTTATTTTTAAATGCTAAATTGGTCTTGGATAGTTGGATTTGAGAACATATGTAGCTGTCAGTTCTGTATAACAGCTTTACAATGAAATGGAAGAATGCAACTTAGCCTAGAGCTACATCCGGCAGACATGATTATATGATACGAAAAAAAGAGAAGTAAAACACGATACGAACATGATACAAATATACGAATTTCTAGATTTTTCCAAGCTAACTAAAATCCACCTTTTCTTCCATCCTTGTCTTCGGAAATATTGTACTAATAACAGTTTACCTGCTCTCACATCATCACCATAATAAATTGCAATTATGTCACTGTCATCATGCTACTTGCTATATTTCTTTTGTGTTGCATGTCCCACAATATTGTGGGGGCGAAAAAGAAAAAGTAAAGCCATAGGCAATCCCTGGAGATTTTGTAATAGCTAATCTGTTCTTTATGCAAATAATTAGAAATATTATATACTTTAGTTTACCTACTTTAGTCTGCATCTCCTCACGCTAATTTTTAATTTGCATATAACTCAAGCAACTTCATAGGTTAATCAGAAATCCCCCAAAATGGTCAATTAATTATATAATAACAATCCAATGATGTTTTAGCATCATAAATCATTATAGATTAACCCAAGAAAACTTGCTTTGTAAGTACCAATACTCTCTTTTGGTCACTTTTGCACTAAAATTAGCTTTCATGATTGTTTATTTGCATGATTGATCCTCAAACCTCTTTTACTTATTTGTCTTTTGGGTTACTTCTTAACTCATAATACTCCCCAACTAGTGGTGTCACCTTTCTTTTCTTCTCACCCCTTTTAGGAGATGAAATAGTAAAGAAACATAGAAAGTTATGAGCTTAAAACTCCATGCCCTACAAGGCTGATATCTACATATATGCTAATCCACATTCTTTAGTTACGAATTTAAAATCATATACACTGTAAGCGAATGAGGTTTTGGTTTAATGGTAAAGTTCAAGTTCTAAGAATTTTGAGATCCGCCTGTGTAAATCATGTGTAGATAAGTTAGTTTGAGTTGAGTTACAAAACTCTATGCCCTATAAGCCAATGAAATCTTGGCTCAATGGTAACATTGAAGCTCTGAGAACTTTGAGATCTCAAATTTGAGTCCCACTGGTATAAATCATGTGTAAATAAGTTAATTTGAGTTGAGTTAATTATTCAATTCGATACTTGTGATGGATTTTCATAGTAATTGTTTATATAGTTGTAAATTGTAACTTTAATATATCATATCATAGTCCAACAGATGTGATGAAAGCTTATCTAGAATGCCAAGGTATAGAGAGTATCATTTTTGTTTTTATTTTCTGGCTTAGTGAAACTCATTACATAACTAAAAAATTGGGGGGGGGGGGGGGGGGGATAACAGAAAGTGCCGAGACAAACAAGAAATTGAACTTGCTGTTGTAGCCTGTATTCTGCTTCTGCCTGCTGTGCTTAGCTTGGCAATTGCAGATATGATCAGAAGCAGATAAAGACTTGAAATGTCAATAGCTAAGAGTTGTACAATGGTGGAAATGGATAAATTTCACAAATTATGATCTCTTTTTTCAACCAGATATATTAGCATATAGCCATTCCTTGGTAACAATGCTCTCTGCACTTCTTACCCTCAAGTCATTAACAAGGAAAAATATCATAAATTGAGGGGGGAAAAAGAGGGTGTGGGAGGAGCCTTGAGGGCTGAAACTGATAATAATAATAAAAAGTTGATCAACCTCCATGATCAGCCACATCAACCTTGGTGGTACAGAACAAAAGCCGGCGAAACACAGCCAACAAGGCAGCACAAGAGACCACTTTGGCCCTTTTGAGTGCCACACACTTCTTGGCAACATTTTGGGGTTTCTTTTGGCTACTAGGACTCTTCACTTTTTCCATCTTAACCGTGCCAAAACATTTTGTTTGTTCAGGCTCAGTTTGATGATCATCACTCCTATGAAACTTGTAGCTCCTCAGGTACATTTGCCTGCATGAAATGCTATCAACGACCGTAGGATGTGCATGGCCGCCACGGCTGCCACCGTTAGAGCTCAGTGACCTTACAAACTCAGCATCTGATTCCGGCCACTTGTAGGCATTGGTTGGCCTGATTGGGACCTTAATATCATCTATGCAGGTTGAAATACAGGTTGAGGCCATTGAGTGTAGGATTCAAGGGTTTCAAGTGATAAATATGTATAAACTTTATAGAAAGGCTTTAAGACTGGTTCAAATGGAAGATAACGAAGAGAGATACAAGGGAGAAGCTTTCGTATAGGGGAGTTATAAATTGATTTTTTTCTTTCTTTAATGTGAAAAATGTAATGATTTGGCATTATGTGGTGAGTGTATGCATGGAAGAAAACGATTTGTCATTTTTGGGTCCTTGTATTTATTAATGTTTCTGAATATATTCAACCAAGGACTATGCTGATAAACAAAGTAATTTTGTTATACTACTAACCTATGTTCCAACATTGTAGTTTTTTGTACGGATAAAGACTTCAAAATTTCATAAACTCTATTTCTTATTTACTAAAAAAATCTTATTAGATAATTACGCTTGAAATTCAATTGAATATATTCATCAATTTTTTGCTCAATACATGTAATAAATACTTACAATCTTCCACATTTGATGTTTGTTATCTGGATTTTTTTGGTAGTTTATATTGTGTTTGTTTTTATTTTGTTCACTCTTTTTTTATTTGATCATTCAATTTTTAAATACATCAACTGATTGAGTTTTAGTTCGATTGGCATGAGCATTGTTGTCAATGCAGGAATATGTGAGAGTTTGAGGGTGCTAAAGCGTGTTATCCTCCTATTTATGAGTTGGAGAAAGGTTATGGGTAGTTTTAGTTCTTATCTTAAAAAAAAAATAGATATGATCAAAACTTACAACGAAAATATTTTAAAAAAAAATTAAACCCATCTTTTCCACAATTGAATTTTTTTCCTTAATTTTTTCTTTCTTTTTCCTTAATTTTTTTATTTCCTATCATTTTCTTCATTTTCTCTCTTACAACCTAGAAATCTTAGCCACAGTCTTCCTTAAAAATGTTGTTGTTACTTCCATTGAACCACTGTCGGTGAGCTCAAAAGTAAAAAGATATCCCACAATCAAGCCATATTAATAGCGGGATTAAGAGATCAGAGCACAAAAACTCTAAAGTTTTGGAAGTGACCTCACAATTTTTTAGGGTATTTTTTGGAAAATCTAATCCTTTAGATTTGAAGAGGAGATTTTGACTTCACTTGGATAGTTTTGGATTGACAATCTGACACCAAAAAAGATGTTGGATGATCACAGCAGCACTAGTGAAAAGGACAATTGTGGGTAAGGAGAAGGAAAACAAGGAAAATAGGCGAGAAAGAAGTAGTGTCTCTCACCCTTGGTCATTGACAATAGTTTAATAAAGAAAGCAGCAACTAAGATTTCAAAGTTAGAAGGGAGACGATGAAAAAAGAAATAAAGAAAACATAAATTTAAAAAAGAATAATATCCCGTTAAATTGATTAATTTTTTAACCGTGAAAATTAAATTAACATTTTTTATGACCAAAATAAAAATTTTAAAATGATTAACATGACATTTTTTTTTTTTCAAATTTGATGAGATTGAAGGCATATTAAATGAGAATGTACGAGACATTCTCATATGAGATTTGCGTTTTTATTGAGTAATTATAAAAGGCAAATAATAGTGGATTCTATTTGAATGACGTGACCGTTAAGGCTTGAAACAAGAACAGTATCCAGTGGAACTTTGGGCCTAAAGAACCTTAGGAATCAATTAATATAGTGCAAAGGAATTTGAGTTTGATATTTTTTAAGATTTATATGAAAAATAGGTGTTTAAATTATTTAACTTTTTTTTAGGTAGGCAATAATATTAATATTTTAATATTTAATTTAGATTTTAAGATTAGTAGGATGAAAATCTATGTTTAACTAATAATATTAGTTATTAAATTTCAATAAAACAACTTTTAACCCCTAAAATATAGTTATAAGAATGTATTTAACAATTTAAACACAAAACAAACAAATTCACAATTAATATTAGATTTAATTTATTAACAAAATCATGGAAATTCAAATTTAGTACTATTAGTAATTAATTTTTTCAAATCAACCTCAAAACTCGAATTAAACACTAAAAAATTAACAATGTTACCTATGGGCACAGAAAAATAAAACTTTTATCTTTTATAAGTATCACATGGGACCAAGAAAAGGCAAAAGTATCGCACTAGAATAAAATGTCAAATTAAGGTACCAAATGATGTATTAAGCCAAAAAAAAAAAATCAACTTGGATACCCAATGCAAGATTGTGGGAATCGAATCAATTGATTGGAATGGTTGGACTGGGAATTAGCCGATACATTGGTTTAGTGAAAGAGATTTAACTAGTTGAATTGGTAGGTGAATTGAGTTTTTTTTTTTTTTTTTAATAACCTATTTAATCAAATTGGACCAACTAGTCAAATTAAAAACCAATGACTTGATTGATTTAACTACTAGTCCGGTTATAAAAATATTGGGTCAACGAAGCATTGATTGTGTTAACCAAGTTTGAGGATGAGTCTCATCTTGTTAATTTGAATTGAGTTAGTGTAGTATTTTTAATGTTTGATTTTGGCTATATAATTATTATTTTAAATTAAATTAATTATTGAATCTTGGAGAATTAATTGGTTTGAGTTATTTTAATTGCTTTTTTAGGAGAAAAATTTAGACACTTTAAAATGTTGAAATTTAGCCTTATTTACTCTATTTTAGAACTAAAATAAATCTAAATCTAATTGTTAAGTTTAAATATTAAAGTGAGAAAAAAATAGATAAATACCAAAATAAACATAGTTGTTAAAGTTTAATGACTACAAATTATATTAACTGACATAAAAATTTATTCAAACCTTGTGTGACTCGCCTCTTTTTCAAATTTATAATGAATAAAAAAATGTTAATCCTTAATGTTGTAAATGGATTGAATTTGAATGAACCAACATATGTTTATATTCAAGTAATATTTGTGTTTTGTTCGTGTTCATTAATTTTAAATTTATGTTCGTGTTCATTTATTTAAAATTATATATTTTGTGCTTGTTTGTTTTTTTAAGCTAAACGAACATGTTTGTGAATATTAAACAAACATGTTTACGAATAATGTTCATGAATAGTAAACATGTTAATAATTACATTATAAATAAATAAAATAAACACACAACAATAATAATTTTGGAGGCGGGATCCACTTACACAAATGTAAAACTAAAGAAGTTTTAACCATTTCATATCAATTTGTACTATTAATATTTTAATGATCCAACTATCATATTTCATATTCTATTCATATAAATTATGGATGTCAAATTTAACGTAAATTAAAATTTCTAACTATTTGTTTTAGACTTAGTATACTGGCAATGTATTTTTTTTATTCCACAAGCAACTTTAAAAACTTGCCATGTTTCTCTTTTTTTTTTAATATTTATTTATTTTAAATATTCTATCATATCTATATAGAACACTTGTCAACCTCTTAACCCTACTTATGGAGTCTAAAAATTTCACTAGCAGTGTACCAAATATTTTCTCTTTGTTTTATGTAAAATAATTTCAATTGTTCAATACATATTAATATATATATATATATATATATATATATATATATATAATTTTTGAATAAAAAAGATAGAGATATCATATTTATTTGAAAAGTTACATGCACGACAAGTACTATTATATTAATAAATTTAATGATTGAATCGTTAAAATATTAATCCTACAAAAAGATACGAAAGGGTGTAGCAGTATAAGTGGATCCCTTCTTATAATTTTCTATTACAATAATCGAGTTTTAAACGAACATAAACAAATTTATTTATGAAAATTAATAAATTGAACAAATTTTGTTCTAGTTCATCTCATTTAATAAACAAATCTTTTAACTTTGTTCATATTCATTTATTTAACTTGAACAAAAATTAAATTATTTATGAAATGTTGTTTCAACGAGTTACTCATTTATAACCCTATTAACTCTATCTAAAAGTTAGTTGCAATTTTTTTCTTTTACATATTACAAACGGATTACAATCACAAAATTTAAATCCTAATTGTTAAGATCTCAATAAGGGGCTTAATTTTACTATGAACTGATCAGTCTACAATGTATGTTAACAAGTTTTCCCGAAGTCAAACACCATTAAAATTTTTGTTATAATAAATATCGATAACTGCGGTAGAACGATCGCAAATCAATAATAAAAAAAGAACACAAATTTTATGTAAAAATCTTTTTGGGAAAAAACCACGAGTAGAGAAGAAGAAATTCACTAATGTTGAAAAACCAACGATACAAGAAAAGTTTTGACTACATCTATTTAAGGGTTGAAAAGTCCTGTTCTAATCAAAATCAAATAGTAAAAGTATGGATCTATACGGACTTAACTTGTGCAATATGGTCACATAATCTCTAATAATTTCCAACTCATTTAATAACCTTTTCAAATTGGTCCCATATTTCCCCTCCACATCTCATTCATACAATTTTTCTTTTCCATGTCAACTAAGGAAATCAATCACTTTCTTAAATTTCCTGGCCACTAAGTTGGAATTCTTGATGTCTTGACGAGAAACAGGTTACGCAGCTACTCTTTTTCCAGGCAAGTTCCTAGCTTCAAATGTTAATTTGGACTCGAATGTAGTTATTCAATCCAATCCATTTAAATTTATATATAATTTTATTAAATTTAATCATAATAAATTAATAATTTTAACTCATCAATCTAAATCTATTTTAACCTAAATTTAAATTAATTTATTTCGAATTGATCAAAACTTAAAATAATTAAAACTCTGAAAAATCTAAATCTCAAATCTAAATGACTTGAATCTAAATTTGGTGTACTTAATTGACTAAAATTAACCCGAATCAAAATGAATAGGAGTTTCTCAATTAATGGCTACGAAATCGAAATGCCAATCTTGGATTATAGGGTGGTCACTCATTTTCCGGCTGTCCCATCTCCAATCAAGTCTTTTTCTTTGCTTTTGTTTTAATGTATATACCTAAAGAAATGATAATGGAATGGACTTTTCTCTTCCCCGGTTCCATCACAACTTAGTCAACAATCACGTGGAAGAAGATTATAAATGTGTGCGACTAGAGGATAAATTTATATTTTGATCACTTAATTTAAAAAAGTTATAAAGTAGTTATTAACTATTTGGAAGTTTTCATTCAAGTCACTGGACTGTTAAAATTGTCGTTATATGGTCTTCTCTATTTGCACCGCTTGCATCAATCGAAAGCTTTCATTCTCTTTCTTTTCTACAATTATTTTTTTATGAAACAACTTTAGACATCATGAATCTGTAAACCAAAATCAAAACAAATTTTTCATCTGATCTTCGACATTGACAGTCAGATCGACTTAGATCTAAAGTATATTCTTTGGTTCGCTGATAGGTATTGATTCACCATAACAATTGTTGAATCTTCACTTGGAGCTCACTAGCCAAATCTTTTTTTTTTTAGAAACACTTAACAACCTATTGACTTAAATAAAAACTTTTGAATAGTTTAGTGACTTATATGAAAAATTTTCCAATAGTCCAATGACCATTTTGTAACTTTTTAAAATTAAGTGACCAAAATATAAACTTACTAATAGTTTAGTTTACTCTTATGAATATCAATTTAGGCCAAATTCAAAAAAATTGACTAAGGAATGGAGATGAAATTATAAAATTCAAAAGCTAAGATGTTACCGGGTAAAAGAAGCCTAATTTTTGTCATTAATTCTTTTAACATGATTATTACTAATCTTAAAAGGGTTAGCATTTAATATATTAGTAGTGTATTTTTTTATCCCACAAGCAACCTTAAAAAATAGTTATGTATTTCTTTTTTTTAATATTTTATTATATCCCTATAAAACACTTGTCAATTTTTTACTCTACTTGAAAAGTCAACAAATTTCATTGAGTGTCAAATATTTTCCATTGGAAATATTGAACACAAGTTGGGTGGCATACAGGAAGAAGTTTGGACGAGGCTTTTTGGATAAAGTTTACTACCATAAAATTTGCAACTACATTTTGTATTAGGGGTTTTCCTCGGAGGATATTTTATTATATTACTTGAATTAATTAATTTAGGGTTAGTATTATTATCTTTATTTTAATTTAGGATTTTTATCATTTTAATCGCTATATTGGTATTACCACTATAGAGTGGAAGTTAGAATACAACTCCTTTCCTATAAGAGGTAACTTTCGGCAACAGTTAGATAGACAAAATATGAATTATTTTAGTTAAATTTTGCTATTAATTTTTATACTTTACAATAGTTATGGATTTAATTTTTTGTACTTTAATTTAATCATTTTTATTTTTTTTATTTTTTGACTTTTAAAATTTCAGTCCTCACTAAACGATAATTATTAAATTCATCAAGTTATGTTATTTCCAACGTCTAATGCGACAAACATATTATCATATGTGTAACACAATGTCAGATTGTTATTTTCACATATTATTCATTAAAAATCTAATTAATTGATTAATCACTGCTATTTGCGTCAAAATTAAAATTTTAAAATTCAAAAAGTATAAAGACTTAGAATGATCCAATTACAGAATATAGACTAAATCTACAACTATATGCATAGGACTAGTAACTGAATTTAACTGCTGCTATTTGGGTTAAGATTAAAATTTCAAAATTCGAAAAATACAGAGACTAAAATTGATTAAATTAAAATATAAGAATTAAATCCATAATTTTGCAAAGTACAGGGACTAATAAAAAGATTTAACCAATTATATTTTTCCTTTGTTTCATATAATTTTCGGCATTCTCTTAATTATGAGTAACTAATTTTACTTTTCAACCGATGGTCAGTTTTATTGGAATTGTAAGATTCAAAGCGTTCCTCATTTTTTGGTATGAATTGATATTTTGCTTATTCTCCGTTTCATGACTTTTATTATTGTTCCAAATTGAGAGCCTTGTTTGGTATTTGGGATAATAAATAGTTAGAGTAATTAAATTTGTAGTTGTATTTTTATTCTAATAATTAGAGCATGTTAGTAAAATTTGATTGAAAAATAATTTAATTTAAATGAATGGTTGAATTGAGTTTATTAATTAGAATTGGGTCATTCTAATTTGTAAGGTTATTGGTGAATTAAATCTTAAGAGCATCCCTTAAGGTTGTTTAACTAGTAAGAGTTAATTATCGAATTATTCTTGTAATTAATTTATAAATTAAGGAAATATTGGTGGTTTGAAGTTATTCTTTGATTATTTTAATCCATGATCAATTCTGACATCAAAGTTAATATTACACCTTAGGCTAGAAATCTCGTCATAATAATTTATTTTTTAATATTTTTAAATATTGTTATTTACATTATGTTCTCTCTTTTATTTATCTTTATTTTATTATTTTTGCAATATTTAATCCCATTTTTGTTTTTTTCTTAAATCTGCCTAAGTCATCCCTAGCTCTTACCTAATCTTTAGGGAATTTGAATTTACTTCTCTATCTACAAATTTATTTTATTTGTACATATAAAATTATAAAATTGGTGGATTTAATATCCATCGTAAAGCTATAAATTTTGTGTAGAAAGACCTAAATTGAATTATTGATTTTTGAGGGCTAAAATTCAATTTCAGCATGTGAACCAAGAAAAACAATTAATTAATCATTTGATATTTATGTGATAATTATGAAAAAAAAACAATTTACTTACCTTGAGATTGTTCTAAAATGAGTGGTGGATCCTGAATATATATATAAACAATTAAAGAAAAACTAAATTGAAATAAGCATGGACGAAGAAATTATACCTAATATATTTTAAAAATCCTACGAGAAAATAATAAACTTTATTAGAATAATTTAAATATAATCATCTTGAAATTGTTTGAATTATTGGCATGTATGATTAAAAGTCTTGCCTTTATCGTGCTTTGTGAGTGCAACGTTTTTATGTCGTAGTGCAGTGATGCGTCTTGTTCTATAAAGCTTTGTCGATTTGTTTTAGCCTTGTAGTTGGATTTTGTGAGTGTAGCGTGGAAGTAGAGTTTCAAAGGTTATCGGTACAAGAAAAAAGAGGATTTGGCTTTCGTCCTTTCTCATGAGGAGGTTCAGGTTGATGACATTGACTATGATTTGTGCCTGGTGGGCAAGCTTTATAGGGAGAGAGTGGTTAATTTTGCGGCTATGGAATGGAAGTTGTTACCACTTTGAAGGTTGATTCAAGGGGTGTGTGTTAAGCCAATTGGTGAAGGGGGTTTGTATCTCATTCATTTCTTCATTTGGTTGATCTGAAAAAATCTCGTTTCATTTGGTTGATCTGAAAAAATGCTCGTTGGTGGTCGTGGTCATTTAACAATTGTTTACTGTTGGTCCATCAATTGGATAAAGGAGAAAATTCGAAGAATGTTGATTTATGTTTTGCAGACTTTTGGGGTTCAAGTACATGATCTTCTGCCAGGTTTGACATCTAAGGGGTTGGCGCGGAACCTAGGGAATATAATGGGGCAATTCCTAGATCACAACACCCAAAGTAAGAGGAATTTTTTAAGTAATTATATGAGGATTCGGGTGTGGTTGGATATTTGGGAGCCGATAATGTGGAAAAAGATGCGTCATCAAAGAGAGGAGTGCTTTGAAGTAGGTTTTAGTTATGAAGATGTGCCTATTATGTGTTATGTTTGTAGGGCGATCGAGCACAGTGAAGCGAATTGTGTGCAAAAACTAGATATGTCAGAAGGTGAGATTATTCGGGGTTGCCTTGAGGAGATCCTAGCGGAAGCTTGAGGGTAGATTTGGTCGTCTCTGGTTCAATGGCAACGTGATGTTCAATCTTTTGGGCATTGGAAACCCAATCCAAATAGTAGGTTATCTTTAAGTTCAAATTGAAATCGGGGAGATGGTAAGATAAGCAAATCCAAATAGTAGGTTATCTTTAAGTTCAAATTGAAATCGGGGAGATGGTAAGATAAGCAAAAAATTTACTAATTATCTAAGGGAATTTAAATTTAAATTTCAATTAGGAGGATTACGACAACAATGGGCTGCTAAGGTGGTCTTTGATCATGGTCAAGATATAGGTGGGCTTGCTATGGTTAGGGATGGGGGTTGTGTTGACAAAGAGATTTTGGCAATGGATATGGAGGCCCTTAAGAAGCAGCTCAGGATTTGTAACACCCTATTACTCGACCCAATCACTAGGTCTGTGCAACGGGATGTCACATTCGTTGCCGGGGCAACTTTGGCAAACATTTCAAACCAAATCAAATCATAGGATAATGAATAAACATACACTCCAAATTAATTTAAAACGAACATACAAAAGCCTAATTGTGAAGTCCGAGCATGAAATAGGGTTGAATTGTAGAGTTTCAAAACTATTATGGCAAGTATTGATACCCTTGGACGAGCACTGAGTAGTTGCTTTCGTAATGGTATGTCATTGAGGAGAGCTCAGTCACGATACTATAGTGGAATTACTTCGTGACTAAATGAGTTTATAATTAATAGGTGAAAAGTCAGAACTTAATTATAAATCATTTGAGCCTCAACTACATATGCCCAATCAGTCCCTCCGCTAGCTCGTTGAAACTAAAAACGAATTGTGTACTTAAATAGAAATGAACGGAATGAATAGAAAAAGAGAAATGAGAAACATTCAGGAATGATTTGGTTTTCTCCCAAATGGAGAAATGGAATCATTTGGAATTGAATGTAGGTTTCTAAAAATGGAAATGGAAATGAAAATGAAAATAAAAATAAAAATGGAAATGGAAACTTGCAATCCTATATAATGTTACTTAAAAAAATGATAAAAGAATGAGTTTACGTTTTTGGACTGTTTTGAAGCCCGAAAATGAAAATAAATCATTCAGTCATAGTGAACATGTTGAGTTGTGACATATTAAATAAACTTTCTCAAAATTTTACTAGGGGTAAAATCGTCAAAATTTTACCAGGAGTAAAATCGTTAAAATTTTACTAGAGTAAAATTGGGATGAGAAAATTATTTAATGTAAATATTAAAGTTTATTTTGGAAAATAGAAAAACTAAATTGAGTTGGATCACATTATAGAGTATTAGGTCAAAAAGACCCAAGAAGTACTCATAATTGGACCCGATGTGAGAAAGGCCCAAAACCCCTCATATAACATGAAAAGGGTAGCAACGCTAGTAGAAATACAAGGGTGAATCATTCACACCTCTCCTACTCTAAGTAGGATGTTGTTCTTCTATTTAAATTAAATCTCTACAACTCTACAAGGGTTCTACCTTCTCTTCATATAAATAGATAACACCGGTAGAGCTGTTAACATAACCTTTGAAAGATTGTTATTCTGCCGAAAATAGAGAGAATTCATTCTCAACTATTACATATACTTTCGAAATAACAATTGTATCGGTTTCTATTAAGAAGATAGAATTTTCACTTTCATCCAAAATGAGAGAAAACTTTTTCTATTTTGTGTTTCGATTCAATTGGTTCGAGCTCACACTCGAAGCAATTCATGGTACGAGAATAGCGGAGAAGATCGTTTGGTTGAAAGCCAAAAACACAGGTACGGATTTGGTTAAGGTTTATTGCTATAAATATCACAAATCGGGTTAGTTTTCAAGATTTTAATTTTCCGTTGTACAAGAAAATCATTTTCAAACTGGGTTTTCCTTCAACAGGGACAACTCTAAGACTCCACTCAACTAAACCATTAATTATCAAACAACCATAATATTCATACCTAAAATTCAATCATATAATATTCTCAATATGCCACAATTGGCACCACAATATAACAATTCTCAATCAAACCATTCATTATCAAACATACCATAATATTCATACCTAAACTTCCATAACATAATCATCACATCTAAATGTCAAAACTCATCAAGCAAGTTATACCATACTAACCAAATCATATATGCAACTCATGATAGAAACCAACTAAAACATCATTACCTTGATACATTTCACTTATATTCACATCTAATTGAACCAAAGCAAGAGTTTCAATCTCATTCACTTACATATATACATAACCATTAACACCTATACACATGCGACTTATAATCGGGCCAAAATGTTCAAAAGTCTACTGAAGAGATTTATGGATAGTGTGAGCTCTGAAAACGACCCAATCGATAGAACGATTTCCAAAAATCTACAAGGAAGAAAAACGAAACAAAGGTAAGCTTACTCAAAGTTTAGTAAGTCCATATGAAAATAAACACGACATATCTTGTAACACCATGAATTTTGGGGTTAGAAGTTTTAAGCTTTGGGGTTAAGGTCAGTGAGTAGGTTGTGCTATTGTGTTTAGTTGCGCGTTTAGGTGACAGAACGGGCCTGCTGATCTGGTGGTTGGTAGTGTGTTAGTGTGCCTTTGGGTTCCGGGTTCGAGTCTTTAAGAGTGTTTTGAGGGACCATTTTTGTTTTGTTTTAAAGGTTTAGATAAGTATTTCCTTTATTTAGTGTTATTTTATTATTTTATTATTATTTATTTTTCTTAATGTTTATTTTATTTTATTTTATTTATTTTTATTTTGGTTTTTATTTTTCTTTTTACACGTTTTGTATCGTTTTTTTCTTTTCTTTTTTTTCCTTGTTTCTTTCTTTTTCCTTTTGGCTTTCTTGCATCTTTTGAAAAGAAAGAGAAGAGAACGGTTTTGTTTTTGGTTTCGAAAGGCTTCGAGTTCGTATCGAGGTTATCAACGTCTGTCGATTGGTTTCTAGCGTCTTGATTGCGAATCAGGTGTGGGTTCGAAAACATTTCCTTTTTGTTATTGACGAAATTCTGATTTGGTTCTGTGAATTTCGACATGGTTTGTGAGTTTTTGCACTTTATCAACTGAAGTGTCGTTGCGGAATCGTTTGGAATTCTGTGTGTTTTTTACTTATTCTTGAGTTAACGAGGGTTGGGGATCGTTTCGACATCAAAGGCACGTTTTGCAGCCTATTTCGGTGTGGTTTCGTGACCACACGAGTGGTCACACAGGCGTGTACCCCACATGGGTGGCTCACACGGCTATGTGAAATTGGGAATTAGGGTTTTTGGTGAATTTTGGTGCCACACGGGCATGTGTCCCCACACAGGCGTGTGAGCTCTCCACACGACCGTGTCTCCTTTGCTATTTATTTTTAGCACTTTTGGACAGTGAGTTACACGGGCGTGTGTCCCCTCCACACGGGCGTGTGTGGCCTCCACATAGGCGTGTAGACCCCCACACGGCCTGGGCACTTCCACACGGTCGTGTGGTCCTATCTCGCCAAATTTTGTACTGTGTTGATTTATGACCTATTTGTGGTTCTGTGTGTTTCGACCATTGGCTAGGTTTTATGCAATCGTTGCATTAGTTAAGTGACTCATTAATGTGATATTGCCTAATATTTGAGTATTGTGATGTATGATCCTAGATTATGTCGATTGAACATACGTACTACTGATTTTGTTTAACTGGTGTGTGACTGTCTGGAAACTATTTACATCGATTCTGTAATTGATTGATTGATTACGAGCTTCTGTGTCTGTGTAATTGACAGTGTTTGGTGTGTATTTTTGCATATTGCATTATGATTTTGGGTCTGGGATATGAAGAGAAGGAAGTCTGATCTAATTTGGCAGTTTCAACTGCAATACGTCTGTATAGTGGTTTACCGCACAGTACGATACTTCTAGCAGCTCAGCTGCATACTGTTATTTACGTGGCTTTATTCCCCATGCGTGGTGTGTAGGGTTGGATGGGCCTTTCGAGGTCCTATGTGGTGTGCAGGGCTGGTTGAGCTTCTTGTAGCTCATTTGTGGTGTGAATAGGGGATGAAGAGATGTTTGGCTGGATGGGTGGGTTTCATGTTGATGCATTTGTTTCGCATTTAGTCTGTCTGATTGGGAGATTAACGATATACATATCGATGTATTCAGTACTGATGTGTCTATTTTGGTTGTGATGATTATTTGGATATCGGATTGCCATTGTAATTTTTCTTTTATTATGGTACTTAATTTTCAGTTTTTTCTATCGTTTCGATCTCACACTAAGATTGTGTAGCTCACCCCCTCAGTTTCTCTTTTTCAGGTATTTTCGTATGTTGTTGCTGGACTAGGCACGTCGGAGGTCTCAGACAGCCACGTTTAGAATCAATTTTAAAAGTATTTTCATAAATTCCGCATTTATAAATAAACAGTTTGAATTGTAAGTTTGATTTTGAATATTGTGGTATGAATTTTGAGTTTTACGCACATAAGCGTCATTTAGACTAAAATTTTTGTAATATCGGGATTTTACAACGGAGAGTTTTACATAACTAAAATACCATATGTTTTCTAGCTGGTTAAACTCAAATTTTACCTACGATCACTTCGGTGATTAATGTAACCTTCGAGATTCGGTCTAAGCTCCTAAGCCAGGTTGTGGGGTGTTACATACCTGACATTTTATATCTTAACAATTGAAAATAGCATATAAACATAATATTCCTTGTCACCTTACACAATTCATGCCATAACCAACTTGGTTAGTACATTATCACATAATGATCATCACATACTTATAAAGTAACATAGTAGCCAAAATAGCCATATTCAATTCATAATAAACATCTCAAACACTCTTTCATCTCAACTCGATTTCGTATCTTAGTTTTGCCCGGAGAACTATAGTAAATTAACATCGGATACTCGAGATAGTTTTGCTCATACGAGCTATAAATAGGGACATTAACCTTTATTCGATACTACTCACATGAGCTGTGGATTCTACACGATAAATGATATCGATAAGGCATCCAAGACCGATACATAATACCTGATAAGGTATACTGACACATAATGCCTGATACAATATAAACACTAGTACAAAGTACCTGATAATATAGTCACTGGTACACAACACCTTATATAATATAATCATTGGTACATAGTACCTGATACTTTAAACCCTAATGACATGTCATTTTTATCCTAATCATTCACTAAGTTCACACGGGCCTTTAATCAATTCTCATATACTTTCCATCAATATAACGTTCCACATCATCTATCTATTCTTCCAAGGCACATATAATGTACTTTGCAACTCAATCCTTTCAATGTCAAACTTCATAATTCATATCACTCAACCACCAGTAATATATACATATATAATACAACACAAACTATTTTAATCAAAATGAATATTATACGAACTTACCTAACCAGAATAGCAACGAATACGACACCACTGACTATTCAACAATTTTTCATTTTTCGCGTTTATCGACTGGTTGATCCTTGATCTATATAATAATTTAACTCAATTAACAACTCAAAATACCATATAATGTCTAAATATATGCATATGAACATTTAGTATGATTTTACAATATCTCCCTAAACCTTTACCTTTTATTCAAATTAGTCCCTAAAACCGAAACTTACATATATTTTATTTTTAAGCTTTGTTTTTCATTCCATTTTCAATATCATCCTTCAATAACTCTCTTGAATAAAAAAATTACAAACTTTCTATGCTAAATTCAGCATCATTACGTTTTAGTCCCTAAACTTAAAAATATTAGAAACCACATTACAAATTAGTCCTATTTCATAATAAAGCTTCAAACTTTATCATTTAACATCCAAAAAGCTTAAAGAACAACAATGGCATCTTTTAAAATCTTTAACAATTTTGCAATTTAGTACTTGGTTAGCTAGATTAAGCTACAACAATCTCAAAAACATAAAATTTACGAAAATCGCACTTAAAATCAACTTACATGCAAGGGTTGAATGGTTTGAGCATTCAACAATGGTGGTTTGGATATTTTGCCTTTGAATTTTCGGTGGAAGAGAAATCAAAAGAAGATGATGACTAATTCATGCTTATTTTAATGTTTTATTATTTTTACTTTAATAAAATAACTTAATTCATTAAAATCTATTACTAATCGTCCACCAACATGGAAAAATATTTATTTGCCATTCCAACCCTTAAAAAATTACTAATTAAGTCTTTTAATTAATAAAAATAAATAGTGATTAATTTTTACAATTTTTATGATTTAGTCCATGTATTCTAATTAATCATTTAATCACCAAAATTATTAGAGCAAAATTATCAGACCAAAATCTAATATACTATCATAATAGATTATTAAATATTAATAACTAATATTTACCGACTCGATCATCGAAATATAGGATTCTAAAACCACCATTTTTGGTACCATTGAAAACGGGTTGTTATAGTCCAAGTGTCTCGTATTTATTCTTTGCATATGACAGTTTTCTTTTTTTTCGTACACAGGAATGAGAAGCTTCGTGACGAGAATTGTTTTATCTGAGTATGAGGCTACGTCGAGGCAAGCTATAAATTACCAAATATTAGGTATAATGTTCAGCGCTAACACTGAACTGGAAGATAAGCATGCAGTGTACTCAATATTTAGGGTACATTCTAATTTGACTCATAGAAGATATCTTAGAGTGTCGCCTTTGGTAGGACGGAACAAGAAGCAAATTTTTTATTTTGTTCGGGAAAGGCTAGGTAAGTGCTTGTTTAGTTGGAAGAATATGATATTTTCTAAACCAAGTAAGGAAGTGGTCTTGAGAATGATTGTGCAAACCATTCCTATCTATTGCATAAGTGTTTTTGCTTCCTCTCGCTACTTGTGAGGCGGCATAAGCAGAGAAAATAATAAAATAAATCCATTTAATGGAAAAATGGTAAATAAAGTGATTAAAATTACAAATTGAAATTCTAAAAGTTTCTAGACAATATCTTTTCCAAATTTTAGCCGAAACAGTCATAGGAGAGCTCCTTAAGCTGGTTTTACCTATTTTTGCTTCATATCAAGATCCTGTAGATACTCGTGAAAAAGGAAAAATAACAAAATATTCCCTGGACTTCTGTAATTATTACAATTCAATCCAGGTAAGTTCGTACGATTAAAATTAATATTTATATTAGTTTGATGAATGATATTATGCAGTTATTTTATTGTTGAAAATGAATTATTGTTGGAATTATAATACTGAATTGAATATTTGGCTTGAATGGAACACGGGATTTGAGTAAATTTATTATTTGGCATGTGACGCTATTGAAGGAAGATATTGGCAAATTACCCAAGTAAATCGGGTGTAACACCCCTAACCCTTATTCGTCGCCAAAACAGGGTTACAGAGCATTACTGGACTTTTCAAATCAAATATGAACATTTCATATCATTTAACATACATATCAGAAACTAATTATAAATCACTCATATTGTCCCTTGTATGAGCCTTCGAGACCCAAAATACACGTTAGAAATGAATCGGGACTAAACTGAAAATTTAAAGAATTTTTTGCAAAATTTCAAATTTTTTCTTAGGTGCAGGGGACAAACGCAGTGTGGCCAAGCCGTGTGGCTCACACGGCCAACAGACACGCCCGTGTCTTAGGCCATGTGGGCATTTGAAGTGGGGCACATGGCCGTGTCCCAGCCCGTGTCCAATTTAGGGTGCTTATTGACTTGGGTCACACAGACAAGCCACACGCCCGTGTGCTAGGCCGTGTGAGCATACTAACTTGTAAAATTAAAGTACAGGGGTCACATGGCCAAGCCACACACTCGTGTGCTAGGTCGTGTGAAAATACCTAGGCATTCTGTTTCTCAATTTTAAGGGTGCAGGGGACATACGGCCAGACCACAGGCCCATGTGCTTGGCCGTGTGTCACACACGGCTGAGACACACGCCCGTGTCTCTTCCCGTGTGGACGAAAATAGGTCACATTTCCCACCAATATTTGATTTCAACCTAGACACTTCAAATTGCACTTTCATAGGCCATAACAAAGCCTTCAATACAACAAACCCTAGTGCTAAACATGTCATATAATCACATATATCCAAACATTCTATTTGCCACATTAATCAATTCGCATATTTGATTACTTATATCAAACATACTATACCAACTCATTCACCAACATGCCTACAAATTATCTACCAATTAACCACACCCAAACATACATCAAGCATGATAAGACTACACATACATATATAAGTTGATTGGAAATATAAACAAAATATAATTCATAATATTTACACAAACCAACTTTATTAAAAACCATTCCAACACTATACATGCCATATAAACTATAGTGTACGTTTCAAAGACTACCGGGATGAGTTAGATAGTGTGACTTGATGTGTTGATCTGATTTCCTGACCTCATTATAATCAACAAGGACATTAAACAACACAAGTAAGCTTAATGAAGCTTAGTAAGTTCAATGGGTTAAAAATAAATCTTACCGAACCTACTATAACAAATCAATTAAGTAGATCATTCAATATAAACTTCCTACCAATCACAACTTCAATTGATGAATACACTTATTCCAGATCAATACCAACAGTAAATAACAATCTTCCAATTTCAATTATATAAGTCACTTACCAAATTTTACCAAATTGGAGAACGGCTTACAGATAAGAGTACATCATTTTCAGAAGCCCGAAAGCTTAATAGAAGCTCATGAGAGCTAAACAGAAACCCATTAGGGTTGAACAGGAGCTCGTAAGAGCTGAACGACAACACATAAGGGTTAAACAAAAGCTCAAAAGAGCTGAACATAAACTCATATGAGTTGAACAGAAGCTCATGAGAGCTAAACGGAAAGTAAATATGAAAGTTCGCAACAAATGTTGAACCTCGGTTTACTTGGGTAATTTGCCACATTTTTCCTTCATTGTCGCCAATTTTTCGAATATCGAATGTACTCAAATCTAGCGTTCCATTCATTTCGAACATTCAATTTAAATTCACAATTTTAACAATATTTCACTCTCAACAATAAATATGAATAAATACATAATACCATTTATCAATTCAATATATTTATATATATGTGTGTGTATATATATTAAAGTTTAACCGTATGAACTTACCTGAGTTAAATTGTAAGATTTGTAGAAGTTCAGGGACTGTTCTGCTAATTTTTCTTTTTCACGAGTATCTACGGGATCTTGATCTAGAATATTAAACTATCCATTCATTAGCATATATTTCAATTCCAATTCACTTCATAATTAATACCCCTTAATTTTTTAAAATTACACAATTACCCTAACTTTTACAACTTTTACAATTTAATCCCTTAACTAATTAGTCCATTAAATGAACTAATTTTTCTCAATTGATAATTTATCTAAATATTCTAGGCTATCATACAGCCCTTGATAAATAGAAATTTAATACCAAACCATAATTATTAACCTTTTCACAATTTGGTCCTAAAATCAATATATAATAAAATCATTTATAAAATCATCATACAACAAAATTAAAGCTCTAATCCATGTTATTTCATCATAAACATCCATTATTCATCAATGGTAACTTTTAAAATTTCCAATAAAATCAAAAACTAATGAAATAGCTAGTTGGACCTAATTGTAAAAGTCTTAAAAACACAAAAATTACAAGAGAAAGGCAAGAATTAAACTCACATGAAGCTAAAATATGAAAGCTAGCTTTAAGAGCTCTTCAATACTATTTTTGGACAAAAAAATTGGAGAAGAAATGGTCTAGAAACTATTAAAATCTCCTATTTTATTTTATTTTATTTCCAATTTTACCCTTAAATCACATGATTTTGTTTTATTTTCTGCTTATGCCGACTCCTGCCCTTATTTTGGGCTTATTTTCTTCTTAAGTCCTCCATTATTTATTTATCAAGCTATTTAATCACTTATTTCCTATAATTCAAATGTTTTTCACCTTTTTCAATTTAGTCCTTTTTAATTAATTAACTATCAAAACGTTAAAATTTTCTAACAAAACTTTAATACTACCTTAATGACACTCCGTAAATATTTATAAAAATATTTATGGCTCGATTTATAAAAACAAGGTCACGATACCTCATTTTCTAAAACCACTTAACCTAAGTTTTTACCACTCAAACCTAATAGTTTGTTATAAAACATAAATTACTAATTCAAAAATATTTCTAAAATCACAGTTGACTCGTAAATACTAAATAATAAAATTTGCGAGCTTATTTGTCAGATTTGGTGGTCTCAAATCACTGTTTCCAACACCACTGAAAATTGGGCTGCTACAACTCTCCCCCTTTTAGGAAATTTCGTCCTCAAAATTTGTTACCTGAGAATAGATTCGGATATTGCACTTTCATTGATTCTACAGTTTCCCATGTAGCTTTTTCAGAACCATGTCGGTGCCATAAGACTTTTACTAACGGTACTCGTTTATTTCGCAATTTTTTAACCTCTCGAGCTAAAATTCTCACCGGTTCTTCCGAATACGTCATATTTGGTTGTAGCTCAATTTCATTATGAGGAATCACATGTCAAGGATCAGATCTGTACCGTCTCAGCATCGATACGTAGAACACATTATGAATTTTCTTAAGTTTAGGAGGCAAAGCTAATCGATAAGCTACAAGGTCAATTCTTTCAATAATTTCATACGGTCCGATAAATCTTGAACTCAGCTTCCCTTCCTACCAAACCGTAACACCTTCTTCCACTGAGAGACTTTTAAGAATACCGGATCACCAACCGTAAATTCTATATCTCTTCTTTTCAAATATGCATACGATTTCTGATGATCAGAAGTAGCTTTCAAACTTTCCCTGATAATCCGAACTTTATCTTCAGTCTTTCAGATCAAGTCAACTCCTACTAGTTTAGATTCACTCAAATCAGACCAATACAATGGTGTCTTACATTTCCTTCCATAAAGAGCTTCAAATAGAGTCATTTTTATATTGGATTGATAATTGTTATTATATGCAATTTCAACCAACGGTAAATACCTTTCCCAGCTACCTCTAAACTCGAGTATACAACATCTCAACATATCTTCTAGAATTCGAATCACTTGTTCTGATTGCCCGTCAATCTAAGGATGAAATGCTGTGCTAAAATTCAGTTTTGTACCCAGAGCCTCTTGCAGTTTACTCCAAAATATCGATGTAAATCTTGGATCTCGATCTAAAATAATGGATGTTGGAACCCTGTGTAACTTCACAATTTCAGATATATATAATTCCGCTAATTTCTCAAGTGAAAAGTTTGTTCTGACTGGAATAAAATGTGTTGATTTAGTCAATTTGTCAATAATAACCCAGATCGAATCTTTCTTTCTCGGAGTTACAGGTAAACTAGATACAAAATCCATCGTGACATGCTCACACTTCCATTCAGGAATCATGACAGGTTGTAATAAACTCGTTGGTACCTGATGTTCTGCTTTCACTTGCTGACAAATCAAACACTTAGCTACAAATTCACAAATTTCCCGTTTTGTACCTGGCCACCAATACATCCTTTTCAAATCCTAATTTATCTTTGTACTACCCGAATGAATAGAGTACATGCTACTATGAGCTTCAAAAAGAATGTCATTTTTCAAATCTGAATTATTTGGAACACAAATTCTATTGCGATAACGTAACATATCATTGTCATCAATGTTATACTCTGAACTCAAATTGTTCTGAACTATTTTTCATTTCAACACCAATTTTGAATCATCATCTTGCAATTCCTGAATTCGTTGAAGAAACAGAGGTTTCGTTCTCAACTCTGCTAATACAGAACCGTCTTTATTAAAAGTTAAATGAGCATTCAACGCTCGAAGTGCAAACAATCACGATTTTTGACTAAGTGTATCCGCAACTACTTTAGCCTTTCCCAGGTGGTAATCAATAACTAGATCATAATCTTTTAGTAATTCTAGCCACCGTCTCTGCCTCAAATTCAGCTCTTGCTGAGTCATCAAATATTTTAAACTTTTGTGATCTGTAAACACGTAACATTTCTCGTTGTATAAATAATGTCTCCAAATCTTCAAAGCTAATACAATTACGACCAACTCAAGATCATGTGTAGGGTAATTCTTCTCATGCAGCTTTAATTGCTGAGAAGCATAAGCTACTACCTTTCCTGACTGAACCAACACACAACACAAACCATTTAGAGACGCATCATTGTAAACAACATACGGTACACTAGATTCTGGCTGAGTCAGGACTGGAGCTTCTGTCACCATCTTCTTCAGCTGATCAAAACTCTACTGACACTCCTCGGACCAAAAAAATTCAATACTTTTCTATAGTAATCGGGTCAACAGTAAAGCAATAATCGAAGAATTCTTGACAAATCATCGGTAGTAACCTGCTAGACCCATAAAACTTTGCACTTTTGAAACATTTTTCGGAGTTTTTCAATTTACCACAACAAATACTTTACTCGGATAAACTCAAATCCCATCAGCTGATACTATACGACCCAAAAATCCAACCTCATGAAGCCATAATTCACATTTGCTAAACTTTGCATACAACTACTTTTCTCTCAAAGTCTGTAGCACAATCTTCAAATGTTGTGCATGCTCGGATTCTGGGTTGGAATAGATTAGTATATCATTGATAAACACAACCACAAATCTATCCAGATAAGGTTGAAAAATCTGATTCATCACAATCTATCACAGCAGCAGGAGCATTCGTCAAACCAATTGGCATTACCAAAAACTCATAATGACCATATCGAGTTCTGAAAGCAGTCTTTCGCACATCACACTCTTTAACTTTCAACTGATAATACTCGGATCTAAGGTCTATCTTCAAAAACACTGTGGCACCTTTCAGTTGATCAAACAGATCGTCGATACGTGGCAAATAGTATTTATTTTTAATTGTGACCTTGTTCAATTGTCTGTAGTCTATGCACAGTATCAAAGAACCATCTTTCTTTTTCACAAATAAAACAGGTACACCCAAGGGAGACATACTCGGTCTGATAAACCCTCAGTCTAATAACTGTATCAACTGTACCTTTAATTCTTTTAGTTCAGCTGGTGCCATACGGTATGGTGTTACTGATATCGGTTTCAAGAATCACATCAATTACAAACTCAACTTCATGATCAAGTGGTAAACCCAAGAATTTTTTTAGGAAAAATATCAGCAAACTCACTAACAACCGGTAACTGATCTAGCTTCAATTCTGAATCCCGAGTATTAAGAATGTAAGCTAGAAATGCCTCATTACCTTTTCGCATCAATCTTTGAGCAGAAAAAGCTGAAATGATTCTAACAATATCTTTCTGGTTCTCAGACTCAACTGAAATCATCTCTCTTGTCTGACATTTCAAATCAATCCATTTCTTTTTGCAATTTACCACAGCATCATGCAAAGATAACCAATCCATTCCCAGAATAACATCAAATTCCTGAAAGGGTAGCAATATCAAATCAGTAGGGAATTCACAACCTTTCACTTTCAGTAGACAATTACGACACACTAAATTAACTATTACACTTTGACCTAATGGATTAGTAACTTGAATATCATAATCAGTAGATTCATCAGGTAACTTCTTTTCCGCTACTAATGCATTACAAATGTAAGAATGAGTGGACCCAGGATCAATCAATACATACACAATAACATCAAAGAGATAGAATGTACCAGCAATCACATCTGGAGCTGTAACTTCCTCCCTTGCTCAAATGGCATAGGTATGTGTAGATACTTTAGCCTTTGACCGAGTAGTAGTATCTTTCATTCCTGAACAAGCAGTCCTAGTGCCACTATTTTGACCCGAACACCTACTTCTCTTAGAAGTAGCCAATTGCTTTTCTTTCTGCTCTTCATCCTCTTTTTACAATTGAGGACAATTTCAAATAAAATGATCAGTTGCTCCACATTTATAACAAGCCCCCACTTTACTTCAACACTCGCCAGGATGATATTTCCCACAATATCTACATTTAGGCTTAAGAGCATTCTATACACTACCCACATTAACAGGGGGACTAGTAGATACCCCGAAATCTTATTGAATCATCTTATTTTTATTTGAACGTTTAGGCATCGAGCTGACTCGACTGAAATCATCTTTAGACTTTTTCGCCAGTAATGTTGAAAATGATTTAGAAGAACCTCTTGTACAAGATTCTCAATTCCGTCTATCTCATTGCATTTTTCTATTGTACACTTCTTCCATCTTCTGTGCACAATCTGACAAAATAACAAATTCTTATATTTCAGTGCCTCCAATCATCATTCGGATTTCATCATTCAACCCTTTTTCAAACCGGATGCACATCTCTTCTTCGGTTGGCACAATTTCCCAAGTATATTTACTGAGGTATACAAATTCTCTCTCATACTCGGCTACTAATCTTTTCCTTGACGCAACTCAAGAAATTCCTTCTTTTTCTTGTCTAGATACCTTTTGTCGACATCTTTATTCTTAAATTCTATCTAGAAAAATTTTTAGGAAATTTTCTCTTTTGGTACCATAGCTATTATTGTTGACCACCAGTTATATGCTTCCGTTTTTAGTAATGAAACGACACATCTCAGATAATCATAAGGAGAGGAAGCCATTTCTTCAAAAACTCTTATTGTGTTCTGAAGCCAATACTCAAGCTTAACTAGATCATCCTCTGACCTACCCCGAAATTCTTCAGCCCCACACTTTTTGAGTTTGTCAACCGGACTACACTTACTAGATTCAGTCACTAGAAGAGGTGGAGGTGCAACTAGAGGCACTACAAGTGGTACAGTATGGAGAAGAGGCTGCTGAGCTGGATTTCTTTCCTGCATGCACTCACTAAACCACTGGTTCATATATCCAAATATCATGTTTTTAAGTTCTTGGTCTTGAGCTTAAGGAATCGGGACATTACTACTCGTCCCTTGTTTAGAAGTATGTGTTCTACTATTAACTTCATCATTGACAGCACGTTCAGATCCGTCTAACATCTTTACAATCTATAAGAAAACAAAGGTTAGATCGGATCATACACATCTCACTATCACAAATTTATATGGCATGTATTTCTGGACATTTCACACGCTACGTTCAGTCCGAGAATAAATCGTAACTCTGATACCACCAAATGAAACACTCTTAACTCTTATTTGTCATCAGAATAGGGTTACAGAGCATTACCGAACTTTTCAGGTCAAATACGAATATTTTATATCATTTAACATACAAATCAGAAACTAATTATAAATCACTCATATTGTCCCTTGTATGAGCCTTTGAGGCCCAAAATACACGCTAGAAATGAATCGGGACTAAACCAAAAACTCAGAGAATTTTTTGCAAAATTTTAAAAATTTTTCTTAGGTGCAGGAGACACACGCCCATGCCTTAGGCCGTGTGGGCATTTGAAGTGAGGCACATGGCCCTGTCCCAGCCCGTGTCCAATTTAGAGTGCTTACTGACTTGGGTCACACAGCCAAGCCACACGTCCGTGTGAAAATACTTGGGCATTCTATTTCTCAATTTTAAGGGTACAGGGGACACACGGCCAGATCACACGCCCATGTGAAAATAGGCCCTTTTAAGGCCACATTTCTAACTCATATTTGATTTCAACCTAGACACTTCCAATTGCACTCTTAGAGGCCATAACAAAGCCTTCAATACAACAAACCCTAGTGCTAAACATGTCATATAATCACAAATATCCTAACATTCTATTTACCACATTAATCAATTCACATATTTGATTACTTATATAAAACATGCTATACCAACTCATTCACCAACATGTTTACAAATTATCTATCAATTAACTATACCCAAACATACATCAAGCATGATAAGACTACACATACATATATAAGTTGATTGGAAATGTAAACAAAATATAATTTATAATATTTACACAAACTAACTTTATTCAAAACCATTCCAACCCTATACATGCCATATAAACCATAGTGTAAGTTTCAAATACTACCGGGATGAGCTGGATAGTGTGACTTGATGTGCTGATCCGATCTCCCAACCTCACGATAATCTATAAGGACATTGAACAACACAAGTAAGCTTAATGAAGCTTAGTAGGTGAGTTAAACATAAATCTTACCGAACCTACTATAACAAATCAATTAAGCAAATTATTTAATGTAAACTTCCTGCCAATCACAACTTCAACTGATGAATACACTTATTCCAAATCAATACCAACAGTAAATAACAATCTTCCAATTTCAATTATATAAGTCACTTACCAAATTTTACCAAATCGGAGAACGGCTTACGAATAAGAGTACATCATTTTTAGAAGCCTGAAGGCTTAACAGAAGCTCATGAGAGCTAAACAGAAACCCATAAGGGTTGAACAAAAGCTCGTAAGAGCTGAACAACAACACATAAGGGTTAAACAGAAGCTGAAAAGAGCTAAACAGAAACTCATATGAGTTGAACAGAAGTTTATGAGAGCTAAACAGAAAGTAAATACGAAAGTTCGCAACAAATGCTGAACCTCGATTTACTTGGGTAATTTGCCACATTTTTCCTCCATTGCCGTCAATTCACCGATTGCCGGATGCACTCAAATCCCGCGTTCCATTCATTTCGAACATTCAATTTAAATTCATAATTTTAACAATATTTCACTTTCAACAATAGATATGAATAAATACATAATACCATTTATCAGTTCAATATATTTATATATATATATATATATATATATATATATTTGTATATATATTAAACTTTAACTGTACAAACTTACCTGAGTTAAATTGTTAGATTTGTACAAGTTCAGGGACTATTCTGCTAATTTTTCTTTTTCACGAGTATTTACGAGATTTTGATCTAGAATATAAAATTATTCATTCATTAGCATATATTTCAATTCCAATTCACTTCACAATTAATACCCCTAAATTTTTTGAGATTACACAATTACCCCAACTTTTACAACGTTTGCAATTTATTCACTTAACTAATTAGTCCATTAAATGAACTAATTTTTCTCAATTGATAATTTATCTAAATATTCTAGGCTATCATACAGCCCTTGATAAACAAAAATTTAATACCAAACCCTAATATTTAACCTTTTCATAATTTGGTCTTAAAATCAATATCTAATAAAATCACTTTACAAAATCATCATACAACAAAATTAAATCTCTAAATCCATGTTATTTCATCAAAAACATCTAGTATCCATCAATGATAACTTTTAAAATTTCCAATAAAATCAAAAACTAATGAAATAGCTAGTTGGACCTAATTGTAGAAGTCTTAAAAACACAAAAATTACAAGAGAAAGGCAAGAATTAAACTCACATGAAGCTAAAATATGAAAACCAGCTTTAAGGGCTCTCCAATGGTGCTTTTGGACAGAAAAATTGGAGAAGAAATGGTCTAGAAACTATTAAAATCTCATTTTGGCTATTTAATTTAATTTTATTTCCAATTTTACCCTTAAATCACATGATTTTATTTTCTTTTCTGCTTATGCCGCCTCATGCCCTTATTTTGGGCTTATTCACTTCTTAAGTCCTCCCTTATTTATTTATCAAGACATTTAATCACTTATTTCCTATAATTCACATGTTTTGCACATTTTTCAATTTAGTCCTTTTTAATTAATTAACTATCAAAACATTAAAATTTTCTAACAAAGCTTTAATACTCCCTTAATGACACTCCATAAAAATTTATAAAAATATTTACGACTCTGTTTATAAAAATAGGGTCCCGATACCTCATTTTTAAAACCACTTAATCTAAGTTTTTACCACTCAAACCTAATAGTTTATTCTAAAACATAAATTACTAACTCAAAAGTCTTTATAAAACCACGTTTTACTCGTAAATACTAAATGATAAAATTTAAAAGCTTACTCGTCAGATTTGGTGGTCTAAAACCACTGTTTTCGACACCATTAAAAATTAGGCTATTACACCGGAGTTTAGCATTTGTTGCAAATTCTCGTGTTTTACTTTCTGTTCAACTCTTATGAATTTATGTTCAGCTCTTACGAGCTTCTGTTTAACTCTTATGAGTTTCTGTTCAACTCTTATAACTTTCTGTTCAACTCCTACGAGCTTCTATTCAGTTTTTGAGCTTCTGTTTGCGTATCTGGGAGGCCTAGCTCTTACGAGCTTCTGTTGACAATTTACTCTTATCCGTAAGTCATTCTTCGATTTGAGAATGTCTTGGTAAGGTGATTTATTTATCGAATTTTGAAAGATATGTTATTTATTTTTTTATCAATTTGTAAATAGATATATTTATCGATTGAAGATGTGATTGACAGGGAATTATCGAGAATGATTTTATTATTTGATTTATTATAGTTAGTTCGGTAAGATTTTTATTTACCCCGTCAAACTTACTAAGTTTCATTAAGCTTATTTGAGTTGTTTAATGTCCTTGTAGATTTTAGGAAGGTTGGACGATCAGATCAACACTCAAGTCACACTATCCAGCTTAGTTTGGAAGTTTTTGAAATGTTCAATACGGTTTATATGGCATGTATAGGCTTTGCATGGATTTGATCAAAGTTTCGCTTGTGTAAATGTCATGAATTATATTTTGTTTATATAGCCAACTTATATATATTGGTTTGAAAATGAGGCATATTTGTGATGTTGGTGTGGGTGATATATGGTTGTCTGTATTTAAACTATGGTGAACTTTAGTAGATTTGTTAGATAGATTAAATAGGCAAAGTTGGATATTTGGTTGACATGTTTGTAAGTTGTTCTTTGAGGTGTCTAAGAGCATGTTGGTTGATTGTGATGATAATGAATGTTAAGACTTAATTTTAGCTTGTGTTAAATGCCTTGATATAGTTTGTACATCTATGAATTGTTAGGGCTAGGTTGGTAACAATTTGGCTGAGAAATATGGCTTGATAAATGGCCTAATTTCGTCCACACGGGCAGAGACACGGGCGTGTGTCTCAGCAGTGTGTGACACACGGCCAAGTGACACGACCGTGTGTCCCCTGTATCTTTTAATTTGCATAAATCAGTATGCTCAAATTTTTCACACAGCCTAGCACACGACCGTGCGGTTTGGCCGTGTGACTTAAGTCAGTATACTCACATGGTCTAGCACACGGGTGTGTGGCTTGGCCATGTGACCCAAGTTAGAGAGCTCACAAATTTGGACAGGGGTTGGGACACAGTCGTGTGCCCCTATTTTGAATGCCCACACGGCCTGAGACACGGGCGTGTCTCTTGATCGTGTGAGCCACACTGCCTGACCACACGGGCGTGTGTCCCCTGCACCTTTGAAAATTTTTATGCTTTTCGAAAAATTCACTGAGTACCCGATCAAGTCCCGACTTGTTTCTAATGTGTATTTTGAGCCTCGATGGCTCCTATAAGGGACAATATGATTGATTTTTTATTGGTTTCTGACATTAATATTAAATGATGTGAAATGTCTGTTTATTTGATATGTAAACTCTGGTAATGCTTTGTAACCCTGTTCTGGTGACGGATACGAGTTAGGGGTGTTACAGATGTATTTTGTGATCTGTAGATCTATGATAACGAGAACTTTTTCATTGAGTCCGCACCATTTTCTGGTCTTGAGGACATAAAAGTCAATTATTTACTATCGATTAATGGATGCTCATGGAACAAGGGGTTGGTCGAAAGGTTGGTTTCGCTAGTGGATGTTTCACTGATTTTAAATTTACCAATCCCTTATGTTTGCTCACCGAACAAGTTAATTTGGCATTTTAGTATGAGTGGAGGTTATACGATCAAATCAGGTTACCGACTAGCTACTTTGTTTTGTGATGGCAGTAGTAATATTAGTAATGAGAGGTACTAGGCGTTTTTATAGAAGAAGACTACCTTCTAAGATCAAGATTTTTTGTATGGAGGGTACTGCAAAATTTTTTTGCCTTGTAAGAGTCGCCTTATAGAGAAAAAGGCAAGTATCGATCCATGTTGTGGCCAATGTTGGGCTCCCAATGATATAGATAATGTTTTCCTCCACTATCCAAGACCAGAAAAGGCATGGGCGATAGCACGAGTAGCTGTCGGCCATGGTTCAATCTATTATTTTATCCTTGACTGGTTGCAGGTTGCTAAAAATGCTAAGTCTGTCTAATGCTTACTATCTTTGTGATGCTTTTGATTTGATAGAAATAGGTGTTTCTAGCATTTAGTTGATTTCCTTGCTTCACACATTCACTATTTTACTGGTGCATTTGTTCAAGATTGGCTTTTGGCATAGCGGTGTTACAATAGGGCAGTGCCTAGCTCGATAGCTAGGAGGTGGGCTGGTGCTAGGTGGAAGTGGCCAGAGGCGGAGGGTACTAAAATGCAACGTGGACGCTGCCACATTTATTGATGAAACTAGTATGAATTAGACTGTTATTATAAGATATGAGCATGGTGAGTTTCGAGGTTGTTGTGTTAGCCATGGTGCAGGTGTGTATGCTCTTCACATCGTGAAGGCTATAGCCATTCGAGAGGCGTTGTCATGGCTGAAATCCAGGTAGGTGGTTGAAACATGTTGAATCGAATAGCTCTCGTGTGGTAAAAGCCCTTAAAGGGCATGAGGATGATAGTACCAAGCTTATACTTGATTTGAGCGACTATGCAGAATTGGTAGCTTCTCTTAATAGTTAATAGCTTCTCATTTCAATGGGTTAGTAAGAAAGCTAATAAGGTCGCTCATAAATGGGCTAAGGTGGCCTTATTATATGCTAACTACTTGAGGTGAGATAGCCCACCCAACTGTCTTTTGGCTATTTTGCGGTTTGATATGGATTTGTCAAGTCCTTCTGAGATTAGAGAATTATAGGATTGGGTGTATTGGTTAGGCCTACCGGCTAGGGTTAATCTTATTCTCCTCTTAGTAACTCTATTTCTTACTATTAATGAATTTCACTTTCAAAGAGAAAAACTAAATTGAAATATCTACGTATAAAAATAATATGATACCCTGGCGTAAATCAAAAAGATAATTTTACAAAAATCCAAAAAAAAAAAGAAATAGTTTTATTATAGGCCGAGAAATTTGTGCAAATGGTGTATTTATTATAGGCCGAGAAACCAGAAAAAAAGACGATACATTTAATAATGCGCTTCCTAGCTAGTATAGTTATGCTTTTTCTAGCTTTTTTTCTACAATTTAATTGAAATCAAGTATATATCATATATATATATAAATTTCATTATAAAATATATAAAATGTTAATGTAAAATAATTTTTAAATAATGATGGATCGATTTCAAATTAAATTTAAATGTACTGTATAAATTTTTGTTAAATATAATATATATAAATAATTCAAGACTCTATTACTTACCTTTAAATTTCAGCAAAATGTGGTCCATTTTTATACAAAAGAATTTTATATAGTAATTTTTTTAAAATTTATTTTAGTGATTTTTATTTAAAATACAAATTTATAATTGAAATGATAAAATTAAAATGACAAAAAAACCTCACAGTATATTTGTTATTTTGCAGGATAATTGAGTATTCAATAATTTCCTAAATTAGGATCCGGTTAATAGATGACCATCTCAATTAACTTTTTTTTGCTGTTTGGGTGTTATTTTTTGTGCATTTTTATATTGTTTTGCTACTGTTTTTAATGTTGTTTTGCTGTTATTTTTAATATTATTTGAATATTGTAGAACTTATGTTTTATTGTTAATTTTTTCTACTATTGAAGTTGCAACTATCTTAATATAAAGAATTTTTAATATATTTTCAATTTGTTTGTGATTTTAATATCTGTTTTAATGTTTTTAAGTGAATTTGATATATTATATTTTTTAAAATTTGTTATATATAGTAAAATAATCTTAAAAAAAATTAATATGGTTGGGGCGGGCTTGAATTTGGCTTCTATAATCCGGGTCGAACTTGAACAAAATTTTAGGCTAATTTTTTGGGTCAGACCAAAACTCAAAAAATAAGCCTAAAATTTTGTTGAGACTTGACTCAAACGCGGCTCAACCCACAATCAGCTCTACTTCTATATCAATAGAAAAAAAAATTTTGTGATTTGACTTGTCATTTTAAAAAGTGCAAGTCATTTTTTTAAAAAATAATTGTTTCATGAGTATTTTTATTTTTATATAAAAATTAATTTTAATCAAGTTTAATGTTATTATATTGTAATAAATTCTTAATTTTAGTTTCTAAAAATATTTTTTAAAAGATAACTTTTTTTTTCCAATTTTCATATAATTTCCTTTATATTTCCACATCTTATTTCCTTTTAATTTCCACATGTTATTCCCTTTACTTTCCAATTTTAATATAATTTCTTTTTATCACAGGACGGTTCTTTGTTGATTGGCAGTCCAATCAACCTCATTAATGTGCTTTAGGGTGAGTTTAGATGGGCGATTGGGTGCTTACTTTTTATCTCACGCTATAGTATCGTTATAGTATCTAATCTCACTGCCACCACTATTTTTACACTAACCACAGGTAAACGCACCGCCCATCCAAACCCACCCTTAGTTTCCTCGTTCTTCTCAAGCTGGAATATTGCGCCACCTCTCTTACCACTGCTTGCTTCTTCACCTATCAAAGGACCACTAAAAGAACAAAAGAGCCACTGCGTCAAGAACAACAGCAGCGACAAAGTCGGCTTTTGCTTTCGAGCTTTCTCTCTTCAACGCTTCACTTTCTGAACCCCAAATCCCTTTATCGGCGCCATAGGTTTCGTTGACTTGAGCTAGGAGCATACTAGCCGTGAGTTTATCTGAATCTGAAATAAGCAACACAAGAGCTAGAACATTACGATACCTCTCTAATTGGAAGGGAGGATCTGAAGGCAGCGATGGTGGACATTAATACTTGTAATTTTTAATTTATCAAAAAAATATAAAAGGAAATATACAAGTAATTATATCAAAATTGGAAATGCTTATTTTTAAAAATGTATATGATTTGTACATTTATGTCACATCATTTTTCATTACGATTTGACGTAAAATAATTTTTCGTATTATTTGTAGTTGTAATTTATGATTGTCAGTGTAGCTTCCAAAACGAAACTTACATCTAAAAGCTTGTTACATTAGGGCAATTTACCAATAAAAGCCCTTTTTTTTCAAAAATTACCGAAATGGGCCAATTATTTAATTATTTACCGGAATGGTCCATTTTCCGCGAAATCGCTTCCACGTCAGCGCGATGTCAGTGTACGCGCCAGGAAATCGCGTCCACGTCAGCGTAAGTAGCTGACGTGGCAACAAATCGCACCCTCAAGGACGCGATTTGCTACCACGTCAGCAACTCGCGCTGACGTGGATGCGATTTCCTGGCGCGTACACTGACATCGCGCTGACGTGGACGCGATTTTAGGTCCTGGAAGAAATAATTTCGAGTTGACATTTCTGATCAAATAGTATAAAATCGCTTCTAGGAGGATGCTATTTGAGAAGAATTTGTGAAATCACGCCCTCGTGGACGCGCTTTTGCTACAGTAGGTCACAGAAGAAATAATTAATTTTTTGACATTTCTGAGCAAATAGTATAAAATCACTTCTAGCAGGATACTATTTGAGAAGAATTTGTGAAATCGCGCCCTCGTGGACGCGCTTTTACTACAGTAGGTCACGGAAGAAATAATTAATTTTTTGACGTTTCTGAGCAAATAATATAAAATCGCTTCTAGCAGGATGCTATTTGAGAAGAATTTGTGAAATCGCGCCCTCGTGGACGCGCTTTTGCTACAGTAGCATATTTGCGCTGAGGCTATAAATTAGGCAGAAAATGTTCTGAAATTCATAAGTCACAGCAGAAATAATTTAGAGAGGCTAAGAAGGTTAGAGTTACAAATATGAGTGAACGTATTAGTGTTGTTATTTACTACAATGGTGAGGTTTGCCGTACCGAGAATGGTGTTGTTTTTTTTTGGAGAATACGGTGCGACTGGTTTTTAACCAGAACATAGATTTGACAGAACTTCATAAAAGAATTAGGCGTAAAGTTTTCGGAACGACGCCCATGAAAGTTCTGTCTATCACGTATCGATTTTGTTCTTCTGTTGATCCAGTGACATATGACTCGTTCGACATAAAAGGTGCTCCTAGCTTAGAGGCAATGGTGCAGACTCATCTTACTAGTGGAGTACCTTATATTGAGTTATATGTACAATTTACATCGCCAACTAATGTACTTGCGACTGGTGTTCGAGATGTATACACCACCCCTGGCCGACACTCGGTCAGCGGGTTACAAAATACGAAACAGCCCATGTTCAGTAGCGGTGTGGAATGCACATCCCCTGCAAGACACTCTGTTGGTGGATGGGACATGTACGTCGGTGGCTTAATGTTTGATGCTGGAAATACGTACTGGGGAGCGGCATCAAGTTCTAGCATGTGGCAATCTACATCCAATTAGGGACGTTATCAAATACCCAGAAGAAGGGATGATGTACTCCCTACGACGTCAACCGGTGAGGGAACCTCGTACACTGCAGATGATTGTGGGTTAGAAGATGACTCCGATATGGATCCACCCCGAGAGCCTGGGCCGGATGGTGCAGAAGTTGGCTTATTTTTCGAATCAGAGCCTATTCCAACAAAAGCTGAAGATGCTGAAAGGAGTTCAGATGAGGAAGAAAATCCACGATTCAGAGCATACTCACCTCCAGCCCACATGCATAATGTCGATCTGTCTGCAGATGATGCATTAGAGTTTCCAGATCTACCACAACGGTTGCGTGATCGTACAAGTTCGGGGGTAGATTTCGGTGAACTTAAAGTTGGTAATCAGTTTACCAACAAGGATAGTTTTATTGGTGCTTTGAAACAACATAGCATCAAAAATGGCGTTAACTACCACGTCGTTAAATCAAAATCTAATAAGTTTGAGGCGAAGTGTGCGGTGCAAGACGGCACATGTTCATGGAAAATCCACGCCTCGTTAAGGAAAAGGACAGGGTTGTGGAAGATAAAAAAGTACAAAGGTCCACATATATGTGCTGCAGGTACAGTATTGACGGTATCTGAATAATACTTTTATTATGCAATGTTGCATTATTTAATGTACTCCCTTTATAGGTGTTTCACAAGATCATCCCAAAATGGATTCAGCTATGTTAGCTAGCTTGATACTGCCCACGATAAAAGCAGATCCTAGAACTTCAGTACCGGTGTTAATTACCAATATCCGTAGCCAAAATGCATTGGAGAATATGCATAGTGGGTGGGACGCCTCATATAATGAAATATGGCAGTGGTGTCAGGTGCTAGAGAGATACGTCCCAGGTGCCATCACAGACCTTGAAACGGAACATACGTACTACAAGGGCCGATTGCTACGTGGATGCCAAGTGTCCAAATGCCTATTTTGGACCTTTAAGCAATGCCGAGACGTATTTCCATACTGCAAGCCATTGGTACAAATTGACGGTACCTTCATGTTCGGTAGGTATACTCATCAGCTATTGCTTGCAGTGGCACAGGATGGCGGTGGGAGAATTCTTCCAATTGCATTTGCAATAACACCGGGGGAGTCGTCTGATAACTGGGATTTTTTTCTCTCTAGGTTAAGGAGGCATGTGTGCCCCGAACCTGATATCTGTGTTATTTCAGATCGGAGCGCCGGTATACTAGCTGTATTTGATCGACAGGGAAGCTTATGGCAGCGCACACACCATAGATATTGCCTAAGACACGTTGCTTCGAACTACTATAGGTAATATCCATCTAAGAACGAACGACGACAAGTGACCAACATGGGTATTTAGTCTATATCTGTGTTATTTCGTTTGTCAATTTGTATTAGTTTTATTGGTAGAAGTGGTATAAATTATTTGCTATGATCTTATATTGGCAGGGTATGAAATAAATAAAAATCGTTTTCACGAGATGTTGGCAATTTTACGTTCAATTAACGGAGAAGGGGCGGACTACCTTTGTAACATATGTTTCGAACAGTGGGCACAAGCATACGACGACGGCCTACGATATGGCCATATGACGTTGAACCTGGCTGAATGCATAAATTCTGTTCTTAAAGAAACGCGTCATCTACCGATAACATCGGTTGTGTTGGAGACATATTTTCGTTTGGCGGCGCTATTTCCAAAGCGAGCAGTAAGTTATGCAGGCCAGATACAAGGAGGCCATGTATGGAGCAGTAAGGTAGTTCAACAAATTAACAAGGCCAAGGCGAGGGCAAACACCATGCACACAGTGTGTCACGATCGAGACAATTTATGGTTTCGCATAACAGAGTTTGACAGACCGCACCAAGGTATTGTTGGCGGGCAATATCGTGTACACTTGTGAAATAGGACTTGTGACTGTGGGATGTCTGTTACCGGATAGAGAATTACGTCGCAAACCAAAGGGTCAACCTTGCTCGACTAGAATACGTAACAATATGGATATCTGAGAAACAGCCAGTCAAACGAAGTTGTGCGGATGGTGTAGGAATCCAGGCCATACAAGTCGATCATGCCCTAATCGCAATAGTTAAATGTAATTGTAAAAAAATTAACTTTGTGCAATTATTAATTGATAAATTGTATTAACTCAAAAAATTGTATTAATGGTTAGTAAAATTATCAAATTATATAAAATTATTAATTGTCAATACCAATCAAAACATTTTTCCAAATCTAACATTATGTGAATGTAAAATTATTAACTTAGTTTAGGGTTTTTAATTAAATTAGGTTAGGGTTTAAGGTTAAATTAGGTTAGGGTTAGGGTTTTTAATTAAATTAGGCTAGGGTTAGGGTTTTTAATTAAATTAGGCTAGGGTTAGGGTTTTTAATTAAATTAGGTTAGGGTTAGGGTTTTTTAATTAAATTAGGTTAGGGTTTTTTTTAAATTAAATTAGGCTAGGGTTAGGATTTTTAATTAAATTAGGTTAGGGTTAGGGTTTTTAATTAAATTAGGCTAGGGTTAGGGTTTTTAATTAAATTAGGCTAGGGTTAGGGTTTTTAATAAAATTAGATTAGGGTTAGGGTTTTTAATTAAATTAGGCTAGGGTTAGGGTTTTTAATTAGGGTTAGGGTTTTTAATTAAATTAGGCTAGGGTTAGGGTTTTTAATTAAATTAGGTTAGGGTTTAGGGTTAAATTAGGTTAGGGTTTTTATTACATCAAATAATATCAAAATAACTCAAAAAATTATTTTTTTACATAAAACAATATCAAAATATTCAAAATATTTGTACAAATAAATTTAAATACGGCAATCAATGTCTATGCTCGGGGGATTCAGTGCCATATGGCGGCCGTCGACGGTTACGCGCTGGATTCCTCCTTTCTCTAGCTTCTGGCGGCGGTTGTTATTCCTCCGGTGGAGATTCTGGTTCTTCCGGTTCGGCATCTGGTTGTCAGACTTGGGACGATGATCCACCTTCAAAGAATAGTGTATGCGGAGGTGTTTGCATCAGGAATGGCGACGGTGTTTGAAACCCATACGTTGGTGGGGATTGGTAAAAAGGAGAGCTCCCCGACGGCCCCCCTTGCGATCCCTCGTGCGCCGCTGGCCTATACATCGGCGGTCCGCTCGGCATAACAGGAAATGGAGCTGAACCGGGCATTTGGCTCCAACCTGCCATAGGACTCGGAAAAGGATACATATAAGGGTTAGGGTACATATAAGGGCTAGGAAACACACCTGGCATCATCTGAAAAGGCGGTTGCATGGGTATCATCGGTTGAACTGCTGCGACAGGTGACTGGGTCGGTGCTCTCGTTGGGCCTGGTGATTGCATGGCCGCTTATGATGAGCCGGATGAATGTTTGGGCCTCGTTGAGGGGCTGCCTTCGTCGTCTTGTCGTCTTGGATTTAGAGGCCCACGCCTTTCCCTTTCGACACGTATTTGCCGCTACCTCTCCTCTGGCGTCAGTAAATACGGCTTGCCATGGATCCTAAACCATGGCATGTATTCTGGAACGCACGATAACTCTGGAACGATGATTGGTTCCCGAGTAGGTAGATATTCATACCGATCTTCTCACATTTCCATGTACTCAGACCAGTATCTCGTCCAATCCGTATTCAATTGCTGAAGGTCGACTTTGTGTTGATCGTCAAACACCTCAGGATCCACCGGAATCGGTTGTCTACATCCAAACTGTCGTAGCATTCTGTCTGGTGCGGCTCCACGGTTACGTAGTTGACCAACACGACTTTCACGTGCCAAGCTTGTGGATTTTGTAAAAACTCTTTCGGGATTACTGCCCGAATTGCCGGATCCTCGTATGGTGTCCATTGAAACTATATGAACATGATAGAAATATTAGTTATATACATAATACTAAATACTAAATACTAAATATCAATCGACTAGCGAATGTATGGAAACATCTATTTGCAATAATACTTACTTCTGCTTCCTACCGTTGGTCCAATAGAAGCCGTATATCTTCAAGAGAGGACGGTAATCGAGCATAACTTACCGGATGGTTCCACCTAATTAAATAAATTTTTAGCATACTTTTATTTTTAAAAATCTACATAATAATTGTAAAATGTACTATAAAATTTACCTCGTTATGAGTGGGAATGTATATGGGTGGTTCACACGAGGACGTAGAAATGGAAAGCGAAACCGTGCCCATGACTGCAGTAGTGACAGGCAACCTCTGATGTTTGCTCTCCTCGATCGCGTCGTCCCGCACATTGCCCGATATAATGTTGCCAAGACAGCAGACCCCCAACTAAATTCACCGGCTCCTCTAAAATCAACGAGTTTTAGCAGCCATCTTAGATGTACACGGCTCCGTGACGTGTCGGGCATCAGATAACCTCCAATTAATTGAAAAATGTATGCCCGAGCATATCGGATTCTTTCAATTTCAATTGAATCTTCATTCAGATCAGAGAATGTGTCACGTAACCAGCCCATCTCGACCTTACATTTTCTCTGGAATAGCGCCCAAAAACTCGTAGCACACCGCCTCCCAATTACTAGATTGGGCAGACCCGGTGACTGGGTGCCCGTCCACTGGCAATCCCAACTACAGACTAACATCTTCTAGAGTGATAGTGCACTCTCCACATGGAAGATGGAATGTGGGCGTCTTGGGTCTCCACCTCTCGATCAACGCACTGATCAGTTTCGGGTCCAACTTGCATCCCCAGCCTACCGTGCCACATGCCAAAAACCCGCTTCCCGCAGGTAGTTCTCTACCAACGGTGATGGAGGAGCATTCATATTCCGGATATTGCATTCCAATACCCGATCTACCTCCTTTTATAACAAATAATAAATTAATAATTATCTAAAAATGCATAAATAAAAAATTCTTAAATAATATTTAAAATTTAAATTTAACACTTACCATTTTCATTTGTTCCACCGATATGTGATGCCTATCAAGACGAGTCAATGATCCGGCCATTGATGAAATAGTACAAATTTTTACGATTTATAAAAATATAAAAAAATTTAAAATTATTTTAAAAAAGGAAATTGAGAGGAAATTGAAATTAAATATGGATTTGAGAGAATTTTAGGAAATTGAGAGAATTTTGGAAAGAAATTGAGAGGAATTGAGAGGAAATATGAGAGAGGATTAGTTTGTGAAAAAATAAAAAGGGGTGGCGGGGTATTTATACTTTATTTTTTTTGACCGTTGGGGGGGCAACGGTCAAATTTTTGACCGTTGGGTACTGTTCATGCGCGGGCCGAAATCGCGTCCACGTCAGCGCGAGTTGCTGACGTGGACGTGATTTCATGGCGCGTACACTGACGTCGCGCTGACGTGGAAGCGATTTCGCGGAAAATGGACCATTCCGGTAAATAATTAAATAATTGGCCCATTTCGGTAATTTTTGAAAAAAAAGGGCTTTTATTGGTAAATTGCCCGTTACATTATTTAACTTTCTATAAATTAAAATTTATTCTGGAATATATTCTATTTTTAATTATGAGTTTGATAAATATTATAATAATTAATTTTAATTATGATTATCCGAATATATTATAAGGAAATTTATATATATTAATTGAAAATTTGATTATGTTAACACATGATTATATTATAATATAGTGTGAATTAAGAAAAAGGGTAAAATTATGTTTTTATTTAAAAATCATTTAATAAATATATTTTGCAGGAGCAAACATCAAAAACAAAAGCTTGGAATAACAGAAAATGGGCCAAATTTAGTATATCTTTAAAAGCAAGGAAAGGAATAGGAATAGGAATAGGAATAGGAATAGGAAATTTAAGTAAATATTTGTATTGTACTACTAAAAAAAGTAAACTTTATTTTTGTAGTACTAGTTGAGAAGATTTGTTTTCCCTAACTGAAAGTGGAGATTCAGTGTGGGAGTGGGAGGCCACCATCGTAGTTTGTTCACGTGGAGATTTTGTATTAGTTAAAATCAATGTGGGATCAGTTTTTTCAGCGGTTGAATCGCTCTTCATAATCATCTCTATTTATTTGAGTTTGACTGTTTCCTTAGAAAGGAGGAATGATTTAGTAATAGCTGAGGATTCTGGGCTTTGATTAATTTATTTATTTCTACTCTGTTGATGAGAAGTTGTTTATCCATTAATGGGGTTCTGATTTCTTATGTGTAAAATGTAAAAAAGTGAAAACTTTTGGCTCAGTTTAACAACTATTTGGCATTGTAAGAAAAAGGGTATTCTTTGTTTTCTTTTCCTTTTTATTGCTTTCTTATTATCTCAGTGGGCGAAAAGATTGGTTGTGTTTAATTTGTTAGTGAGTTTTTTGTTTAATATACTTTGTACGGATCATGATGTTTCAAGTAAATTTCATTGCTTTTTAGTTCCAGTATGGAAGAAACATTAACAAAGTTTCAGCTTCTCTGATATTTATTGCAGAAATATTGTCAGTGACGTTGAATTTCAATGGGGAGAGGAGGGGAAAACTATGGTAAGAGAGAAAATGCAGGTGCTGCCTCTTCCAAGCAAGAAACTTTTCCAGCTTGGGCAAGAGATGTGAAACAATGTGAAGAGAAGTACCAAGTGAATCGAGAATTGGGATTACCAAGTGCTGAAGTTGAAAAAAGGAGGCAGATTTATGGATTGAACGAGTTACTGAAACACGAGCCGACATCGATTTTTCAACTGCTTTTGGAGCAATTTAATGACACATTAGTTAGGATACTGTTGGCTGCTGCAATCATATCTTTCGTTTTAGCTTGGTATGATGGTGAAGGAGGAGGGGAGAAGGAGATAACAGCTTTTGTGGAGCCACTTGTTATTTTCTTGATCTTGATAGTGAACGCCATTGTGGGAATATGGCAAGAAAGTAGCGCGGAAAAAGCATTGGAGGCTTTGAAGGAAATTCAATCGGAGCATGCCGATGTAATTCGAGATGGTAAGAAGGTCTCAAGTTTGCCTGCCAAGGAACTTGTCCCCGGAGATATTGTGGAATTGAGGGTTGGTGATAAGGTACCAGCGGATATGCGGGTTTTGAGTTTGATAAGCTCAACTGTACGAGTTGAACAGGGGTCATTGACCGGGGAGAGCGAAGCTGTAAGCAAGACTGTGAAGGTTGCTCCTGAGAATTCGGATATTCAAGGGAAGAAATGTATGGTCTTTGCTGGAACAACTATGGTCAATGGCAACTGTATTTGCTTGGTCACTGAGATAGGCATGAATACTGAGATTGGAAAGGTGCATTCACAGATTCATGAAGCATCACAGAGCGATACAGATACCCCATTAAAGAAGAAATTGAATGAGTTTGGCGAGGTTTTAACATTGATAATCGGAATGATTTGTATATTGGTTTGGCTTATTAATGTGAAATACTTTCTTTCTTGGGAATACGTTGATGGTTGGCCAACAAACTTTAAGTTCTCATTTGAGAAGTGCACATATTACTTCGAAATTGCGGTGGCATTGGCTGTTGCTGCAATTCCAGAAGGTTTACCAGCAGTTATTACGACATGTTTAGCACTGGGAACCCGAAAGATGGCTCAAAAGAACGCACTTGTCCGGAAGCTGCCTAGTGTAGAGACTCTTGGTTGCACAACTGTTATCTGTTCTGATAAGACAGGAACCTTGACTACCAATCAGATGGCTGTTTCAAAGCTTGTTGCTATAGGTTCAAGGTCGGGCACTCTGCGATCTTTTGATGTGGAAGGGACTACATATGATCCTTTTGATGGGAAAATACTGGGATGGCCTGTTGATGGAATGGATGCCAATCTTGAAATGATTGCCAAGATTTCTGCTGTTTGCAATGATGCTGGTGTTGAGCAATCTGGGAGGCATTATGTTGCCATTGGAATGCCTACAGAAGCAGCACTAAAGGTAAAAACTCTTTCATAAATGAAACCCTTTTAGTTTGTGTAGTGCCGCATCTGTTTGAATAAACCCACTCTAACACGAAGCAGGAGCCGAAACAAATACTTCACTATGAACCTCTTTTAGTAGCATATTTTGAATTTTAGTTATGTTCTTTTAGGTAATAGAACAGGAACACCTAAATCTCAGCATCAACAACTCCATTGTTATGTTTACTGAGGCAGTCCTATTGTGTTCATTTTCATTTCAGGTTTTGGTTGAGAAAATGGAACTTCCTGAAAAGTATGCTTCCTCTTCAGCTCCTGGGGATCCTCGACGTATGTTAGCTGGTCTATTTCCCATAATTTTATTGTATTTAGGTGACGATTTCTATTTTGTACTGAGCTTTCTCTGTTGCTTTACTATGCTACACAAGGCTGTTGTCAAGTGTGGAACAAAATGGTGCAAAGGATTGCTACACTCGAGTTTGACCGTGATCGGAAGTCCATGGGAGTTATTATCAATTCCAGCTCAGGAAACAAGTCATTGCTAGTAAAGGTTTTTGATCTCTCTTTGCCCCGTAACATGGACAACCACTTTTTGATATCTTATATTGCTCATGTTTCCTCTTCCAATATCTTTTCTCTTTAGTTCTAGTTAAGGTTTTATTTCAACATCCTTTCCATGTCACTATAACTGTGAATGCTTAATGTTGCAGGGTGCTGTAGAGAATCTATTGGAGAGAAGCTCTTTTATCCAGTTACTTGATGGCTCTACCGTAGAACTAGATAAATATTCAAAGGATCTTATTTTACAGGTTCTTCGTGAAATGTCCACCGATGCATTACGTTGCCTTGGTTTCGCATATAAGGAGGAGCTTCCGGAATTTGCAACATACAACAGTGATGAAGATCATCCAGCTCATCAGCTTTTGCTAAACCCCTCCAATTATTCTTCTATTGAGAGTAACCTTATTTTTGTTGGTTTAGTTGGGTTAAGGGTAGGTGTTGCTTCTGTTTTCATTTGTATTTTTTGTTTTCTTGCTTCAGTCTAACCTTTATCTGAACCATTCAAACAAAACTTCAAGGATCCTCCTCGGAAAGAGGTTCATCAAGCAATTGAAGACTGCAAAGCAGCTGGGATTCGTGTTATGGTCATTACAGGAGACAATAAGAACACAGCGGAAGCTATTTGTCGCGAAATTGGTGTATTCGGATATCGTGAAGATATCACTTCCAGGAGCTTAACGGGGAAGGAGTTTATGGATCATCCTGATCAGAGAAATCACCTGAGACAGAATGGAGGTCTATTATTTTCTCGAGCTGAGCCAAGGCACAAGCAGGAAATAGTGAGGTTGCTGAAGCAGGATGGTGAAGTGGTTGCAATGACTGGGGATGGAGTTAATGATGCTCCTGCCTTAAAGTTGGCTGATATTGGAGTAGCAATGGGCATCACCGGGACAGAGGTATCCACCATCCATTTCTGTGTATTTATTATGGTGTCCATAAGGTTACTTGCATCTCTTTGTACAGTGTCAGCTCTCCTCGTGAAGTATCACTTTGCTTGATGATTCTGAACAATACTTTTTATTGAATGCATATGCGGTATGCGTAGTGCTGCAGTTTATTCAGAATGCATATGATGGCATAGCTATACCACTTTATCCCGGTATTATGTTGACATAGAGTGAAAATTTATTCTAAACTTTCTGATGGATTGTTTCCAGGTTGCAAAGGAGGCCTCTGACATGGTGCTAGCAGATGATAACTTCAGCACTATAGTTGCTGCAGTTGGTGAAGGCAGATCCATTTACGACAATATGAAGGCTTTTATAAGGTCATTACTATTATGGTTTCTCTAAGATGTACAACTTGAAAATGTACTTCCAATGTTGTTGCATATCTTCAAGTTTTGTGCCCTTAATTTCAGTAAAGCATAAAAAAAATTTCCATCAACTCTTAATTACAAAGCTGCAGTTACTCAAGCCAGAAGCTAACTCAATGAAGCACATTCTTTCGATCATATCTTTCATTCCTTTTTCTTTTCTTCCAAAAATATTCGATCTCAACATTTTTCTGCTTAAAACAAAATTGCAGGTACATGATCTCCTCCAACATTGGTGAGGTTGCTTCCATATTCTTAACAGCTGCTTTGGGTATTCCAGAAGGCATGATCCCAGTTCAACTTCTCTGGGTTAATCTTGTTACTGATGGACCTCCAGCAACTGCTCTTGGATTCAATCCCCAAGACACAGATATAATGAAGAAGCCTCCCAGAAGAAGCAATGACTCATTAATCACTGCTTGGATCTTATTCCGCTACCTGGTAATTGGTTCTCTTCTCAATGTCGTCAATGCATGCGCCTAGGCATGCTAGTATCTAGTGCCTTAGCAATTGACAACAAAAGTACCTCAGACCCTTTCGGGTGAGGTGTATCTGAGCAGGCGCATGCCTAGTGCACTTAGGTCTGCTTTTTTGTCAATATCCGAGTATTTGACTATAGTCATGGACCATAAAGAAATCATGCATGCCGAGCCTAGCACTTTTTTTTGAGCTTTACACTCGAGGCAATATAAAGGTTTTGGTGCCAAACTGTACCTTGTGCCCTTGACAATATTGCATCTTCTCCTTTATTTCTCGAACCATAATCAGTAGAACAGTCATTTATTCTTCTTGTTGACTGCTTAAGGTTCTACTTAACTTGCTTCCTCCATTGATGCAGGTGATTGGGTCCTATGTCGGGTTGGCCACGGTTGGGGTATTCATCATATGGTACACACACAATACCTTCATAGGCATTGATCTTAGTGGAGATGGCCATAGTCTGGTTACTTACTCTCAACTTTCCCACTGGGATAAATGCCCTTCCTGGGTAAATTTCACAGCATCTCCGTTCACAGCCGGTCCCCAAGTATTCAAATTCGATACAAACCCATGCGACTACTTTAGATCCGGGAAAATCAAAGCCTCAACACTTTCCCTCTCCGTCTTGGTCTCTATTGAGATGTTCAATTCCCTTAATGCCCTCTCTGAAGATGGAAGCTTATTGACAATGCCTCCTTGGGTCAATCCATGGCTCCTTTTGGCCATGTCAATTTCATTTGGACTCCATTTCTTGATTCTCTACGTGCCATTCCTTGCTCAAGTGTTTGGGATTGTTCCCCTCAGCCTCAACGAATGGTTGCTGGTATTGGCAGTTGCTTTTCCAGTCATTCTGATCGACGAGGTTCTCAAATGCATTGGAAGATGCACAACCGGGCCGCGGTATTCTACTGCAACTATCTCTATAAAGCATAAAGCTGAATGATTATACAGTAATTGTATTAACATTTAGAGGATCAAGATTAGAACTTCCGTGGATGCTCAATGTGCAGCATGCTTCCCATCATTGACCTATAGTGACCTATATGCTATAGGCTATGGGGTTAATTAAACTATAGGCAAACTATCAGCTTGTCATGGTTCCGTAGTGCTATCTGTTGGGTGTCAAAGTGTTCTTTGTGAACTCAACAATATTAGGCAACATCCTACTAGTCTGGTGTAACCTCAGTCTGTTAACTCGTAAGCTCTTGATAAAGCCAAAGCAGATCAACAATTTTAATTTTCCGATATCTTCTTCAAACCCCATAAACCAGAAAATAAGTAAATTCAAAACCAGAAACACATTAAAGTTAACAAGATGAAGTTCAAATATCATTCAAATCTGCAACTCGAAGCTTGAGTTTAAAAACACAAAAGCAATTAACAGATACCAACTTACAACTTCGTATAGCCCAAAATAAAAGCCCCTAAGTTGGAACATTCTTGACAGGAAAAATTAAACAATTGAATGAGCAAATTAGAGCATCAAGATGACTTTCATATGCGCTTTCAGCTTTCTTTAGCACCTAAATTTTGCAGACTTCATTTTCCTTTTGCAATCTCTTCATCAAAACAGCATAAACCAGAACTGAATTAAATTCAAAATAAATAAGACATACAAATTAACAAAATGAAGTTAAAATTTCATTGAAATCTGCAATTCGAAGCACGAATTACACAACCCACAAAACAAACAAACGGGTAAACACCCCCTAATTACAATCCCTAACCCAAAGCTCAAACATTCTTGACAGCAAGACTTCAAATCCCCCCTAAGACACCACCATTCTAAAACCTAAACCCTAAACCACATTTAACCACCGAATCCATACAAAGTCCTGCCCTGCCTCTTGAGCGCATAAACCACATCCATAGCAGTCACAGTCTTTCTCCTCGCGTGCTCGGTGTAGGTGACAGCGTCACGAATCACGTTCTCCAAGAAGATCTTGAGAACACCACGGGTTTCTTCGTAGATCAAGCCGCTGATGCGCTTGACGCCTCCCCTACGAGCCAAACGCCGAATAGCCGGCTTCGTAATTCCCTGAATATTATCACGGAGGACCTTACGGTGACGCTTCGCTCCTCCCTTGCCCAACCCCTTGCCGCCCTTTCCTCTTCCTGACATTATGAATGCTAAACTGAAATCGATGGAACTTCTTTGAAGATATATTGAAAACTGGTGGTATAATCTAAAATAGTCGAGGTATTTATAGGAGAACTGGGGAGTGTTATATTGGGAGACCGATCCGCGTGATATTAGTGATAATGAATTTCGGCCGTTGATTAGTTAAAATCAAGGGCGAAGATAAGAATAATCGACGCGGATCGATGACGTGGAATATTAGCAGTTCTTTTTCAAGCGCCTTTTGTTTTGCGAGTTGAAATTCGAAAATGAATTTTGGGGTAGAGCCTCTAATTTGGCAAATGGCAAATACATGTCTACTGTCTACTGTCTACTGGCGGCCAATATTTGAACGCGATTGGTTGATATAAATATAATATGGTATAATTGTGGTTTTAGTCTTTTTTCATTATTTACATATTAAAGATATAATTTGGTTTATTATTTTTTATGATGATATTAATATCTATTCTATAATCTATTATCTATTTATAATATATATATAATTACGAGTTTGAAAAAAAATTAAATTGATGAGTTTTTTTTTTTCATCCTATTATTAAATTCACATTTAAAAATTATTATAATTTATTTTGTAATTATTAGTTAAAAAAATTGTGCTAATTTTAAAATAGAGTTATTATTTAAATGGAACTTTAAGTATAAAATATAAGGAAAAAGTTTTGATTTATGAAATAAATAATAAACAAAACAAAGAACAAAAGAAATAGAGGCATCAAGAGAACTTCGAATTTTCTTGATCAATTAGAATGTTTACAAAACTTCTGCAAAGTCTATTTATAGACGTATCAAATATAGCTTCTAATGATTCTTAGAGTCCTAAAGTACATCAAATTTATATTGATAGACATTTACTTTACCAAAAAAAACCTAGTGGGACAAAGCCTTAATTAAGGGAAAAAAACAATATAGTGCGTATTTACTCCTCCTCGTGACAACATCACTTAATATCTCATATTTTACATATTCAATTTTAAATACTAACTTTTCAAGCAATCACTTTAACCAATTTTGTAAATCACGTTACATGACGCAATAAGGTGGAATTCTTGAATTTGTGTTGGATTATCCTTCTTCAGGATAAATACAATCAAATTATCGTTAAGGAGATCTGGAAAGGCTCCTTGCTCTATCCACTCACTAGGGGTGTTCAAAAAGTCGGTTCAATTAATACTCGAGCTGAATTACTCAAAATGTAAAAAAATCTTTAACAGTTAATCGAACCAAAATTTATATGTTTTTGTCTTTTGATTAAAATAAATATTAAACATATAAAAAAATACATTGCTAATGTTCATTTCTTTTATTTAATAGTTCAAAAAACTTTAAACGGATTGAAAACAACAAATAAGACATTAGAAGCACTACATAAGTCTCAAGAGTTAACAACCAAACAATATATAAGTCTTGAAAACAACAAATATTTCGGTTAATTTGTTAATTCGATTAATTATTTAGTTTCGAACCGAATTAATCGATAACTAAATTTTTTAAAAATCATTAACCAACCTCCCATCGAAATAAATTCAATCACCGACCAATTAACCGAATTATATCAATTCGATCAATTAATTCAATTTTACTGAACTGTGAACACCCTACCACCGACAACAATGAGTATATATCATTCCCAACAATAGACCAACAATGTTGGAAAAAAGCGCAATTCATTCCATCCAGGCCTGAAACCTTGTTAACGTGCATGCAAAAAAAGCTTGTTGAAATTCATCAGCGGAAAGGGAGCTAACAGGAAAACAGTATCAGCAACATCAACTATAGAACTTATACCTTTAAAACAAGCCGTATGACCAACAACAAGTGCAGAAAAAAGGGTCTCAAAGTAATCAAGAATTATAGAAGACATATCATCACTGTTAGAGCACTGATTACCATTCGGGTTTAGTAACATATGAATAGTGTTCATACGCCACCCCTTGGAAGCTTGTGCATAGAAATACTTTGAATTAGCTTCACTATGTCGAAGCCAAAAGATTTTTGAACGTTGCTTCCAACATATCGTCTCTTGATTAATAAGGTGTTAATCTCAGATCGGACATCTTGAAGGTTCATTAAGGGTACATTTGATCAACGAATCGCATCCATTTGACTCGTAAGCTCTTTTAACCGGCCCTTAGACCCATTAGGATCATTCGACAGCCAAGAACACAAGCTAGTACCACAAGCTAATATCTTATGCATGACATCACCCAAACTCATCTATTCCAACCAACCGCAATTGTGATGGGGCTAGACCTTTCATCTCGCAATCCGTGTGGCCTTAGGCGATTCGTTCGCTCCAAACTCGCCTAAGTCAGCCTTACGCCCAACAGTGAAAAGTGAGGATTCTTTTAGAACTCCTCTAAGGCACCAATTTGTATAGCGGAAGTGATTGTGCCAAAAGAAGCTACAAATGAACAATCAAAAAGCCAAAGAAAGAATGCACACAAAGTGTTTGAGTAAATGCTCAAAGAATTCTATTACTATTAAAAATTCAACTTACAATGGATGAGTACAAATGAGGGGAAGACTCTCTATTTATAGTTAAGCTCCCTCAAAATCGACGGTCAAGATACATTTACATCGATGGACGAGATTAACCATATCCCTTGATTTTAGGGATTTACAAGATATGTCATATCAAATCTAATCTAATCTTTACAACATATGATTCCCTCAATCTTCTAATATTAGTTACCAAATTAGCCTAAGTTGCTATATCTTCATTATCGGGCCAACTAGGCTTCAATCTAGCAGGCTTCTCCAATAGTTCTTTGAATCAGGTCAGTTCTCATGGGCTAAATGTTCCCCATCTAATCGATAGACCTCCATGGGGTACATCTTGTGCCATGGTTATGGGCTTTGCAGTTTTTCCCGTGACACAACAACCTGCATAAACCACTTGTTCTCAAAACGGCAATGATGCCCTATCCGCTCTGGAGCCACCTGAGAAGCGAAAACTTAATTAGGGAATGGTCAGAATAAGAACTAACTAAATTATATAACCTATGGAACTGAAATATGACTGACCAAGAATGAGTACAGAAAGCTCGATCAAGCCATTCCCGTACAAAAAAATCTGAACCCCAACCACATTCCCACATGAAATGATATCCTGTTAAAGGTATATCTCAACAAGCCCACAGTTCATAATGGTATCCCGAAACCCATCAAACCACGCAATTGAATAGTTACAACCACCATACTTATCAGTCATAGAAAGCATATTATTGAAATCACCTATACAGACCCAAGGTAAACTCGAAGTAGAAGCAAGGGACTGAAGCAAATCCCAGCTTTCCTATAAGATTCAAGGAAACCATAGAAGCTGCGGAGCTGCCAACTTCCCTAAACTACATCGTCAACAAGTGCATCAATAAAATTCCTCAAACAACTAATAACAGAAATATTTAAAACATTTTTCCAAAGAAGAACAAGCCCTCCACTACAATCCTGCTGATCAACTCATAAAGACGAGTCGAACTGAAGGGTGATGCGAAGCTTTTCCAATTTATTATGATCTACCAGTGTCTTAGAAAGAAATAAAACATCGGGTTTATTTGAAAATACAAGGTCTCAAAGGGCCAAAACTGCTCGAGGATTGCCCATAGTTCCAAGCCATGCAGATTATTTAATTTATTATGAGGTGAAATAATATTATGACTTTTTTTTACTATTTCAATTTAATATTATAGTTTTTTATTTTAATTCCATATTTGTATATTAATTTTAATATTATTATATATTATTTTAATATTATTTTTTCTAATTACTTAATATTTTACTATTGATTGTTTTCCATTTTTTAATTACTTTTAAAATATCTTATTCTCTCAACTATTTATAAAAATTAATAGACTTTTATTATAAATTAGACCAAATAATCATTTAATTAGTAAATATATTTTCAAAATTGTAAATATATATTATTTAACGAATTAAAAAATAAACACTTAAAATCACATGCAATATATGTGACATTGGAACTAATAGATTTAAATTGACAAGATCATTAGTCATTGTTGTGAAAGTGATAATGTGATTTAAAAAAAAAAAAAAACTTAAACATTCTACCAACATATAAATTTATTATTGGCTGAACACACGATTAACTAGATTTCTACATAACTATAATTGTGTGATCAAATAACAGTAAAAAGAACAAGTGTCATCACTTTCAGAGGCATTTGGTTCAAGTAATTTAACCTTCCAATAGCTAATGTAAGATTCTAGAATAACATTCTTTCGGATGGATTTCAAGGGTTACCTTGAGCTTATAACCTTATATTCCCAATTGTTAGAAAAACTCGATTTAGAAATTGACTTTGTTGCATAGTAGAAAATTAATTTTTTTCCTAAAATTAAGCGAATGTATTATTTATAGTAATAAACATTTTTTTTCAAATTCGTACATGTATTTGGAATAGGTGGTCTAAGTTGTTTATCGGCTTGCTTAGAGTGTAGGCTCTAACTCACGAATCGATGAACACAATAAAAACTTAATAATATTCTAGTGGGGAATTTCAACAACTCTCTATAGGCTAAAAACCAAAGGAAACTCTATCAAATTTAAATTTTACTTGGAAAATAAATCCCACTAAATTTTAGCAAAGTATCGACGCTTAGTATCATGTATGTTTTTTTACCTAGCCTATGATCTCTATTTATAGAGAAAAACATAAGAATCTTAGTTAAATAAGAAGAAGCAAAATAATAATATTTTAATAGAAAATACACATGGTTCCCTACTAGGAATATGTATAAGCAATTACACCCTTTCTCTAGGAGCTAGGGTTGTCGCCCATCCTATGTGAGATAGGCTATTAGGTTTATCTTATCTGAACTTTTAATTAACTCATATAATTTACTCAACTCAATAACTAATTTTCTATTTTCCAAAATATTATTTAATTAATTAAAATAAATTTAATTAATTTTTCTAGTTAAATTTCTCAACTCAATTATAATTGTGTTAAATTCATCACGACTTTATCGTACTAGAATCTATAAGCAAGTAAATTTAATTATCTTGTTCAACAAAACTGTGATGACTAATTAATTTAATTTCAACTTTGAACTTCAATTATTTAATTACAATCAATTAAATAATACTTTGAAAAATTAATTTAATCTCTAAGCATCTCTAGCTTATTGCGAGAAAATGCATTCACTACAAATAATGATAAACACGATCTATTTATCTAATTCATCAATTTCATTTTATTCATCTCGTTCATTCAAATGCAAACCGTTAAGGTTGTACTGAACTAGTAGAGGGACCAATTGGACATATATATAATCAGTGCTCAAATAATTTGTAATTAAGTTTTGACTATTTGTCTATCAATTACAATGTTTATTTAATCATTGAGTCATTTCACTAAAGTACAATGACTAAGATTTCCCTTAAATTATTATGAAAACTATTCATCAAGTGCTTGTCCAATAACTTTGCGATATGTGTGTTACTCTCATAGGACATTCTTGATCTCTTTGGGTTAAATCTATTCACCCAGAATAATTCTATTTTTTCTCATGGTAACATTACATCTTCCTTCAAGAAAAAGTAAATCACTAACACAAAATAATTAAATCATTCTTCCTAGACATATGACCAGTGGTCACATTACTTTTCTATCTATCATATAATTCCAATGAGAGGATACCATTTACCCTTTTGTCGAACTATGAGTTCCACTATTGCAAGTGAAGCTATGTTATGCAGAAGTCATGTACCCAATGTATCAACTTTCGAGTCTATTACAAATTGAGCTCAAGCTTTCAATACATCAAATTATACAAGTTACGTACATATAGTTCGTCACTTAATCAAGATTGAAGTCAGTCACGCTATAAACGTCACAAGTGAATAAATCCATAAATGGATCTAGGATTTATTTTACTTAGGTCATGTCCAATGTATTTCTAGTCTAAACAGTCACATTTGTAATACCCCTTAACCCCAAACCGTCTCTGGAATAGGGTTATGGAGCATTACCAGACATATCGGATAACTTATAACTAATTCACATATAAATAACAGACATAACATACTTTAATCAAATATGTCATATTAGTTCCATTTCATACTTATAACTAATTTAAACATCATTCTACAACCATAATCACAAGACTCTTATACTTAACCTGTACTTCACCTAGGTACATGCCACATTATCAAAACAAAGGTAAAATTTCTCTGAGGTCGGGATTGCTCTGGATGCTGGACCGGACACTGGCTTTCTACTAACCTGCGTACGGAAACAACCGTACGCTGAGTGTAGGTATACTCAGTGGTATTACCATAATTCAAATTTATAACATTAATCGATAAATTACATACATTCAATTTATGTCTACAATTATTCATTAATTATCTCATACTTTAAATTAAGTTGATCATTAATAACAATAAGCAATATTTCAATCTTGTATTTAATTGTATTCATACCTTATTTCACTATCTCGATTTTATTGGATTTTTTTCACGTCTCGTTCTAATAACTCATTCCAATTCATACAAATTTAGTCAATTTATCAACTCATTCATTATCCTTTCTATTTATATTCAATTTATACTTTTAATATTTTAATAATCAAATTAAAACATTTAGACTACATATTTCAATAATAATAATAACTAATTTTATAATATGGTATTCAAATTAACTCATCATACACTATTTCTTAATGCAATTTATACCATTAATCTTTCAATAAACATTTAATACATTAAATCAACTTGTTTCAACAACAACAATAATAATAATTATCTTTCAATTCGATTCGTTCATTTAAAATCAATTTACACTTATGATCTTTTAACACTCAATTTATACATTAAATCCATAAATAAATTTCAATAACTTGTATTCATTAAATTCACATATTATTTCACTATTTCAAATCATTTTATTTTCCCTTCTCATTTTTACATCATTTCATATTACCAAAAACTATTTCATAAAATTTATCATTATCTGTTTCTTGAACCATAATTCTCATATTCCATTTTCACATGTCAATTCAATGTCTTATTTCAAATCAATTTACTTCAATTCAAATTGCTTTTATTTTCCAATCGATATACCTTCAAATATTCACATAATTCATAATTCAATATCATTTCTCACTTCAATTCTTTTATTTTCCCCCTATTAACATGACTCGGACTTTGGCGGATACACGGATCCAACCAAACACACCAGTACGGCACCCAGTGCCTCATCGGATAGTTCGAAGCAATAGTTGACACCCAGTGTCTCATCGGCCAAGCCGAAGTAAGTTGGTACCCAGTACCTCATCGAAACTATCCGAAGTAACAGTATGACACCCAGTGTCTCATCGACTCGAGGTCGAAGTATCCCTGAACTCTTCCAGTCCTATGGCATGCCAACTATATCCGACTCAGCCCGACTAGTTAATAGGGTTTCCAAATCACATTTCAATTCAATCACTTTCCCATACTTTCAATTCAAATCATTCCAATTTAATCACCATTTGATTCAATACATTTTTCTATTTCAAATTCACTTTCGATTCAATCACAATTCAATTCAGATTCACTTCCCACTTTCTAATCAATAATACAATTCAATACCAATACATATTTCAGATATTCACATACAATCATACTCCGATTCAATTCAAACCATTTTTTAATCTATACACAATTCACATATTCACACATAATCATAATTTAATTCACTTTTATTCAATTCATATTTTTAATTCAGTTAATTCAATATCGATATTCACATTATTTTTATTTACTAAACATATTATTCAAAATTCAACAATTACTATCAATAAATTCAATACCAACACGTATCTATATATATATATATATATATATAATTTTTTTTTTCATTCAATTCAATCATGATACTCACCTCAATTTGCTTATCATGTATATTAATTTAAATTTCAACAATGAATAATTAAATTCGAATTATGGTAATACTAACCGAAATTTTCTCTCGAGTCACTCCTTGTTCATCTTCTCCTTTCCTTTCTCGGACAATGACTCTTGCATGACATTAGCTACGTAATTAAACAATTAAAAATCATTAATACACAATTCCATTAAAATATTTCCATTTATACCTAAACTTTACATAAACTCTAATTTAATCCCTTATCAATACTAATTTTATTTTTCCTAATCTAACTCCATATTCTCTCTTAATTCTCACTATATACTCATTTTAATTCTTCATTTTCATCATAAATCCCTAATTTCGAAATTCTCTCAATTTAGTCCCTATTAATTCAAAACTTATGTTTTATTTTACAATTCAACCTTTTACTATCTTCTAACTTAAAATTCAATCATTTTAACCCCTAATTCATCAATTAATTCAACATGAACAACATCTAATAATCTACTAACTTTCAAAATATCAACATAAATCAAGTAGTATTTATCTCTAGGATTTCAAAAATATCAAAGCTAAAAGAAAAGGGATTAAATTGACTTACCAAATTAACTTCAAGCTTAAAATCTCTAATTTTCCCTTTTTCTGTTCTTTCTTTCTTTGTCCTTCTCTCCTTTCTTTGTTTCGTTCTACTTCTCTGTTCTTTTTCTTTCTTTGTTTCCTTGTTTCTTTTATTTCTTTACTTTATGTTATAATAATAATATAATTACAATAAATATCTAATTAATAACTAATACATATATTACAAATGTATACATATTTTTTTTACACTTGTACTTAATCTATACCCTACACTTGTCATAAATTAATTTATTAATCACATAAATATCTTATTATTTAATTATTTATCTTTTAAATATCTATTTAATATACAATATAAATATTACAATTGTATATATTTATCTTTTTACACATGTATTTATAATTACCACACACTTGTCACTTTTTATGGTTTAATTATTAGTTTAGTCCTTTCATCTTTTTCTATTTTATAATTAACTTTCACAATCAATTCAATTTAGTCTTTTTATCTAATTACTTTTAATTCAAGCAAATTTAATTAATCGAAACCTAATTAACTACACAACTAGCTTCGTAAATATTTGTTAAAAATATTTACTAGTTCAATTTACGAGAACGGAGTCCGGAGAATGCACTTTTTTTTAATAATCACATTTGACTTGTAAATATTAAATAATAATATTTATGAGCTTACTTGTAGGATTTAGTGGCCCTGAACCACTATTTTCGACATCACTGAAAATCGGGCTGTTACAACATTTATGTCTTTATATTCTGGGAGTCATTTGCTCCGATACTGAAGACAAGATATCTCCCTAATTAGACTTGATAGTGTTGAGATCTAGTGCTTTTAGTGTAGTATTTCTGTTTATACAAGTACTTGTATTTTTTGAATAAATTGTTTTAATAAAATATCCATTAGTTACATTAATATCCTTTATACATTTTCCTCAACGGGTTTTGCACGCAAATCAAAATGAAAGTAAATATTGGCTCAATGATTATCTAATGTTTAACTAATACTAAGTGGTATTACGTGGTCAGATCGTAACATTGAAAGACAACTTATATTAGTAAATAATCTAAACATGTCCTTAGTCTAATTAAAAATGAGCAAACCAATTCAAAGACTAATATGTCATCTATCAAGTCCAACTAGGAAGATACCTTGTCTTGGGTATCGAAGAGGTTAACTCCCAGAAGATAAAGATATAGATGTGACTAATTGGATTGATAGTACATCAAACATGAGCCAAGTAATATATATCCTATATCCATTTATGGATTTATTCATTTGTAACACTCATAGTGTAGAATACCTTAATCTTGAGTTGATGATGGACTATGTATGCATGCCTCGTATATTTTTTGTAAATGAAAGCCTAAGTTCAAATAAAAAAGGAATCGAAAGTCAGTACTTTGGGTATACGACTTCTGTAGTATGTAGCATCATTCCACAATAGTAGAATTCATAACCCAACTAAAGGATAAATAATATCCTCTCCTCGGCATTACATGATAGATAAAAAGTCAAACTTGAGCATCAGTCATCTATCTTTGTGATAAATGATTTAATTACTACTTGATGATAATTAACTTTTCATGAAGGAAGATATAATGGTTACGATGAGATAAAATAAGATTACATTGGGAGAACAAATTTATCCCAAAGAGATTAAAAATATCCTATGAGAGTAACACACTTATGATAAGGTCATTGGATGAGCACTTATTAAGTAGCTTTTGTAATGATATATAATAAGGGAGAGCTCAGTGAAGATACTTTAGTGCAATGGCTTCATGACTAAATAATATTATAATTAATAGGCGAAAAGTTGAAACTTAATTATAAATTATTTGAGCCCTAATTATATATGTTCAATCAATCCCATCAATCCCTCCGCTAGCTCAAGATAACTAGAAACAAATTGCATGTAAACCAATGAATAAAAAGGAATGAAAATGATAAAGTAAGAGAAATAGATAGACCTGTTCATAGGTTGAGCCACCTGGCCCGGCCCGAAGGCTCGCCCGAAATGTGGGAGGGTTTGGGCAAAAATATAGTCCCGAAAAATATGCTTGGACAAAAAAATAAAGCCCAAAAAATGGGCTGGGCCTCGGGTAAGGCATTTTTGGCCCGAGCCCGACCCGACCCGACCCGAATTCACTAAATGACAAAAAATCAATTTTTTTGTTTTTAATATTATTTTCTTATTGTTTTCTCCCTACTTTAGTACCGTTTTACTATTATGTTGCTACAATTTTATTGTTATTGTTTGGATATTATATAAAACTTATTTTATTGTTAATTTTGTTATTATTTTAAAGACATCTGTTAATTTTGTTATTATTTTAGAGGCATTTGCTTGTTAAGTTGCATCTATCTTAGTGGTATTTAAGTATACATATTTTTTAAAATTTCTTTTCAATTTGTTAGGAAATATTTATTTTGATATTTTTAGTATTTTTGATGTATTATATATATTTTAAAATTATATAAAAATAATATAAAAATTAATATGGGCAGGTCGGGTTGGGCCCGTGTTTTAACATTTTTATTCGGGTCGGGCTTGGGTAAAATTTTAGGCTCTTTCAGGTCGGGTCCGAGCCTAGCAAATGGGCCTAACTTTTTAGTTTAGCCCGGCCCGGCCCATGCACACCTCTAGAAATAGATCACATGTATCACTATGTGAAATGAATGTGTTTTCTCGCTAAGTACAATAAATGACTTAGGAATTAATTTGAGATTCTTCAAATTATTATTTAATTAATTATAATTAAATAATTGAAATTCGAAGATAGAATTGAATTAATTAAGTTGTTATGAATTTATTGAATAATGAAATTAAATATATTTTCTCATAGATTCTATTACAGTAAAGTTGCTATAACTTTAACGGAATCAAAATTGGGTTGGAAAAATTATTTAGTTGATAAATTAATTTAGTTAATTTAATTAATTAAACTAATTGATTAAATAATTTTTTTGGGGGTAATAAAAAATAAATATATTGGAAAAAAATCCAATTTGAAAATGGTTTTCTTGTACAGGGGGAAATTAAAAATTTGAAAACCAACCCGGTTTGTGATATTTATAGCAATAAATCTTAGACTGGAATCATATTTTTTTCCGAATAAGTGGATCCTTGACGTTTTTTGAATTTCAACCAAACGATCTTCTCCACTATTCTCACACGACGAACTACATCGATTGTAGGCTCGAACCAATTGAATCAAAACACAAAACTAGAAAAAGTTTTCTTTTACTTTTTGGGTAAAAACGAAAATTCTCTCTTCTTTAATTGAAACCAGTAGAATTGTTATTCTAGAAAAATACATTTAGAAGTTGAGAATAAATTCTCTCTATTTTTCGGCATAGTAATAATCTCTCAAAGTTGTGTGTAAATAGTTCTACCTGTGCCATTTATTTATAGAGAGAAAGTAGAACCCTTGTTGAATTGTAGAGGTTTATTTCAAATAGAAAAAAATTTTCATAGTCCTACTAGGAGAGGGAGAGGGGCTAATAAAGTATGTTTCCCCTCATATGTATTATAATGAGAATTCGAACCTCTTATTGTATTGGACCCAATTATATGTGTTTTCTGAACTTTTAACCCAATAATTTATAATTTAATACAACCCAATACATATTTTTCTATTTTCCAAAATAAATATTAATTTTCCAATTAAATAATTTTCTCATCTCAATTTTACCCACAATAAAATTATAACAATTTTACCCTTGATAAAATTTCCAAGAAAATATATTTAATATTTCACAACTCAACTTTTTCACTGTGACCTAATGGTTTATTTACATTTTCGAACTATAAAACTGCTCAAAAATATAAACTCGTTCTTCCGATCATTTTTGAGTAATCCATGGACATTTACAAATGAATCATTTCTCATTTTTAATTTTCATTTTCATTTCCATTTTGAGAAAATCAAATTCATTTCCAAATGATTCAATTTCTCCATTTCGGAGAAAACCATAATCATTTCTGAATGTTTTCCGTTTCTCTATTTCTATTCATTCTATTCATTTCGATTCAAACATGCAATTTATTTCTGGTTTCAATGAGCCAGCGGAGGGATTGATTAGAAATATGTAATTAGGGCTCAAATGATTTATAATTTAGTTCAGAATTTTTGCCTATTAATTATAAAATTATTTAGTCACGAAGTCATTTCACTATAGTATCGTGATTGAGCTCTCCCTAGCAACATACCATTACGAAAGCAATTATTAGCCCTCGTCCAATGACCTTGTCATAAATGTGTTACCCTCATAGGATATCCTTAATTTCTTTGGGGTATATCCACTCTCCCAATATGATCCTATTTTATCTTATAGTAACCATTACATCTTCCTTCATGAAAAGTTAATTATTATCAAATAATAATCAAGTCATTCCTCATAAAGACGAATGACCCGTGGCCACATTTACTTTTCATTAACCATGTAATGCCAATGAGAGGATATTATTTACCCATGTCTCAAGTTATGAATTACTCTGTTGTGAATGACGCTACATGCTGTAGAAGTCGTACACCCAACGCACCAGCTTTCAATTCCTTATTTATTTAAACTCATGGTTTTACTTACATCAAAGTGTACGAGTTACTCATATGTAGTCCGTCATCTACTCAATATTTAACTATACCACACTATGAACGTCACAAGTGAATAAATCCACAAACAGATTCAGGATCTATTCTACTTGGGTCATGTCCAATGTACTGTCAGTCCAGTCAGTCACATCTATGTCTCTATCTTCATTCGTAAATGTACTCCAGTGGTCCCTCTATTAGAAGGACCTAATCAAATTAGTCCTTCTATATTAAATCAATTTATTTCTTATTATATTAAAAATAATTAAATAATGTCAAATTGGAATAGAGTTAATGTTTACTATTAAAAAAGTTTCAATTACTGTTGAATGAAGTTAATATTTATTTAAGTTTTTATGATTCTGTAAATAAAATCTTTTCTTAAGAATTGAACTGCAATTGAAAAAAATAAATTTCAAGACATTTTTTTATATGATAAATGTTAATCCTGTTACAGTTTGAACTTATTTGATTCTTTTTAATAGTATAAGAACTAAATTGATTTATTTAATAATAAAAAGACATTAACCTAAAGTAGTGACATCCAAGGTTGAACCTAAAGTTAATGAAAATTTGTTTATAAATCAATTAATGAATAATTTCTTCAATAAATAAATTTTTATAAAATTATTTACTTTTAGTACATTTTTAAGTAAATGTAAAATAATGATTTAAATAATGTTACATTTTTTTAATGATTCAATTCTCAAACCAACCATATCCTCTCAAAGTGAATAATAGTACTTAAATTTATTCGAACTCATATTTTTTAAGGTGTTACAACAACAATACTAACCAAGCTAAAATTCAATTGATGATTAATCTGATTAAATTATCAATTCTCAGCTCAACAATAATTAAGTAAAAATTAAAAAATAATAAAAATTATCGACCTATCCAATTGTCAGTCATTTGGTACTACTATTCAATGTTTCAAGCTACCTACTCTAAGCCCGGAAATAGGTCTACAAGAGAGACTACTTTAACCCAAAATGGCCGGTTTAAATTTGGGCCAACTCTATCCGCAAAACCCATAAAGGAATCTGGAATTTTCTAGCATTTTCATGGTCCGCAGTCTAAGCTTTGCGATGCAAATTTCTAGAAATTACTAGACAAGTTCTTTCCTCCTTATATATATATAACCTAATCATTGTTTATCCTTGACATAACGAAATTCAGCAATTTTCTCAGCATACGATCACTTGCTTTCGCTTAAAAATGGCAATGATTCCTACCATCTTTGGCAACAACAGGCGCAGCAGCGTTTTCGACCCGTTTTCGTTGGACTTGTGGGATCCCTTTAAGGAGTTCGATTTCCCAACAGTCACATCGTTGCCTTCACTTTCCCGAGAAAACTCCGCTTTCGTCAACACGCGCGTGGACTGGAAGGAGACACCGGAGGCACACGTGTTCAAGGCGGACCTCCCGGGGATGAAGAAAGAGGAGGTGAAGGTGGAGATCGAAGACGATAGGGTTCTCCAAATCAGCGGAGAGAGGCACGTGGAGAAGGAAGACAGGAACGACACGTGGCATCGAGTGGAGCGGAGCAGCGGGAAGTTCTCGCGGAGGTTCAGGTTGCCGGAGAATGTGAGAATGGGCGACGTGAAGGCTTCCATGGAAAATGGGGTTCTTACTGTCACTGTTCCTAAAGTTGAGATGAAGAAACCTGAGATCAAATCCGTTGAAATCTCTGGTTAATTGTGAAAACGTGTTTTTGAAATCTGTGGTTTCGTTTGTTATTTTTACGTTTTGATTGATGTCTCTGTTCCTTTTTGTTTGGAATAAGGTTTGATTATGTAAATCATTAATTTTAATGTCTGAGACTCTTGGTTTTTAAATTTTGTTTAGTGTTATTGTGTGAGTTATTACTTCTTCGAGACAAGAATTCAACAGAACCTTCATACTACTGATTCCCAAAAAGCTTCATGGTGAAACAGCAAAGGATTTTAGACCCATCAATGATAGAGTCATTACAAAGATCATTGTCAATACATTAAAACCGATTATGACACATGAACAAAGCTTATGACATGCTTAGTTGGGGTTCATTAAAGAGGTACAGAAAGCTACAAGCTTGTCGGGATAAGTGGGTAAGTTTGATTCTTACGAGTCTTAGTTTTGTCTAGTTAATGGGGATTATTGTGGCCAGGAGAGGCATTAGACAAGGAGATCCTTCTATGTCATAATGTACTCGTGCGTGTTGGAAAGGGCAGAGGAAGGAGAGCAGGTTCATGTCATTAAGATTAGCAGAGATAGAGTTCCTATATCGCATTTATTTTTTGCTTAGGATAGTTTTATCTTCTTCCAAGCGAATTTAGAAGAATGCCAACATGTTAAAAGAATCTCGGATTAGTTCTATCCATTTTCTGGCGAGATTATTAACATGGATAAATCAGAATTGGTGGTGAGCAGAAATTGTCATACTAGATTCATGAGAATGTTTTATCTGGCATAAGATTGAATTCTTCCGATACAGAACAAACTTCAAGGATGGAAGAAAAATCTGTTGTCTGCTGGTGGGTAACAATATGCCGATTTATCATTTATCATGCTCCAAAGCCCTCGATAGATTGACAATATAACTAGAGATTTCTTTTGGAATACTTGTCATGACTCTAGGAAATTGCATATGAAAAATTAGGAAAATGAAGATGATGAATCAGGCTCTGCTTGCGAGTCAAGCTTGGCGAATTTTCAAAGAGTCTAGCTGGCTGGTACAAAATACAATCTTAAAGAAATATTGCAAAAGGAGTCATTTTGAACCTGCGGATTCTTGGATTTGGAAAAGCCTTTTGTTCGGTAGGTATTTGTGTAATCAAGGGCCTGATTGGTAGATATGGAGTGGTGACCAGATTCTTATATTGGATGATTCACTCCTTCTAAGAAATGCTTAGACAAGCAGAGAAGAATCTGATTTGGTTGGGTTGAGAGAGTTAATGAATCTTACGACTTTGGCATGGCTCACTACTGACAATGTTGTCAATAATGATTTTGCAATGGCCCTATTCATTTGGAAATTCACTACTGAAGGGGAATATTCAGTTAGTTCAGGGTGTCAATAGAGGCTTACGTATAAAGTGATTTCATTTCTTTGGAAAATTTGTATAAGCTGCTTGCTTACTAAAGAGGAATTAGGAAAAAGGACTGATACCATTTGCGATTTTTGTAAAAATCAAACTGAGAATGCTAATCATTTGTTTCTCTCTTGCCCTTTAGCTAGAGCTGTTTGGTTAGGGCCGAATATTGGTTTGAAGGAGATTTCATTCTCCAAAATGGTTGTTCGCAAAGGGAAGTCAATAATTAGGGATAATGTCACGTGGAGCTCGAAAGATGTCCTAGAGATGGTGAGCATTCTATGGAGCATCTGGTTTCACTAGAATGGCTGTTGCTTTAAGAGTTACAAACCAAAGCCAATGCAACTGTTGAGGAAAGCTAAGAATTGTCTGTTTGCGTTTGAATCTAATGTGGAGCAAAAAGATTTGTCTTTTACTTCCAGGATAAGATCGTTTAAGTTGGATTAATATGGGGGAAAGAAACGGGGCAGGAAGTTGTTATGGGTTCTTCTGCATGAAGAAAGGGAATGTTGTTACTGGTATTGCTTTCGTGCTAGCAAGAGCGGATGATACTTCAGTAGTACTATGTGTTTTAATGGTTCCCAACAGACAAAACTATTTCTGCTAAGGGAGACGTTGATCCATGCAAATAATGGTGGTCTCATAGTGACGGTTCCAAATGACAAATACAAGATATTTTAAAGAAGGAAAAAGAAAGAGCTAACTGGAGAGTGGAGACTTCAACCACTGATTAAAAATGTAAAACATTTGGGCAACATAAGCCTGTCAGGGGGTCGCAATAGACTCAACAACTATTGGAATAGAGAGGTTGATAGATGGGCATCAGTACCTGCAAATTTCAGAATGAATTTTCGTTTTCCTAGTTAGATACTTATCGCTTCCTAATTTTTAAAAATATGCTGAGAAAAGACTTATTTGAAAAAATAGGCTGTTTTTTTTTTTTTTAAAAACCCCTAATTAAACTAATTACTTACTTAAAAGTCTCGTGCACTAATCCTATTATTTCTAAAATTTCCTAACCTAGATTTATCTTCTAAATTGCTCTTGCTGGTTTGACCCCAGCTTTGTACTAAACTATACTGAGTTGCCCAACCTAATAAAATCTTAATAGTTCCTAAAAAGTTTCAAGAAAGACCTTAAAAGGCAAAGGTCTTTATTCTTCCAAATCCGTCATGCTAGCAATCCAAAAAGGGTTGACCATGGAACCCCATTCACTAGTCTCCATCCCAAATTCTTTAAATTTGTGTTAATCCATTCGGAGCTGGTTCCTAAGAAGAATAGTGCACGGTAGTTTCCTTGTACAAAGTAATGCCAAATTTCTTTAGCGACTGGACAGTCCCTAAAGACATGCAAAATATCTTCTGTTTCATAGTGGTAAACTGGGCATGACGTATTTCGTCCAATGCCCCTCCGTACATGTTCTAGGTTAGTAAGCAGTCTATGCTTGTAAGTTAACCATAAAAAAATATCAAACGCGATGTGGTCTTTGATATTTCCAAACAGCTCTCCACCTATCATCTTGTGTGTTCCACGTGTCTTTCATCATTATTTGATACGCGCTTTTAACCGAAAATCGTCCATTTGTTGTGTGTGCCCAGAAAATACCGTCAGGACCTGCTAGTGGGTGTGGGGGAGGAATGCTTGTGATTCTTTTGACAATATATTCCGACAACCTTTCCCTAAAAGCTTCCAAGTTCCATGCTCCATCTATTGTTACCATTTCTTTAAGGAAACAGTCCATAAGTGGCCTACCCAGGGGGAATACATATGTTTTAAGTGGCCCTAACTTTGGCACCCATGGATCCACCCAGCGGTTAACCGTGGTTTCAGTCCTGACTGACCAACACAAATTTTCTTTTAATAAGGGCCAGAATTTTGCAATCTTTTTTCAAATAGCTAAACTATTCCTTCGCATGATACTTTTGGGAATTGTTTCTCTCATCCCATATTTTGTGCGTAAAACGTTGACCCAAAAAGCCAAATCTTTTGAGACAAGATTAAACCCTAACTTAAGTAAAAAAGTAGCATTCTGATCTTCTAAGTGCCAAAGACCCAGACCCAGACCCAGACATTATGAAGTTCTCTGCTTTACTTTGATTTGTATACCGTGCTTTGTATAATCTCTATTTGAATTAGTTATACACTGAGCCTTGTAGCTCACCCCTTTTGTTTTGTCTTTATCTGTTCTGGTAACCCTCTGACTTAGTACCAGACGGCGTGTGGGAGCTCGAATGGTTTTCACACTTAATGTAATTATGTGGTTTTCGTAATTGTTGTTTTGAGCTTTTGGGCCTGTAATCTGGTATTTCGTTTTTGAATCTCGTTTTGGGTTTGTTAATTCAATGGTAAATAACGTTTTCAAGCATGGAACCACAAAATCACTTAAGTCGACAAAATGAATTCGGTTTTCAAATCAAGACTTCGGAAAAGGTTTTTCCACTGCAAATCGAGCAATATTTTGATTGTTTCAAAATACTTTTTGGAATCAGTTTTTCAACAAGTTGATGTAACCCTCTGGTTCTAACTTCTTGGTCAGATTGGCGTGTTACACTAAAATACCTTTATATATAATATTAGTTTAAATACATGTGAGAATAAAATTGATATTAATAATTGCTCTAATAGAATTATACTTAAAAAATTATTAGTATTTTAAAAAATAAAAATTCGTATCCTATTTTGATAAAAATATAAAAGAATTGAAATTTGTGACATATCAAATTGGTTCGGAGTTGAATGTAGCTTTGATTTTTTTTTTTGAACATTAAGTTCATTGTAGGTTTTTATCATATCTACTTTTTTTGATACAATACCTAAAATTACCCATAGCCCTTCCCAACCCTTAAATAAAAGGATAATGCGCTTCAGCGCACTCGAACTTATGTTTTCCTACACTATCAACAATGCCGATGCCAATCGAGTTAAGATTCAATCCGCACAACTTTGATTTTTTTAGTTGGGTTCAAACGTATAAATTAATATTACGTTGGTTATGTATGAAGTTGGGTTGGAGGAAAAAACTGGCCGCACGTTGTCATCTTTAATATTTTAGTTTAAAGGCTTAATGATAAATTTAGCTACTAACGTTTGCATGTTTTGTCAAAATGACCCAAATTGTATTTATGAGCCTTTTTTGGCCATCAACCTTTGTTCTTTTTTTCAATCCACTTTTTCTATTCTAATAGATTTAATGAATAAATTCAAGGTTTTAATTTTTCTTTTCTTTCAAAAGGTTTTAATCTTTCATACATTTATTTATTGAGAAATTTTTCTACTGAGTTAATTTTTTTAGATAATTACGAGTTATTTTTTAATTTAATGTATTATTTATTTATTTTATTATTTTTCACATGTAATTATTGTACAAACCCAAAATTTGCCCAGCCCATATACAAATGATAAAACCAAATTTAAACTAAAACCAAAATAAATGAAACAGGCCCAAATTGCCAAACCCAAAAACAGGCCCAACAACTTAAAAGCTAACCCTAGCCCAAAACAAAAGAAAAACAAAACCCTAGGCAGCAGCCAAGCCTCAGCCGCAGCACTCCAACGGCAGCCTCCGCACGCGCCGCCTTCCCCGCACGTGCCGCCACGTTCGTACCTGTAAAAGGACTAGGAGAGTCCAACAACAACACAAACAGTGTAAAAGTAGAGAAGATAGGAAACTTCGGGCTATAAAAAGGCCCCGAATTTATGTATTTTAACACACACGAATGAATCAAAAGAGATTGGAAAGAAATCAGTTCAAATATCGAGCATTCACAAAGGTGGTTATTTTATTTTTTCAGCTTATTTATTATTTATTGTTCCTTTTCTTTTCTTTTCTTTTAAAACGAAAATTGAAAATCGTACCTTTTTGAGGAGGAGGTGCCGATTCCGATGAAAATCGGTGTTTTTGGAGTCCGGGAGTCAAAAAAACAAAAAAAATGGGTTTTTGATTTTCCGGCCACTGTGTACAGCGGAGCCATGGCCGGATCCTGGGGAGAGGGAGAGAATTTATTATGTATTATTTTAAATTTCTTTTTATTATTTCTTTATTTCAAAATTTTTACATGTTTTTAAAATTTGTTATGGAAGTTATTTATTTCTGAATTATTGAGTATATTATTCATTGTAACTTGTTTTGTATGTTATTTACCTTAAATTGTTGTACTATTTACTTTAAAATTGTATTATATATTATTCCCTTGCTTCTTCTTTGATTAATTGAGATGATATGTGCCATCATGAGTGCCAATTGCCCATTTGTATTTTAATTTGTTATTATTCATCAATGTAACTATAGATTTATGATTTGTCTTTCATATTACCTTAATTTCTACTCCTAAGTCTGTAAAATTTTCTTTAAAAATGCTGTATAACAAGATTTGCAATACATGGTATTTGGGATGACAAGAAGTCGTGCTCTAACTTACGGGGCTTCGGTTTTCTCGTCAAACCTCGATAATTAAACTTTTTAAAAATTTCAAAACTTACGTTTTTAATAAAATTAAAAGCAAGTTGCATGTCATATTTGGAACTCCGAGAAGTCGTGCCTTAACTTACGAGGTTTCGGTTTTCTCATTGAACTAAGATGACCAAACATTTTCAGATTTCAAAAATACGAAATTTTGATAAATTTTTTTAGGGTTAGCTTATTCTCAAGGATTCAAATGTTGTATCCTAACTTACGGGATGCGACACTTTGTCGCCTTGAGATGAGGAAACCTTTTCTACATTCATTCAAAAATTTTTTCCTCCAAGTATTGTTTTTAAAATTGGCATCAATAAAAAAGGATCATAATTTTAAATTTCTTCTCGAATTTTCAATCATTCGACTTTAAGAATTCAATAATTAATTTGGTACCAATTTTGGGCGTTACGAGGGTACTAATCCTTCCTCGTACGTAACTGACTCCCGAACCTGCTTTTCTAAAACTCGTAGACCAAAATCGTTTTTAGGTGATCCAATCACACTTCAATAAAAGATTGGTGGCAACTCTATTTTTCATTTTTAAGTCGACAACTAATTTTTGTTTTAAAATATGGTTTCGACAGCTTGGCGACTCCACTGGGGACTTGTTAGGGAGTCGAGCCATAAATTGATTAATTTTGGTCTTATGGTCGAAAAATCTAATTTTGTTTTAAATTACGATTTTTTCCTTCGCATTCATTGGTTTTCATCATGGCATGCTTGCTTGGTTTAAGTCTGTTAGTGTATTTGCATTGCATTACATGATTTGGACGATTTTACCCTCTAAGTGGGAGCGAGAAACTAGTCCTTCGTGAGGTTTTCACCTCCGTGCAGGATAGTAGACCGCTTTCGGAATACATCCGTACCTATGTCTTCGTTAGATTTTCATCTCCGTGCAGCCATAGGGAAATGTATTCCCTTGAACTGAACTCGGTCTATATGAGCCTATAATGGGTGAGGATCGAGGAATATGCTGGTTCGAGTACCTTTGCTCTAGAAGCTAAAACCTTATGTAGTGAACTTTAGAAACTTGCCTTAGGTAGAACTATACCAAACCCTAGTAGATTCCTGAATAGGTACTTTATTATTTCCTGTTTGTTTTGAATTTTGTTTTTATACATGATACTAACTTTTGTGTGTTTTGCTCTGATTGCATGGCATTTTGACTACATAGCATTTCATCCTAAAAGGCGTCGGTTCATATTCGGTTACTAGATAGAGAGCTTATCATGGAAAATGGATTTCTTGATAAAGTGGAGGATAATGCGGCTGCCCAAACCTGGTCTGAGGCAACACAGCGGGAAAAAAGTGATAGTTTGGCCGAAGGATATGTATTAGAGTTGTGAGACTTCAGTCGTATTAGTGTAACCCAGAATAGTTTGTAGGAATTAAAGGAAATTTGGGATCAGTGGAATGATGAGGTCAAGTAGCTTTTTTACTCTAGCTATGGAGATCTGCCTTATCTGCTTGACATAAAGGTGGACAAACACTTGTTTTGTGCCCTCGCCCAGTTTTGGAATCCTACTTATAGTTGTTTCACTTTTGGGGGAGGTGATCCGATACCTACAGTGGAGGAGTACATGGCTTTACTTCATTGCTCGAAGATTCAAGCAGATAGAGTTTACTCGAGAGCTGTCAATGTCCCAACCTTTTTGAAGAAATTGATAAATATTACCGGGATGAGCGAGCAATGGGTTGCAGCGCGGATTAAGCAGAAGGGGGATAGCAAATGTATTTCTTAGAAAAATTTGAAGGATCTAATTCTAGCACACCCAGATGCGAAGAAGAAAGTTGATGTCTTTGCCTTGGGTGTCTACGATTTAGTTGTATTTCCCAAAGCCTTGGGACACGTTGATGAAGCAGTCACCGATCTTTTTGACCGACTTGATAAGAGGGTTACACCAGTCACGGTAATTTTGGTAGAAACCTTCAGATCGCTGAACGAATACCAGAGAGCAGGTGAGGGTAGATTCATCGGATGTGCGCAGCTCTTTTTAGCATGGTTCCACAGTCACTTTTAGAAAGTTGATAAGGTTTTTTATCGGGTTTTCTCCGAAAATTATTCACCTTTGAAGGAGATAGTGGCTATACCGAGGCGGGATGATATCTCAGAGGAAAAATAGAGGGAAATTCTTCAGAATCTTTGAGAAGAGGATATCGAATGGAGAGCTCCTTGGATGCTTCCAGATGAGATCTTATATAGATGTGGTAATTTTGATTGGGTCCCCCTACTTGAGATTTGGGGAGCTGTTGGCTATGCACCGTCACTAGGGCTAAGATAGTATACGTCAAGGCAGTTCGTACCTGAAACTCAATGACTAGCTCAGTGTGAATTTTCATATAAAGGCGATGGTTATAAAAAGTAGATTCGAGAGATGTCCAATGCCTGGAATCAGACTCGACAGATGAAGAGATTGGCAGTAGGTTCGATAACGACCTCTGAATATATTGAGTGGTGGGGTAGAAGGATTAATGATAACATCTCTGGGCCAAGTCAGGGAGACAGTCAGCCGACACGGAAACATCCGCAAGTTGTCCCCTCCGAGTTAGAAATTATAAAGTACGATTTTAAAAGAAGGAATGCAGAGTTAGAAAAGAAGATAGAACAAATGGAAGAAGAGAAGATGAATTTGAGACTTGACATGGATGTTCAGAAACTAGAAACCGAAAAATTAAGAAAATGGAAGAATAAGGCTGAGGGAGATTTGGATAGTTTGAAAACAGACTATAAGAGGTTGCATTATTCGATGAAAGCTGCCGGGTTGGGGAAAACTTCAGAGCAGTGGTTTTAGGAAATTTAAGAGGAAAAGATCAAGGCCGATAGATGGGAAAGGAAGTTCCAAGAGGCCCAGATGCGAAATGAGACCCTAGAGAAGAGTTTGTTAGAAAGCCAAAATGAAAAAGGTGAGCTAAAAGCTAGAGTGGCTGAACTTGAGAAAACTCTTTATCAGCATCGAAATCGTAATTCTGTAATGGAGCTAAGAGCAAGTTTAGACAAGATTGAGCAAATGAAAAGAAGAGTAGAAGAATTAGAAATGGCATTACAAAGCTGTGAAATGCGGATTGAATTTCTTGAAACCAGTGAAGAGCATAAAAAAGAACAGCGCATTTATTGTCAGAACCAAGTCAGAAACAGAGATCACATTATAGGAGAGGCTGTGACTCAGATTCGAGAGGTAGCAGATTACTTACAGACTTTGGCAGTACAAGCTGATATACTGAGTGTAAAGTACGAGCTGGAATCAGACCGGGGGCTGGAGTTAGCTTCGCTGCTTAGGAAAATTAAAGCCTTGAGTGTTAGGGCTAAGCCATATATGTAATTTGTTTTATGTAAAGAATTTTTTATTTTCTGGTAAGGTTTTCTAAATGGAATTGAATTTAAATTGACGCCTTTCTGCATTCATTTCATGCATTTGCATTACATTACATTATATGCATTAAAGTCCACCAAAATGTCCTAATTAGTTAAAATCATTTCAGTTTATCTGGCAACTGGCAAAAAACTTACCAACCAAACATCGTTACGGTACCCAAGCTAAGATAAAAGACATGGACCAAAGATTAAAAAAACTCGAACAAATGCAAAGGGAGATGCAGGACCAGCTACAAGCGCAAATGCAAGAGTAGATAGCTAAGATCTAATAGGAAATGACGGACAAAATGCTAGAATCCCAAAAAAGCATGGTGACCCAGTTGACCCAATTATTAACTGAGGAAATAGATAAAGGGAAAGGCCCCATAACCAACCTCAGTGAAGATAATGATGAGCCACTATATCCTCCAGGTTTTACTCCACCTAAGGTACAGGTCCAAGCTGAGATGTACCCGCGGAGACCATCCGTCACAATTAGGCCTCAGGCCGATGCTTTGATGCCAATGAACTTTCAAACTGGATCAAGTTCAAATCTAAAAAATAACCCAGCTAACCCAGTGATCCCCAATTTTGATGAGGTGGCAAAAAAGGAAAAAGCTAAGGCGGAATTGCCAAAACAGCTAGAGGACAGGTGTAGATGGCTGGAGGAAAAATTCAAAGCGATGGAAAGTGTTGATAGTCATCAGGGAATTGACGCTAAAGATTTGAGCTTGGTTCCAGATTTAGTTCTTCCGTACAAGTTCAAAATGCCAGAATTTGAAAAGTAAAACGGGACCAGTTGCCCTGAAGCTCACGTCACCATGTTTTGCAGACGAATGGCTGGATATATTAACAATGACCAGCTACTAATACACTGCTTTCAGGACAGCTTGGTAGGGGCAACATCCAAGTGGTACAACCAATTGAGCTGTACCAGGATTAGTTCGTGGAGGGACCTAGCACAAGTATTCATGAAGCAGTATAGTCATGTCACAGATATGAATCCTGATAGAATTACTTTACAAAACATGGAGAAGAAGCCTAGTGAGAGTTTTAGGCAATATGCATAGAGATAGAGGGAGGTTGTCATCCAAGTTCAGCCATCGCTCCTATAAAAAGAAACCACGATGCTCTTTATCAACACGTTAAAAGCCCCATTCATCACACACATGCTAGGGAGTGCCATAAAGAGTTTTTCAGATATAGTCATGAATGGCGAGATGATTGAGAATGCCATAAGATGTGAATGATAGATGTCGAAGAAAGTAACAAAAGGTCAACCTTAAGGAAAAAAGAAAACAAGGTGAACAACACGAGTACATACAACAAAGATTACTCGAAGTCGATCACGGTAAATCAACCAGGAAAGGGGGTTGCCAATCAGCAAGGCTCATCAAGGTAGGAATCGGGTACAAGATAAAACAATGAGAGGCTCCAGTTCACGCCAATTCCAATGTCGTATAAGGAGCTATATCAAAGTTTGTTCGATGTACACGTCGTTTCCCATTTCTATTTAAAGCCCTTGTAGCCTCCGTACCCTAAATGGTATGATGCAAACGCATAGTATGATTATCATGCGGGAATTACGGGGAATTTTATAGAAAATTGCACTACTTTTAATAAACTGGTTGAAAGGTTTATCAATTTGGGTATTGTCAAATTTGACGATTCATCCAGTACAGAGAATCCGCTACCCAATCATGCTGTTAATGGAATAAACATGATGAGTGAGGCTATGGGGAGAAGAATCATGGCAGACGTTGCAAAAATAAAAACTCCCCTGAGAAGGGTCTGGAAGGAGATGATCAAAAGGGGTTAATTGTTCCAGATTTAGGGGAAAGATGTGAAGAGACGAGGAATTACTGTGAGTTCCACCATAAAGAGGGGCACGAAATCCAGGAGTGCAAAGAGTTTAAAGTCCTAGTTCAAGGCATGATGGATGACAAGGGAGTGGAATTCTATGAAAAAATCAAAGAGGAGGGAAGTATATGTGCGTCCGAGTCTACAATGAAGGTTTCAAAGGTGAATCATCCTGTGGTTATCATTTCAAGACCAAAAAATAATGACGCTGGGGTACTAGTAGCACCGAAAATCACAATTCAGAAACCCGCAGCCTTTTCTTACAAGAACAGTAAGAAGGTCCCGTAGAACTATGAGTGCAATATAACCATCCTGGGAAGGGAGACTTCAGTCGGTGCTTTAAAAAAAATTAGGGTATAGATTCTTGTACACATAGTGAGAGATGTTATAACGGATAGGAAATGAGAGAACAAAGGAACGAGAAGGCAGTCGAGCCCATCAATGAGCCAGTAGGGGAGGAAAAGGCCAAAGAATTCCTTAAGTTCTTAAAGCACAGTGAATACAGTGTGGTAGAATAGTTGCATAAACAACCAGCTCGCATATCTGTACTAGCTTTGCTCTTGAGTTCGGAAGTACATCGAAGCGCGTTAATGAAAGTGTTGAATGAAACATATGTGGCCAATGATATCTCTGTCAGCAAATTAGATCGGTTGGTTAGCAATATAAGTGTCGATAACTTCATATTCTTCAATGACGATGAAATACCATCTGGAGGTATGGGGTCTACTAAAGCTTTGCACATTACTACCCGATACAAATGGTACACCTTACCTAGGGTTCTGATTGATAATGGATCAGCGTTAAATGTACTACCTTTGTCCACACTTAACAAGTTGCCAGTGGATAACTCGCATATGAAGTCGTGCCAGAATATAGTGAGGGCTTTTGATGGCACTGAGAGGAAGGTTATGGGGAGAATTGAAATACCCTTATTAATTGGTCCAACTATCTATGAGGTAGACTTCCTTGTGATGGACATCAGACCTTCCTACAATTTTTTGTTAGGAAGGCCATGGTTACATTCGGCAGGGGTTGTACCTTCGTCACTACATCAAAAGCTGAAGTTGATATCAGATGCTCGATTGGTGACGATAAATGTCGAAGAGGATATTGTTGCGGTCATAACCAGTGATGCGTCGTACTTGGAGACAAATGATGAGGCAGACGAATGTTCTTTTCGGTCTCTGGAGTTTGTGAATGCCACATTTATTACCGAGGGAAGCAGGATGTCGGTGCCAAAAATGTCCAAGGCTACAAGAATGGGTCTACAGTTGATGGTAAGAAGAGGAGCCTGGCCGGGAAAAAGACTAGGGAGACATCTTTAGGGAAGAGTTGAGGTTCCAATGTTGAAGGACAAGTATGACCATTTTGGCTTAGGGTACAAGCCAAATACAAGACAAAGAAGGAAGGAGATAGAGAAGAGGTAAGAAAGAAGAAGGGCACGCATAAATGGGGAGGAAATCAAGTGGGAACCGATGATATTCCTTCACGTATCTGAAATTTTTGTGTCAGTTGGAATTATCCATTCCGAGCGAAAGACGCCAATGAGAGAAAGTATTGAAGAGATGTTGAGAGCCTTTCATATCAATACCATAGACACGGCTGAAAGAGAGATCTTGTTAGAAATCCGCCCTTACGAACCTAGGAGCGAGCTAAATAATTGGACCGCGGAAGAAATCCCTGTAGTCTTTAGAGCTTATTTAGAGTAATGTTCAGAACATTCTTGTTGTTTTTAGCCTAAAATGATAGGATTTCCTTTGTGAAATAGGCTCATGTCTGAACGTTATTATTCTAATAAAATACATTTTTGCATTCACTTTAAGCAAGTATTCTTTTATTCTTTCATTTGTTTGAGATTGTCTTCCAAATCATTCTTTCATTACATTTATAATCATATTGTACAAATGGTTATTCATAAATTCATATATTCTTTGTATACTCTTTGGTACCCACTGTAGGTCCCCAAATATCAATGACATGAGTGACGCTGTTGCAAACTCAGAATTTCCTTTTGAACGAGACATGTGTTTAGAGGGATCACATGACTTTGAAGATGACGTAGATTGTGGTTTATCTCCGGACTTGTTGAGGATGGTAGAACAGGAATAAAGACAAATCCTACCTCACAGTAGGGGTGAGCATTCGATCGAATTGAATCGAATCGAATCAAAAATTTTTGAGTTAATCGAGTTTTCGAATCTCATTTTATCATCCTAACTTTATTTGAAGTTTTCTCGAATCGAGTCGAGTGAGATGGAAATCGAATCGAATCGAATCGAATATATTTGTTCGAGTTAAATTTTAAAAAATAATTTTGGGTCCTTGTAACCATTGTCACCCATCGTAATAAAATTTGTCCACCTTAATTAAATTTTTTATTAACTTTCATCACCTCATAATTTATTTATTAAATTTTTATATACTGGTTAGCTTCTTTTCTTGTTTAGTTGTTTCAATTATCTTCAGATTCTTGTCACTATGTATTTTGGAATTAAATAATATATTAAATGTAAAAATATGATTTTTTAATAAAAGTTATTTTAAAAATAAAATGTGAAATTGATACCAATATAAAATTTTAACACGAATATTTTATGACATAATTAACAATTCAATTTTAATATAAATATTCAATATGACTAAACAATTCAATAATATAAATAATATAAAATGTGAAATTTAATTTAATAATATAAATAGTAGATATAAATAAAATTATTACTATTTATGTTTACTGATTTTTTTTGGATAATTTTGATTTTTTATTTGAGAGTAAAGGGTGAGAAGTAAAAGTTTAGGGGAAAATAAAAAGTTTTGGGGAATAAAAGTTTGAGGGAAAGCAAATAGGGAGGAGTAAAATTTTGGAGGGAAAATATTAAAAAAAATTGGAGGGGGGAGGGTTTGGGGTAGATTGGAGGTGGGATGGGAAGGGAATAAAAGTTTTAGGGGAAAAGTGGGAGGAAGTAAAAATTGTGGGGGAAAATAAAAGGTTTTGAGGGTTTTTGGGAGTAAAATTTTGAGAAAAGTAAATGGGAGAGTAAAATTTTGGTGGGAAATGGATTTTGGGTAGATTGGGGGGTTAGGAGGGGAGGGGAGTAAAAGTTTTGGGGGAAAAGTGGGAAGGAGTAAAAGTTTTGAGGGAAAAGTAAAAAGTTTGGGAGTTTAGGGTAAAAATGTAAAATATTATAGTTTGATATTCGAATTATTTGAATTATTTGAGTTATTTGAATTCAAAAACTCAACTCGATTCGAACTCGAAATTCGAAAAAAATTCGAGTTGATTCGAATAACTCGATTAACTCGAATAACTCGATTCGTTTAACTCGAAATTCGAATTTTTTTCAATTTTTTCGAGTCGAATCGAGTTTTGCTCACCCCTACCTCACAAGGAGTCAATAGAAATTGTGAGCTTGGAAGAGGGAAAAGAAGTGAATATTGGAACTGACATTACCACAGAGACGAGGCGAGACCTCATTGAGTTACTCTAAGAATTAAAAGATGTCTTCGCATGGTCATATCGGGATATGTCGGGATTAAGCACTAACATCGTAGTGCATCGCCTTCCTATAAGAGAGGATTTCAAGCCAGTACAACAGAAACTCAGAAGGATGAGGCCTGATATTGTGCTAAAAATAAAAGAGGAAGTCAAAAAGTAGTTTGATGCTGGGTTCTTACAGGCGATCAAGTACTCCGAATGGGTAGCCAATATTGTCCGAGTCCCTAAAAAGATGAGAAAGTAAGAATGTGCGTGGATTACAGGGACCTGAACAAGGCCAGCCCAAAAGATAATTTCCTATTGCCTCATGTTGACACTCTGGTGGATAATACAGTAGGCTACTCTCTGTTTTCCTTTATGGACGGCTTCTCTGGATACAATCAGATAAAGATGCATCCCGAAGATATGGGAAAGACCATATTCATCACCTTGTGGCGAACGTTTTGCTATAAGGTGATGTCGTTTGGTTTAAAGAATGCTGGGGCAACATATCAAAGATCCATGGTAGCCTTATTCCATGACATGATGCACAAAGAAGTCGAGGTTTATGTTGACGATATGATTGTAAATTCTAGGATGGAAGAAGAACACATGCGGGTCCTGAGAAAGTTGTTTTTAGGACTGAGAAAGTTCCAGCTCAAGCTTAACCCAACGAAATGCACTTTCGGATCTAGGTCAAGAAAACTGTTGGGTTTTATAGTCAGTGAAAAAGGAATCAAGATCGACCCAAGTAAGGTCAAAGCGATACGAGATTTACCTCTGCCACATACTCAGAAGGAAGTTCGAAGTTTCTTAGGGATATTGAATTACATTGCTCGGTTCATTTCACAACTAACTGAGAAATGTGACCCCTTATTCTATCTTTTGAAGAAATATAATCCAGGTGAATGGGATGAGGAATGCCAGGAAGCTTTTGACAGGGTAAAACAGTACTTGTCCAACACTCTAGTACTGTCACCACCTAGCCCCGATAGGCCACTGATACTGTATTTAACGGTGCTTGACAATTCCATTGGATGTGTGCTACGCCAACATGATGAGACAGGAAAGAAAGAAAGGGTGATATACTATCTCAGTAAAAAATTCACTGATTGTGAAATGAGATACTCGCCTGTTGAGAAATTATGTTGTGCTTTGATTTGGACGACTCGGAGACTGAAGCAGTACATGTTGTACCATACGACTTGGCTAATTTCAAAATTAGACCCTTTAAAGTATATGATGGAGGCGACTGTTTTGAATGGGAGGATGGCCAGATGGCAGATTTTACTTTCTAAATTTGACATAGTCTATGTGGCCGTGAAAGGAGTTGCAATAGCTGACTTTCTAGCTACTAGAGCCTTGGAGGATTACGAGCCCTTAAATTTTGATTTTTCGAATGAGGACTTGATGTATGTGGCAGTCACTGAAGAAAATTCCTAAGGGGGTCACATTTGGAAGCTAAACTTTGATGGAGCCTCAAATACTGTGGGCAATAGAATTGGGGCAGTCTTAGTATCCCCAAACGAGGATCATTATCCTTTTACTTGCAAATTAGATTTTGATTGCACAAACAACATGGCAGAGTATGAAGCATGCATCATGGGCATTCGTGCGGCTATAGAGCGTGAAATCAAAGTACTAGAGGTATATGGGGATTCTGCATTGGCGATATACCAACTCAAAGGTGAATGGGAAATGAGAGATCCCAAATTAATCAGTTATCGAAAGCTGGTTCTCGAATTGATTGAAGAGTTTGATGACATTACTTTCTGCTATCTCTCACGAGATGAAAACCAAGTGGCTGACGCGTTAGCCACTCTAGCCTCCATGATTAAAGTGAACAGACAGGAGGATATGAAGCCTATCCCGATGAGCATCTATGAGACCTCAGCTCATTGTTGCAATATCGAAGAAGGAGAAAAGGATGACAGCCCTTGGTATCAAGATATATTACGATATGTGAAGAATCGTGAGTATCCTGACCAGCAGCTGAGAATGATAAGAGGACTTTGAGAAGACTAGCCATTGACTATGTCTTAGATGGGGAGATTTATATAAAAAAGGGAAGGATCAAGTACTATTAAGATGTGTGGATGCTGTGGAGGCTAAAAAAAAAATCTTGGAGGAGGTTCATGTGGGTATTTGCGGAACGCATGCTAGTGGTTTCACAATGGCTAGATAGATTATGAAATTCGGGTACTACTGGTTCACTATAGAAGGAGATTGCATCAATTATGCTAAGAAGTGCCATAAATACCAAATTTATGGTGATAAAGTGCATACGCCTCCTTCGCCTCTTCATATTATGATTTCTCCATAGCCTTTCTCCATGTGGGGTATGGATGTCATTGGGCCAATATTGCTGAAGGCTTCTAAAGGGCATCGTTTCATCTTTGTGGTTATTGATTACTTCACTAAATGGGTAGAAGCTACTTCGTATGCTAATGTCACAAAGTCAGCAGTCAGTAAGTTCTTGAAAAAGGAGATCATATATCGATATGGAATGCCCGAGAGAATCATATCTGACAATGCGTTGAATTTGAACAACAGCTCAATAGCAGAGGTCTACAGTTAATTTAAGATCAGACACCATAATTCGTCACCGTATCACCCAAAAATAAATGGTACAGTGGAGGCAGCCAACAAAAATATTAAGAATGTTGTGGGGAAAATGGTTGAGACTTACAAGGACTGGTATGAGAAATTACCATTTGCCCTCCTTGTTTATCGAACATCAATCAGAACTTCCATCGGAGCAACGCCTTTCTCTTTGGTTTATGGTATGGAGGTAGTGTTACCCATCGAAGTTGAAATCCCTTCTCTCCGGGTGTTGGCTGAGCTAAAGTTGGATGAGGCAGAATGGGTCCAGTCTCGATACGATCAGTTGAACTTAATAGAGGGAAGAAGACTAAAAGCTATCCAACTTGGTCAGATGTATCAAAGACAAATGATGCGGGCCTACAATAAAAAAGTTCGTCCAAGATAATTCCACGAGGGGGACCTAGTATTAAAAAAGATCCTTCCTATACAAAAAGATTTTAGAGGAAAATGGATGCCAAATTGGGAAGGTCCATATGTTGTAAAGAAGGCCTTTTTCGGAGGAGCTTTAATCTTAAGTGAGATGGATGGTAAAAACTTGCCAAACCCTATAAACTCAGATGCAATCAAGAGGTACTTTACCTAAAAGGAGAAGGGATCAAGGTGAAAACCCGCAAAGGGCACTTTGAGTCCAAAAAAAAAGAAGAGAGGCCAAGGTGAAAACTCGCAAAAGGCGCCTTGAGACCAAATGGGATTTGAGTTGAAAACCCAAAAAGGGCGGCTCAGATTTTGATCAAGATGGGACATGAGGTGATCAGAGTAACTCAAAATTTTGATTGGGGCATGTGGTGATCTTGCTATACCTAAATTAACAGGAAATGGGGTATGCGACGTTTGGGGCATTGACAGAGTATTGTAGATCTCCTAAACATATGTCTTCAGAAAGTCTGTACAGAGAAGCTGAAGCTGTGATATCTGGGGCACCAAGTCTTCATACTGTTTATATTGAACTTGTTGTCCCTGAAATACTTTATTTTTTACTATTCTTGGAATACTTTATTCTTTTCAAGATACTTGTTCTCAATCAGTTCCTTTTTTATTTTTTTATACATACTTCTCGATAATTTATTCATTTTGAGCTATCTTATTCTTATCCAGTGTTATAATATTTTGCAAGCATGTTGCATTAGAATAATGATTAATGGACTAATAAAACTTTCACAAGGGAAGTTTTGCATATTACTCTAAAAGTTTCTAAATAATACAGTAACCTGAAATAGGACTATTGTTTAGAATACACCAAGTTTAAAGGTTGAAATATCTAAGAAGGAAAAGTCTAAATTGAGACTATCCCTTCAGATAAACCTTCAGATTTTGTTCTCAAAATATTGATTGAACAAAATGACAAGAAGTCATGTTGGTGATAAAGCTTCAATCACCAAGCAATAAAAAGGGGTTTCCTTGGAGAAGAGAATCATTCATTTGTGTATAGACATTTGGCTTGACACCCTGGGAATGGTGTAAAGGGCAAAGGGTTTCACATTCCATATCTTTGAATTGCAATAGGAGAAGATTGAGAAAAAACCAGATTTTTCTACCTTTAGGTTACAGCGAGAGAAAGATGGTACAAATTTTGTGTCCCGGTGGATTGAACTTTAAAGTTTATAGTGGGGCAATCTGATTAAGTATATTTTTGAGATGCCGGCTGAGCAAGAAGGCGGTATAGTACGTCAGTGATAAGACCTTAATAAACTTCGAGCAATGACAACATAAGTGATAAAGAATGATCATTCTCAAAAAATGACATTCTGCATTCATGCAAACATCATTCATACATGTCTAGTTAGGAGCATTTGATTCATTTTGATTATGGCATCCTAATCATTAGGCATAATTAAGTTCATAAAATGGATTATACAGGTTATGTCCCCCAGAATAGATCGGTGAAACCATAAACCCTATACCACTGAAGTTGTAGTGGAGTGGATTGAAGAAGACGGTGAATCTTATCTTCCCAAGGAAGTAAGGAAGTAGATTTAAGCCACCAGTCCTATCTCCCTGAGCAACAGTGGAGTAGGTTGAATATTATAGATCCTGTATCCCTAAGCAATAGTGGAGCAGATCGAAGATGGTGAATCTTATCTTCCCAAAGAAGTAGGGAAGCAGATTTAAGCCACTAGTCCTATCTCCCTGAGCAATAGTGGAGTAGGTTGAAGATTGTAGATCCTGTCTCCATAAGCAGTAGTGGAGCAGATCGAAGACGGCGAATCTTATCTTTCCAAGGAAGTAGGGAAGCAGATTTAAGCCATCAGTCCTATCTCCCTAAGCAACAGTGGAGTAGGTTGAATATTGTAGATCTTGTCTCCCTGAGCAGTAGTGGAGCAGATCGAAGACGGTGACTCTTATTTTCCCAAGGAAGTAGGGAAGCAGATTTAAGTCACTAGTCCTATCTTCTTGAGCAGCAGTGGAGTAGGTTGAAGATTGTAGATCCTATCTCCCTAAGTAGTAGTGGAGCAGATCGAAGACGGTGAATCTTATCTTCTCAAGGTAGTAGAGAAACAGATTTAAGCCACCAGTCCTATCTCCCTGAGCAATAGTGGAGTAGGTTGAAGATTGTAAATCATGTCTCCCTGAGCAGTAGTGAAGTAGGTTGAAAATAGCAGATCTTGCCTTCCTGTATTAGCAGCGAAGCAGATCGAAGACACCAGTCTTGTCGCCTTGACGTCGCAGTGTAATAGGTTAAAGCCAAATATAACGAATCTTGTGTCCCTAGTGTTGCAGCGGAGCAGATAAAAGCTGAGGGCAGCGAATCTTATCTCCCTGGTGTTAAGATTTGGAATAGCTGAAGTGGAGCAGATTAAAGTTGTGGGCAACGAATCCTATTTCTTTGGCATTACAGTGGAACAGATTGAAGCTACAACAGCGAATCCTACTTCCCGGGCAGTGGAGTGGATTGAAGTGGCAACTCTTATCTTCCCAAGGAAGTAGGGAAGCAAATTTAAGCCACCAGTCCTATCTCCTTGAGCAGCAGTAGAGTAGTTTAAAGATTGTAGATCCTGTCTCCCTAAGTAGTAGTGGAGCAGATCGAAGACGGCGAATCTTATCTTCTCAAGGTAGTAGGGAAGCAGATTTAAGCCACCAGTCCTATCTCCCTGAGTAGTAGTAGAGTAAGTTGAAGATTGTAAATCATGTCTCCCTGAGTAGCAGTGAAGTAGGTTGAAAATAGCAGATCTTGCCTTCCTGTACTAGTAACGAAGCAGATCGAAGACACCAGTCTTGTTGCCTTGACATCGCAGTGGAATAGGTTAAAGCCAAAAATAGCAAATCTTGTGTCCCTGGTGTTGCAGCGAATCAGATAAAAGCTGAGGGCAGCGAATCTTATCTCCCTGGTGTTAAGATTTGGAATAGCTGAAGTGGAGCAGATTAAAGTTGTGGGAAACGAATCCTATCTCTTTGGCATTACAGTGGAACAGATTGAAGCTACAATAGCGAATCATACTTCCCGGGCAGTGGAGTGGATTGAAGTGGCAACTCTTATACCCTTGAAGACATAGTGGGTCTGAGTGAAGCTACTCACCAAAAGAAGTCAATACTCGACAAGACTGGGCAAATTTAGCCTTGTTAAAGTCTTTACTTCATTCCCGTTACACGACAATAAGCAAAGAGGGGCAGCTGTACAAACCCAAAATTTGCCCAGCCCATATACAAATAATAAAACCAAATTTAAACTAAAACCAAAATAAATGAAACAGGCCCAAATTGCCAAACCCAAAAACAGGCCCAACAACCTAAAAACTAACCCTAGCCTAAAACAAAAGAAAAACAAAACCCTAGGCAGCAGCCAAGCCTCAGCCGCCGCACCCCAACGGCAGCCTCTGCGCGCGCTGCCTTCCCCGCACGTGCCGCTACGTTCGTACCTGTAAAAGGACTAGGAGAGTCCAACAACAACACAAATAGTGTAAAAGTAGAGAAAATAGGAAATTTTGGGCTATAAAAAGGCCCCAAATTTATGTATTTTAACACACACGAATGAATCAAAAGAGATTGGAAAGAAATCAGTTCAAATATCGGGCATTCTCAAAGGTGGTTATTTTATTTTTTCGGCTTATTTATTATTTATTGTTTTCTTTTCTTTTCTTTTCTTTTAAAACGAAAATCGAAAATAAAAAAAATAAAAATCGTACCTTTTTGAGGAGGAGGTGCCGATTCTAATGAAAATCCGTGTTTTTGGAGTCCAGGAGTCGAAAAAACAAAAAAATTGGGTTTTTAATTTTTCGGCCACCGTGTACGGCGGCGCCGTCGCTAGCAACTGGCGGCCGCCACGGTGGTCCGGTGCCGGAGCCATGGCCGGATCCTGGGGAGAGGGAGAGAATTTGAGAGAAAATTTTTGGTTTTTTTAAAAAAAATGAAGAAGTGGGGATTAAATTTTTTTTTTGTATTTATAGCTTACCCAAAACGGCGCCATTTTGGGACAAAGGGTAAGCACAGAAACGGCGTCGTTTTATTAATGGCCTATCTGACCCGACCCGATTTGTGAAAGATCCGCGTGTTTTTGAAGCCAAATGGTTTATTTGCGCGAATGATCCTTCCGCTTTCGTGACGCAATTCAATTTAGCTCTATTTTTTTTCTTTTTTTTTTTTAAATTTCACCCCATAATTTCTGTATCATTTTATTTTGGCCCATTTCTCAACGCTGCGTGTAAAGGCCTGGGGTATTGCCTCAATTGGTCCTTGTTATTTTATGCGTGTTGCAATCAGGCCCTCATCAGTTTTTTTATATATGTTTTAAATCAATGCCTTTAAATATCATTTAGTTTCAATTAAATCCTTTGTTCACTTAGATTCCCTATTTTAAAGTTTTTTTTATTTTCATCATTATCAGATTTTTTTTTATTATCATTGTTATTATTAATATTATTATTATTATCATTATTATTATTACTTTTTTTTAATTTCATCTTTTAAATCCTTAATTAATTTAACTTTAGCCTTTTAAAGTTTAGACTTTTTTGGTGCGTTTTATTCTTGTTTTGAATTTTATTATTATCCTTTTTAACTATTTTATGTATTATTTTAAATTTCTTTTTATTATTTCTTTATTTCAAAATTTTTACATGTTTTTAAAAATTTGTTATGGAAGTTATTTATTTCCGAATTATTGAGTATATTATTCATTGTAACTTGTTTTGTATGTTATTTACCTTAAATTGTTGTACTATTTACTTTAAAATTGTATTATATATTATTCCCTTGCATCTTCTTTGATTAATTGAGATGATATGTGCCATTATGAGTGCCAATTGCCCATTTGTATTTTAATTTGTTATTATTCATCAATGTAACTATAGATTTATGATTTGTCTTCCATATTACCTTAATTTCTACTCCTAAGTCTGTAAAATTTTCTTTAAAAATGTTGTATAACAAGATTTGCAATACATGGTATTTGGGATGACAAGAAGTCGTGCTCTAACTTATGGGGCTTCGGTTTTCTCGTCAAACCTCGATAATTAAACTTTTTAAAAATTTCAAAACTTACGTTTTTAATAAAATTAAAAGCAAGTTGCATGTTATATTTGGAACTCCGAGAAGTCGTGCCTTAACTTACGAGGTTTCGGTTTTCTCATTGAACTAAGATAACCAAACATTTTCAGATTTCAAAAATACAAAATTTTGATAAATTTTTTTAGGGTTAGCTTATTCTCAAGTATTCAAATGCTGTATCCTAACTTACGGGATGCGACACTTTGTCGCCTTGAGATGAGGAAACCTTTTCTACATTCATTCAATTTTTTTTCCTCCAAGTATTGTTTTTAAAATTGGCATCAATAAAAAAAGATCATATTTTTAAATTTCTTCTCGAATTTTCAATCATTCGACTTTAAGACATTAAATAATTAATTTGGTACCAATTTTGGGCGTTACGAGGTGCTAATCCTTCCTCGTACGTAACTGACTCCCGAACCCGTTTTTCTAGACCAAAATTGTTTTTAGGTGATCCAATCACACTTCAATAAAAGATTGGTGGCGACTCTAATTTTTATTTTTAAGTCGACAACTAATTTTTGTTTTAAAAAATGGTTTCGACAAGTATCTTATTGGGTTATCAAAATAATAAATTATATCTCATTAAAAATATTCCACATATGAAATTTCACATCAACCCCGTTAAATTTTTTAATGTATTTTCGTTAAATTTGTTAGAAAAAGCAGATTGAAAAAAAGAACAAAAATTGATGGCCAATAAAGACTCAAAAATACAATTAGAATCATTTTGATAAAACGTGTAAATGTTAGTTACTAAATTTGTGATTAAGATTAATTTAAAAATGTTAAAAGATCCCCTCGTAAATGAATCTTTAATTCGTGCCAAAGTGAGCACTTACATAAGTTTGCGGAAAGTAGCAGCCAATTTTATGGCCAAAAAGTGGCTAATGATCACTGCTTAGATTCTAATCAATCTTTACCATTATCAAAGAAAATGGCTAGCATCTTCCAAATACTATGGAAATGCAATGGATTAGGGCCATTTTCTTCCAATATTCAACTTATGTTCTCATTAAACCTAGATTTTATATAGCACTAAAAGCTCTTGATTTTTTTTACTTTAAATTTGGATAGTGGGAACTTTGGATTCTTAGGATATTATAGTTTAATCACATTTCATAATGCAAAGGTCAATGCATTAACTTATAGATCATTCTACTATAGGGTGAAATGCATTTTAGTTTTTTTTTAAAATGAAAATATTAGAAAAAAAAATTGGTCGTTTCTGTAAGAATTATAAAGCTGTTAACATTTTAAGATAAAAATAATTAAATAAATGTGATATGTTTGAGTAACATGGAATGTTTATCAATTCAATATAATTTAAAATTAATTGCATTCCATTCTCTGTGAAATTTAAATTAATTATAATGTAAAAAGTTTTACAAAATCATATTTGTTATTTTCATATAAAAATAAAATAAGCAACCTGTAATGAACTAGCAACATTTTAAGAATATTATTTTGATATAAAAATAAAAAAGGTTTTTTTATCATTAATAAAATATAAATTTAATTGTGGAAACTATACATATTTACTAAAATAATTTAAATATTACAATTTATAGAAAATTTATAAATTATAGAAAATATTATTCATTTATAATTGAGAAATAAATTGAACAAATGTGTGTATACATAATTTTAGGAAAAATATTCATTTTATAATAGTTTAATGCATTTAAGGTCTAAAGTTGTCCAAATTAAAATTAATTGAATGTACAATGATTGTAATCACTGAATTTTTTCTGGTTCGAATCTCGTGTTTTAATTTTCATTTTCAAATTACGGGTTTAGATAATTTGAGTTCGAAGTATTTTTTTTTTATCAAGGTATTTAAGGTTTGGGCCTGTTGTGATTGGATAATTGGGCTTATACCAATCTAATTTTGGACTTATTTGGGCTTTAGCCCATTTGTGTTTTTGGTTTTTATGTTTTATTAATTTAAAAAAATATAAAAATAATAATAAAAAATAAAATAATAATAATAATAAAGGAAAATCAGAAAAAAATATAAAAATATACCATTTACATTTTGGCCCCAACTTTTTCTAAAATTACATTTTGACCCCTAACTTTTGAAAATTAAGACAACGCGTGCTTAACGAGATACCAATTTTGGGCGTCATGATAGTGCTAATATCTTCCTCGTGCGTAACTGACTCCCGAACTTTAATTCTTTCTGGATTTTGACGCAGACCTAAAATCGAATCTTTTTAAAGAAAATTTTAAAATAATTTTTCTTTAAAAAAAAAGAATTTAATAGGTGTCCGATCACACCTAGGAAAATGATCAGTGGCGACTCCTCTTTTTAAGTAAAATTGAGACTTTTTCAGAATTTTCAATTATCATCAACATAAGATTTCTTTTTGTAATGACCTCGACTAGCACTTGCGAAAATTTTAAGTCACTACAATGATATTTTTTTAAAAATAATTATATTTTAAAATATTAAAATTTAATATTAATATTTAATACTTATTTAGTATATTTAAATTTAATAATTATTTTCATACACTTTTAATTCAAATATTATAAAATGTTGTATTAGTTTTAAAATAGTTGTAAAAATTAGATAAAATTTAAAAATAGTAATAATTACTAATTTCATATCATATTCATTAATTAAATATAATCTTTTAAACTAAAATCATGTAATTTAATTAATTTTGCTATAGTACAGATACATTGTACCATACGTTTACCAAAACCTAGTCAGTGGATAATCCACAGCCGCCTGGTATCGCCGCCCGTCCCACCTCGAGGGGATTCCCACGATAGCCGAAAGGGTAATAAAATAGCCTTTTTAACTAAAGAGAAAGTAAAATTCAGATTCAACTTATATAATCAATTCAATTATGGGTATTGGTAAGACTTTAAAATATTAATAATAAAAGCAAAAGAAAACAGTTTCAGAAAAGCTGGGAAACGCAATGAATGAAGCCATTGTCAAATTGCTTTTTTTCTCTGTATAGAATTTTCTCAGTTAAATCATTACAGGGATCTTGCAATGATCCTTTCCTTATATGGACTCTATTTTTTTATTCTTATAACTTTTATATTATTCATGTTCATTTTACAATCTGTGATTCGTAACTGTCTCTTCCAACAATATTGTCTCCAATGTTCGAACTTAAGCCCTCCTCTTGAGAATGCAATGTGTTAAACCTAATTATTTTTGGGTAATTTATATTTTAATTTTATGATTGTTTGTTTCAATAATATTATTTATGTTCACTCTTTAAGAATGCAATTTGACCCTTTTACAATTTAAAAGATTTTAAATTAGTAATGATAAAATTGCACTTTGCCTTCTCAAAATGATACAATTTTGATTTAATCCTTTAAAAATTATAAAGATATAAACTATTAACATGATGAAATTACATTTTTACTATCATAAAAATATACAATTTAATTTCACGCCAAAAGAATTTTCTAACTTCGCCTCTGATTACACTAAATACTTTATTAATTTATTTACATGCTATTTATATTGGAACTTATGGTCTTCATGTGCACATAAAATTTAGAATTATGAATATACATTTTGAATATGAAAGATGCATCAATGGGCCTTAATGAATCTTTGAATATGAAATGTATCTTTCATAATTATAAATTTTATTTGAATACTTTTCTTTTAAAATTATAATAATTACTATTAAAAATTATCATTATAAATATTGAATTCAACAATTAAATTTACTCATATTAATTTATTTAAATAAATGAGACTCTAATTAAAAATCTAAACAGATTCTAATTTAGGTTGAGTTTAGATGAGCGGTGCGTTTACTTACGGTTAGTGTAAAAATAGCGGTGGCGGTGAGATTTGATACTGTAATGATATTGTAGCGTGAAACAAAAAGTAAACCAAACGCACCGCACCTAATCGTCCATCTAAATTCACCCGTAATTATTAAGTGAAAACGTGAGTAACAATAAATAATAAATAATAAATAAAAATTAATATGAAGCTATAATTTCAATTGAGTTGGTTTCTTTGTTGAGAAGGAAAAAATATTTTGCATCCACCTCAGATTGCCTCTTATCATTATTCAGTGTATTTTGTGGTTAGTCTCTAAGACGAAAAATAGTAATTCACAGCCATGTTATTATTGTGTCATTTCTTGTTGGTGAATCTACCAACATCCTCATTAAAAATTGATTCACTTTCCACTTCAATGCATTTAGAGTAATGCAATTTATCTGCATTTTCAAAACCACAACTTGTTGTATTAATTACCATTCTTATTACTTATTTTATAAATTAATAGATTATACCGATGTTCATGAGTCAAGTTCGGTTTAAGTATGATGTAAATAAATTTTATGTTTACCCAAGTTTAGTCTATAATATAGATTTAATATTCTATTCAAGCCCACTCATATATATAAATAGCTAATCCAAGTTTATATTAAGTTTGTCTATATTATTTTTATTTTTATTTTTGAAAAAAAATATTTATATCAAATTTAATTTAATATTTTTTATTTTTTTCATTTATTGAAATCTTATAAATAGTCAACTTAATTTTTTTTAATGTTTACATTATAGTATTATAGATTTTATTTTTATGTGTTATCAATTACATAGTAATAACATAGTATAATACATTACAAATTTAGAAACTAGGTCAGGCCGAACTAGACTCAAGCCTTGATTGTTTGAGCCCAAGTTTGACCCATATTTTAAATGGGTTTAGATTTTTTGTCTAAACCTATTTTTCGAGTCTAACATTTTACCTTAAAACTTTTTAGATTTCAGATAGGTATTTAGAGTTGGACGGATAGATTAACCCTTAAGCAAGTTTACCACTAAGTGAACTAAGAAATTACGTAATAATTTTTTTTAAAAAGGTAGTTATTTTGAAGGGAAACTGTAGGTTTTAAAGAGGTGGATTTTTTAGGTGACAATCATTGTAAGAACTTTTGAAACTAGAACCATAACAACCAAAATGATTTTATTCATTAGATAAAAAAAAAAAAAGCCTGGAAATCTTAGTTTTTGTATTTAACTTACCTCATTAAAATAAAAACAACACTCGATCTTTTCCTCTCTTTTTTTCTTTTCTGCTGGCAATTAAAACCTTAGCTAGGGTGAAAAAGATGAATAATCTTTACTTTTAGTTTCATTTTCTGTTTTTTTTAGAGAAAAATTAAAATGAAAAGTAAGAGGTTAGGGTTGTTAAGATTAATCATGAATATATAAAAAAAAATTACAAAAATTTTCAACTAGGAATCGACGAGGGTTGTTGGGACTGATACTTATATTAAATTTTACTTAAAAGATACTCTATTTTTTTTAATCAATTAGATGTGGTTACACTCATTCCATAATGCTTTTTTTTTTTCAAAATAAAATAGAAAAATTTCCTTGTGAAAAGACAACCATTAAATTCATGGGTTTCAAAGAATTCTTCATGAGAGATGATTGCAAGAAATGGAACTAAGCAGGCGAAGATTGACTAGGGTTTGGATGGGGAACTAAGAAAAAGTTGACAAAACATCGAGGGGCTTATGAAAAATGGATTGGAAAATAAGAAAGAAAGTGGAAAAGGAAAAAAAGGGTTAGAGATTGGGGCAGAGGAAATTTAACTATATGTACTAGCGAAAAAAAAACTTTTTTTTTTTTTTATTCTACCACTTGTGGCCTTCTTTTTACTAGGACTTTACTGATGGATGTGTATATTCCTTTAATATATGATGCACTTTTTATAGACGGATCTAAAATACTCATCTGTATATTACACTCTATTCCAACTGTTGAAGTAACTATTGGCATAATCTCAATATATACTAACAGTTTAAGTTTCCGTCAATATAATCACTCTTTGCCCACGGATTTGGTTCGTCACTATATGTCTGTCAGTAAATGATTTTTTTTTTTTTTTGGTAGCGTAGGGTAAAAAAATTGGACAATCTTTACTTTCAGTTTTATGTTTCTTTTTGGAGAAAAAAATTGGAATGGAAAGTAAGAGATTAGGGTTATTAAAATTAATCAATTTGGATATCAGGTATTTTTTTTATTGGCTAAAAAATTGATCGACCATTTCACTCTAAAATTTTTGAGATTTTTTCTTGGTTGATTTCAAGTACATATCACAAAAAAGTGAGGTTAATTTTAAATTTTTTAATCTATTTATTTTTATATTTTACCATTGAGTGTTTTTTTTTTTTTTTATCATGTTTCAATACGACTTTTTTCTTGTATATTTTATAATTCGATGGTTATTTAGCCATTGAAATGCTCCAATTAAACTAATATGAGTAAAAGAGAAAATATGATGCATATAAGAGAACCTTTGATATATTATTTATTTATTTATTTATCTCGAATCAGTTTTTAATTAGAATTTTTTTAAGTTATAGGTGTTGATGTAAAACTCAATGAATTTATCTATCAATAACTTAGAACGAATCTATTAGAAGATTATTGACCCTTTGTACTTTTTTTATATCCTTATTTAATAATGTCATTTCGTTCCAATTATATATAAAAAAAATACAGAATTTGCTGCAGTTGATTCTAGCTTCATGAGGAAGTTGAGATTATTGAAAATTTATGATTTAATCCATTTCTCGTTTTTAATCACACATTTTATAAGGGATAATATTAAGACTTTAATTAATCTTTTCATAAAAATAATATTAAAAAATAATTATTTGTGGATAACAAATTAAGTATAAAAGTGGGGTGTTTGTTATAGTAGTTTTGGGTGTCACTTAGACAAATTGATGACATAAATAAACTTTAAAAAAAATTCTGACAGGAAAATAAAAAAACTAAAAAAGTGAAAAAAAATTAGCAAAAAAAAAAAAAAAAACACTAAAAAAGTGAAAAAATAAATTGGCTTGTGGTTCCAACATCAGACAATAGCTTTTTCCTTGCATTTAAATGTTTTAATGTTTTTTCCATGCATTTAATGTCTTAATGTCTTTTCCTTACATTCAATACTGTTTTCTGCATTTAATCCCTAAAATAATAAATTTTTTATTTAATCAAGGGGTGTTGCTTGACACACTGGCGAAATTAATTAATTTTTTTTCACTTTTTTATTTTTTTCTGTTAATTTTTTTAATATATGTCAAGCGACATCCAAAATTACTATAGCAAATACCTCATTTTCTTAATTAATTTATTCTCCACCCTATTTTTGTAATTAATTAATTTTTTAATATTATTTTTATAAAAAAACCACTTTAATTGAACGGTGGAAAGAAAATTTATGGTAACCTATTATTAATATTAGGCTTAATTCACGATTTACCTTTAAAGTATACCCATTTTTTTTCACTTTTGTATTTAAGCTTTTCTTTTTAATCCCAATTTGGTATCTAAAGTACATTCAAATTTCCAATTTGGTACTTAAAATATGCCTCCGTTATATTTTTTAGTCCATTTTTTTGACAGATGTTAAAAAAAAATTCTTATAGCCAATCACAAAGAGCCAAATGGTATTTTTATGTAAAAATTATTTTCTTTTACTAAATGTTTATACACATTAAAATATATAAAAATAAAATAAATATATAAAAATAAAAATATATATAAATCTAAAAAAATTGTAAATTATAAAAATAAAATTTACAAAAAATATGACAATTGAAAGGAAATTAGTTAAAACTAATAATATTATTACAAAAATGTAAAATATTTGTAAAAATTATAAAAAATTAAATTTTTATAAAATTCTAAAATATATAATTCTAAAATTTTAAAAAAGGTATTTAAGTTTTTTTTGCTATTAATTGAAATTTAATTACTTTTTTATAATATTTTTCAATTTTTTATATATTATTTTGACTTTTTGAAATTTAAAATTATATATTTTATAAATATTTTATTTTTATTTTTAAAAATATTATATATTATATATGATATTTTACATTTTTAAGTAATATAATATATATAATGCAAAAAAAAAAAAACAAAGACAATAGCGCCACGTGGCCGACCATTGATCTGTCAAAATCAAAAGTGTTTTTAATATTTAAATATTTAATATTATAATTTATTTTTATAATATTTTTCCATTTTTATATATTATTTTAATTTTTTAAATTTAAAATTATATATTTTTAAAATTTTTTATTTTTAAACTTTTTAAAAAATTATATATTACAATTTACTTATGCAAAAGCCAAAAGCTGGATTTTCTAGGTTTTTTTTTTTTTTTTTGGGAAAATTAGTTTGAAGGTAGAAACTAGTTGTTAGCGTTGGGTAAATTAATAAAATATGTTAAAATTTTTTAATATTTAAGTAAATAAGTTGTTTTTTATATTTATCGGGGTACGTTATTATTGGAGAGAGAAAACACGCTCTGTAAAATACATTTTCACTTTATCAAAAATTATTACTTTTTCTTTTTTGCGGTTGAAAATTAAAAGTTTATAGATGTATTTTTGTTCGTGGTAATTTGAGATAAATGTTGTTATAGTTTTAAGGTATGTTTGAATTTACAGTGACGCCGTGGAGCTTAGGGACCTAAAAATTTCACCTGCTGTGTGAGGATGGAGCCATCACACGAGAAGCTGAGATTGCATTGCAACTCAAAGTCTCAATTAACGCTGATTATACAGTGGTAGGTTATCTATGGCTTCAAGTTTACAAGAGTTATGCTGTCAAGGGATGAAGTATAACTGGGGCCCCATTTGACAGTGGTTATGTAAACAAAACAACGAGTTTCACCTCATCAGAGGGGGATACTTTATAAAACCCATACAGAAGTCTAAGATCATAGTCATAGCAAAAAGCACAAGGGCTTTTCAGTACACTCAACTTACTCGTTTTTTCCACCAAATATGCTGGACCCGTTATATTAACTTGTGACAGTTGGCAACAACAAGGTTTATAAAGCAATTGCTACTGACTCGATTTGCGTTTCATCTTTTTTGCACCACACAACAACTCATCCACGCTGGAAATCTTGTTGCCCTCAACTCTGTCACAGATTATAGTAACAAGCTAATTGCCTTTGGTGGAGATAGATAAAAACGAATTACTTGATTATACTGGAAGATCACTATGCTTTTTGCTATGACTATGATCTTAGACTTTTGTATGAGTTTTATAAATCATACTCCTCTAATGAGGTGAAACTCGTTGTCGTGCCCACATAACCACTGTCAATTAGGGGCCCAAGTTATATTCCATTCATTGATATCATAACCTTTGTAAACTCGAAACTGTAGATACACTTCAACCCGTGACTGTATAATTAGCATCAACTGAGACCTTGAGTTGCAATGCAATCTCAGTTTCTCGGGTGATGGCTCCATCCATGATGGATGGAATTTGTAGGTCATCGCGCTCCACGGCATTACTGTAAATTCAAACATATCTTAAAACTATAACAATGTCTATCTCAAACATACACAAAAAATCTATAAACTTCTAATTTCCAACTGCAAAAAAAAGAAAGAAAGTGAAAACACGTCCTACAAGGCGTGTTTTCTCTCTCCTAAAAATGCGTCCTACAAGGTGAGTTTTTATTGCCATGTCAGTGAAAATGTGTCTTATAGAACATGCTAGAATTGTGTGACCCAAATTCTAAGAGATTGCTTGCAAGTCAAGTTAAACAAAATATATTTTCTTTGTAGAAGATTTAGTATTTATTAGTATAATATATTTAGTATTTATTAGTATAGTTTATTTAACCTACTAATTTAGCCTATAAATAGGTTATTTTGCAACCTTAGAAAATACACCAATTAGAGATTAGAACTCATAACACATTTAGAGAATTTTGTGTTTACGTTTTGAGGGTTCTTTGTTTTCGGGTTTTTGGGGTTTAGTTTTTATCTCCATCTTTTGTACCCTTCGTTCTTTTGCTATTATAGTAAAATTATCTTTGCCTGTGGTTTTTTATTTTCTTTGGAGGGGTTTTTCCACGTTAAATTTGTGTGTTCAATTTCTCAATTTATTCCTCTATTTTTTGTTACTTGTTGTTAAATTGGGTTGATCCTATTTACTTAATTATTTACTTAAATATTTACTTAAATATTTAAAAAATTCAGCATATTTCACTAATTTACTCTGTTTTGCCTATGGATAGGAAAAAAATATTTAACTTGAAAAACCAATTTGAAAAGGCTAAAAAGCTCTTTAGTATGCATCTACACCTTGCCATTTATGCGGACGTTACCAGGTTAGTCACTTTGACAAAGTAACGCCTTGCTAGGGCTGCTCCTGAAACTCGTCCAAAGATACTTCGCCCGGAGATACCTTACTTGGAGACATCAGACATCTACAGTACACGTGAACTTTAGTTGATCCCATCAAGCTCTAGTCAAATCGACCTACAAAGATGAGACTTCTTATAACCATTGAAAGCACATGCCCAAAGCTAATCAAGTCTACTGTGTAGGAGATAGTTGGCATGTGTGCAGCACTTGAGGAACCCATATATGATTCAAGGACCTCAAGCAAAGGGGAAATAAATAACACTATTATGCAAAATTCCTTCCTCTCCTGTTCTATCACTCACGATCTGTGTGAAGTCTGACCAACCACCAATCCAACATCTTTGTATGAGTAGTCCTATATCTATCGTTTGTTGAAATTCACTTTGGCACGATAAAATCTCCTTCCACTGTAGGTTTATAATACACTTCCAGTTTCCTTGAGTTCCACTTATTTTACTTATTGCTTTAGACTTTTTCCATTGTTTCTTAAACATTTAAGTATTTAGGTATTTTAATTACTACTTTTTATATAATATTAGAGCAGAGATGAGTAGCACGATTTAAACTAGTGATAAATAGGTATTTAATAAGAATTTCAATGTATTCAAACAATTAAAATTTAATATATTATCAAAATAGTTTATTAATTACTCTACAAACGAGATTAAAAAACCAACATATATATATTATTTATTTTCTTTTTAAAATAACAAATGACCATTTTTTAATCTTTACTTATGGAATTGGAAAATTCCATCACTAATACATCATTTAATTATATTCAAAACAGTATCTTGCCTGCCATTTATGTAAAGCTCATTCTTTGGATAAGCTTTTGTGCGATTTCAATATTCTCTCATATGAATAATGTGTGACCCAATCATATTTACAACACCTTTTTTTTTTTTTTATAAAATCCGACAAAATGACTTAAAACGTTGCATTAAATTATAAAGAAGAAGAAGAAAAAAAAACAAGCAAATTGCATCTAAAAATCTATAAACATTAAGGATTAATAAGCAATTGGTGAGAGTGGATATCTAGAAAGCTAATCCAATTCATCTCATCATCTTCTTCTCCATCAGCTATGTGGCTCCATTTAACTTGGGGATTAATCTTTTCAATTTCTGTATTTCTTATGAACCTTCCTCGGATGCGTGGCCTGCTGTCTGCCAATGTTTTCCTACATGCATACTGTGAAAATCACACAAATTCACACATCAATATGTCTGTTTTCCAAGTACAATTATTTGACCCTTTTCAACTCATGCTTGCTTTACCTTTCTTTCTTGCAATCACAAATTATGATTTTATGATTTTCGGATTAAGGACTAATGTCAGATACGTTTTTTAATGGATTTAGGATTAATTACATCAAGTGTCTTTTAATTATGGTTTAGATTTTGAATTGATCATTGAACTTTAAAACGTTTTAATTTATGCTCTTACAGCATCAATATTTAAATCAATTAAATCTTTTTGTTAGATTAGGCATCAAAAGTTAACTCAAGTATAACGTGGAGGATATTTAAAGTACGTGGATCAAATATATTATACTTGGTGTATTGGTAATTTGGATATGACGTGTTAAAAAAATAATCCTCTTAAGTTTTATTGGCATTGCCTTTTTTTTATTAACACATTAGATCCAAACTGCTCATATAGTAAGTACAAACTTGATTACAATTTGATTCATACATTTTAAATACATTTCACATCATATCTAAACTGATATCTAATATGGCGACTAAACAGGTAAAAGAATTTGATTATACATACTAATACCTAATAAGATTTAATAAAAATATTTTAAAGCTCATAGACCACTTTAAAATTTAAGCAATAATATATAGAGATTTACTTGAATCAATTATAATGATTTTTATCTTAATTTTATTTACACTCAAAGAATAATACATTAGAGTACTTGATATCATATGTTTTAATATAAAAGAAATACTGTTAAAACAGTTTGACTAAAATAGCTCACAAATCCATGGAACTATTTACAGTCTCTGTTGAATTGACTCAAATATGGGGGCCTAAAAAAAAGGGTGACCACTAATTTTGCATAAATTGAATGTGACAGACACAAGAAGCATCACACAACACCAGGGGGAAGAACCTAACAATATCATGCTTTTTAGAAATTAATAATAATAATAATGAGATTTAAAAACAAAATTATTATTTGTTAAATTAGTGAATAAAACTTAAAATGTTAAATTGTTTATATGCAAGCAACAAATAATTAAGGAGCAGATAATAAAAGAGTTAAAGACCTTAATCTTCTTGTTGAAGTTCCTGAGTTTTCTTTTCGTTCTGTATCTTTGAATCCTCTGTTTCTTTTCCTCGGGACTGTAGCGGCAGGCTCTGCTCATTCCTTCAATGATTGCACAACTCTCATTTGACAATGGACTCTCTGCCTTCCGACCACTCTGCTGCACCTACCCCTCATCATATATAATATTAAACCTTTACATTTTCTTTTTACTACAGGAGTAACTGCACTAAACTATCGTTGACAAATACCTTACAAAAATATAATAAAATATTAATAAATAAATATTTAGAGAAAAGAAGATTTGTGGTAATTTTTAAGTTATTTGTGAAAAAAAAAACATTGTTAAATTGTATTAACCATTTACCTCTATCGACTTAATTGTAGCTTAGGTGTTAAATATTATTCTAAATTTGATGTGAATCATTTTTAAAATATCTTAATCAAATTATAAATTTTTGTGTATCTATTGTATAAATAGTTTAGAAACAATATTATTAAAATTTATAAGGAATATTAAGCTATACATATGATAATAGGTATTTAACATCCAAATCAATGGTTTTGAGGATTGAATTAAAATGTTTTAAAATCTAAATTATAGTTTAGGAAAATCTTGTGAAATTAAAAAAAAATGGTGATGATAATTTCAAATTTGGGTATGTTTTAATATCTGTAAATGATTTTAAAAATATGTCTTTTTTTTAATATTACCGAATGTTGTTGTGCTAAAATCATATAATCATGAATCAGTGAATTTGAATGTTTTAAAAATATATCAGCTAAACTCATTAATATATATATATATATTATTTTTTCTGGAAAATGAAAATAAAATAACCGTTTTGAAGGGTTTCAGCTGATAAAAATGAAACTAACCTGGTGCAGATCACCGGTACTGAAAACTCTCCTCACCGGAGCAGAATCAGAGTCAATGAAGTCGTTAAGGCTTGAGGCAAAACGACAGTGGAATTCATTCTTTGGAAGGGAATGGCTACTGAATGTGCAGCAACTCGCTAGCGAAGTCGGCGAGTTGAAACTCCCGCTGCTACTGCTGCCACTGTGAATCACGTCGCTCACCGACTCCACCGACTTGGCTACAGTGAGTTGAGTCTGCGGACTTAACGGAAAGTTTAAAGGCAACGACACCACGTCGGGAGACGTCAGTGAGTCGCTGAGAAACTCGGAGGAAGAACGCGGGAATGTTGGTTGTCCGTACATAGCGAGCGACGCGTGGTGGGACTGTTATCGGCTTAATTTTGATTTTTTGGAGATTAAAGAAATGAAGAAAGGAAAGAGAGTTATGGAGAGAGCAGAGGCTGCAGCGCAGATACTTATGAGGAGAGCCCAAGGGAACTGGATGATGACATTAAGATGACGTTACCCTTTTAAGAGCTTCCATTGACTATGTACATGATAAATCACTTACTAAAATTAAAGTAAATTTTTATTAATATTTTAATGATTTATTTAACTTATCAATATAAATGTTTTTGTTATATATCTACGAATCGATTCGATATTTATATCATATTAATTTAAAATATTACTTGTATTAATATGTATTTAAATTTGTTTTACATAAAATAGAATCGTAATTTACTCCAAACTTGACATGCATCATCTATATAAATAAAACATAAAATATGAAAGTGAGATTGTTAAAATATTAATCTTGCAAGAAGTTACGAAAATGTATAAAATATTAATGTAAGTGAATTTGTTAAACCATAGATTTTCGATTCAATTAGTTCCCATTGTCTATATAACCATTATAAAACAAATCGTTCTAAAAGTTCATAAAATTTTAAAAAATAAACACAAATAAATAATTGTGAAACATTAACTTTCATTTTATAAATTATAAAAATAAAATTAAATATTTACATTAGCTTAAATTTTATTCAAATGCTTTCTTAACATTTTTTTACTTGGGGCGACTTATTTTTTATTGGTTCAATTGATTTTGCAACGATTTAATTCTCTTTTAATTTTACGATACCTATTGAACTAGTTACACCGCTTCTCAATTCACCTGATTGATATGATTTGGTTTGACAACTATGGTTCAATATTTTAAGATGTGTTTGAAAAATAAATTTTTAAGTATACTTTTTGCATAATTGAAATATAAAATTTTTATTATTAAGTTTAGAAATTTATTCTCTATTTTTTCTTTTTAACATTTGAAGTCCAATAGTTAAGACTGTCAAATAACTTTAGCTAAATTAAATAATGTGTCATTTTTAAAATTAAAAAATTACTCGTGTAGCCGATTTAAAACGATGTGGAAGCAATATAAGCAAAAAAAAAAAAAAAAAGATTTTCATTATGCTTCTCTAAAATAGTACTAAAGAACCTTATAATATCATTTTTAGAATTGACAAGCTTACAACTCAGATTCAATATTTCTACACACGTCATATTAGTCACTTGAGTAACTTTTTTATATATTCAATTTAGTAAAAATCCTTTGATGGTGTACTCAATTGAACTTCAATCAATAGGATAGAGGGTTAAATTCTTGAGATTAAAAATACAAAAACTAAATATAATATATGCAAAGAATATAGGGACCAAAAGCAGAATTAGACAAATTATGAAATATGTAAATAGATTCATAATGACAGCAAAATTTTGGCGTCACTTTTTACTGTTATTTCAAGGCTTTGAGATTTGGTTCGAGGTGATTAAAATCTCATTATTAAAGCAACATTTAGGTTTTTAATTTGATAAAATATTCTCAATTTAGTTTTCAAAATTTTGATCCACATTAATCGGTAATTTCTTACCCTTATGATTCATGTGATAATGTGATATTAGTGTATCATGTTATAACTTAAAAATTATAACTTTTATAATAAAAATTAAATGATAATGCATCATAATATTAAAGTGTTCATCACATAGATCAAAACTAGAAATATTATTAAAATATAGAATTAAAGGATAATGCCTTATACTAATTTGTTATAACCTATAGCTTTTATAAGCTTCAATATATATATATAAATATAATATTATGAGTGAATTTATATTTAACAAGCCGAAAGTTAGGAGCTAGTTTGCATTTTACTCCCTTTATTAAAAAAATAAGTAAATTAGTCCTTAAATGCTAGATCAAAAGTAAATTAGTTATTCTATTAAAAATTTCATCCATTAAAAACTAATCCATATATGTCATAATGAGGTACACGTGTAATTGTCTAGTTATTTTATCAACCACACTAGTTTTTAACAGTAAACATACAAGAAATTTTTAATAGAAAGAATTAATTTTCTCTTTGATCTAACGTATAGGGATTGATTTGTATATTTTTTTAGTAAAAAGACAAAATACAGTCAGTCTTGATGTTAGTACAAAAGCCTTCATGGTACTTTTACCTATTTAAAGAGTTTTGAACTTAATATTTATTTTTAAATTTATATAGTAACAATATATATCAAGTACAAATTCCAAAAATTAATAAAAACAAGATTGATAAAAGAGAAAAAATTATAAAAGAAAATAAGTAAATGTGATGAGATCATCGACCAAAATTGATGAAATATATTGGTATGTATTCTCGTATTTCTCTTTGGCTTAAATGCACCAAATTATAGTGTTTTTAAAATATTTTTGGTTTCGTTCAAAACAAAAAAAAAAAAAAAATATTCTTTTTTGGTTAAAATATTTTATCTAGAGTATAATCTGGTTACAAAAATTACCCTACGGTTACCTTTTAACCAATTACATCATGACACTTTTTTACTAAAATAAAAATTATTTTGACTTTAATTAAACTTATTACTATATGAAAATTTATTTCTATTTGTATTTTTTCCATTCTTCAACCTAGAAAAAACCGAACTCCACATTTTTTTCATGTTCTCTATAATGTTGTGAGTTTCATGTTCTTCCAAAGCTGCAAAAATAGGTTGTTTCATCGATAAAGAAGGAATATATTCTCATGAAATATTGAAAAACTTCCATAGGATTTGTCAAATTTCTGGTCTTGAATTGCAAACCAAAAGAAGAACAAAGATTTTAAGTTTTAAAGAAGTAGAATCCAAATATCAATGAAACCCATTTTTATCTTTGGAAGAAAATTCTTAAAATTGAAAAGAAAAAAAAAAAAAAGAGAAAAAGGTAAACTCATTATCTAGGTTTCACTTGAAACCCAGGAGGCCAATAACATAATTTTATTCTTTCTATTTCACATCTAAAACCACCAAGTCATAGGTTAGGAGTGGCTTGCTGGAGATGATAAGTTGTGTGAGATTATTTTTAAACCTAAACTAAGATGAAACTTAAACAAGAAGAAGATGAAGAGTTCCATAATGTTGATACAAGGTGCAACAAAGGAGGAGATAATGGTGGTTCTATAGAGGCCGGTTCATTTAGAGAGGCGGAGAGTAAAAAAATAACAAGAGGACAAACTGATTGAGAGTGAGAGTGGAGAGTTTTGCTCAAAGTAACTTTAGGGTTTCAAAAGTTTGATCTCTTCTTCATCATTGGAAGGGTTTTTATTGGAGAGGTCTTCTTCTCCACTAGTATGACGTGACAAGATAAATATCCAAAACCACCAAATGCGTAAAGGATATTCATCATCATTAAGGACATATATCATGAGATCCATTCTGTTATGCCTTCAATCAGTACGAGGTAGTTATGCCTAAACAGAACCCTTATTGTATCAAGAGTGTGTTCACACTTGAGGATTGTTCACACCTAGCGGATGGTCTTGATAACAAAAGGATGTCACTCCTCTAGCTTGGACGGGTGGCCAACCAGGATACTGTGTCAGGTGAGTCAAAGGGGAAGTCAATGCCATCTGCCTTGCTGGCACGTGTCCAAGTAGTAGAGGGATATAACACATAACAATATAGTTTTTTTGTCAAAGCACTTGGGAGACAATTAAGTGGAGACAATGAAACTTTCGCCTGTTCTAACTATAACAGCCCGTTTTTAGTGAAATTAGAACAGTGGTTTTGGGACCACAAATTCGAAGTCATAAAATTTAATTTAATATTATTTTATGGTCTACAGTATGATGGAAATATCGTATAAAAATTTTGTTAAGAAATTTTACCGTTTACATGCCTAATTTGATAACAAGGACTAAATTGCATAAAGTGCAAAGGTTATGTTCTAATAGCTAAAGGTATTAAATAGCTATAGAATTTTAAATTGGAGGTCTTTATATAGTAAATAGGCCATTAAAGTGCTTAGTGGTTAAGCATGAGTAGTCATCATTGGAAATTTCATGAAATATTAAGGTTAATTTTGGAAATTAATGATTAAACTGCTCAGTTAGGTATGTATTATTGTCCCGTTTTTAATGATTTATATGTTTTCGAATCTTTATTAGCTTATTTTATATGATAGAAAATGAAAGGTTGTTGTTAGATAAACAACTTTTATAAAGAGAATTTTGATAAAATTATCAATTAGGGATTAAATTAAAAAGATGATAACTTTATGGTAAAATTTGTGAATTTTATGAAATATATGGGCTGCTATTAATAGGTATAAAAATCAGCTAGCCTTGACTATTGATTAAATTGTGTGAATTTCATTTTCCGAGCCTAGGGACTAAATTGCAATGAATTAAAAGTATATGGGGCAAAATAGTAATTTTTCCAAAAATGTGTTTTGGACTAAATTGAATATTAATTATATTGAATTGAGTTAAATTCATTCGTATAGATCCGGTTAGACCTAGTACAGAGATAGATCGAGGCAAAAGAAAAATATCAGATTAGTTACCTTCGTATCTACGTAAACTCGTCGAGGTAAGTTCGTGTAATTAAATTGAGTATGTATATGTATTAATTGAATTATATGTATGTGAATTGTATAATTGCCATGTATAAATACCGATCGCATATCCAACGATTACCGAGTCTCGTTTGAACCTTAGAAATTCGTAGGATAAAAATGACATGTCATTAGGGTTACTGATTTGGTTTGGGTCCTGCATGTGTTGCGGACACACCACAGCTCATATGAGCTTCCCATTATTAAGCTAGCATGAGCTTCTCAATTTACAGCTCGCATGAGCTTCCCGTTATTCAACTCACATAAGCTTCTCGTTTACAGCTCGAATGAGCATACATGTACATGAAATAACCTATACTACCCATGTATCCAATGATATTCTAAATGGTTCAACGGGCACAGTTCTGTTACGAGATTATATGAGTTCGATATGAACTATTATTGGAATTTATATGAAAAACATGAAATATGGTTATTTGATGAATTCAACCATGCGTGTTGGATCTTATATGTGATTTTCATGGCTAATATGTTAGTGACCATGTGTTTAGGATTTTGGTCAAATTGGTTGAGATATGCTATGTTTACTTACCTATTTTATGGATATATGGTAAGTTTAATTTCATTTTATACGAACTTACTAAGCTTAAATGCTTACTCTGTGTTATTTTCCATGTTTTATAGTAATTCAGAAACTCGTACCGGTTGGAAGTTGGTTGCAGCTATTTCACACTATCCATCGGTCCTTTGGTACTTTCAGCAAATTAATTCCGGTTATAATGACATGTATAGGTTATTTTAGCCAATGTTGGTATATATATGTTTTGTTGAGACTAGCCATTTGAATGGCTTGTGTTTGGTATATTTTGATGTGTATATAAGTGACATTATCATATTTGTTATGTGTTTGATATGGTAGAATGAAAGAAAGTAAAATGTGGTTGGAATATGCATACATGAATTTGGGTCATTTAGGTAAGTTGAGATATTTGTTGACATGTCTTTAAATTGTCAATTGAGGTGCCTAAGGGCATATTGGTTGTACGTGGTGATATTTCATGTTTAAGACTTGGTTTTGGCTTGTTTTGAATGCCTTGTCATGGCTTGTTGATATGCAAATTGTTGTGTTTAGGTTGGTACCAAATTGGATGAGAAATGTGGCTTGGAAAATGACCTATTTTCGTCCACATGGGCAGAGATACGGGCGTGTGTCTCAGTCGTGTGTGACATATGGCCAAGTGACACGGCCGTATGTCCCTTATATCTTTTAAATTGCGCAAGTTAGTATGCTTACACGGCCTAGCACACGGGCGTATGGCTTGACCGTGTGACCCAAGTTAGAGAGTTACACGGGTACGGACATGGGATGAGACACGGCTTTGTGTCCCTATTTTGAATGTCCACACGGCCTAAGACACAGGCGTGTCTCCTGGCTGTGTGATTCACACAGCCTGGCCACACGGCCGTGTGTCCTCTGCAACTTTGAAAAATTTCAATGTTTTTTGAAAAATTCTTTGAATACCCGATTTAGTCCCGACTTGTTTCTAATGCGTATTTTGGGCCTCGAAGGCTTATATAAGGGACAATATGTTTGTTTTCGATTGGTTTATGATATGAATATTATATGATGTGAAATGTTTGAAATTTTTGTCTATTTGTTTTGTAAACTCAAGTAATGCTCTGTAACCCTGTTCCGGCGATGGATACAGGTTAGGGATGTTACACTAACTATTCAATCCGTCATAGAAATGTTGAATTTAAACTGCAAAATGTAAGCCTCCACCCGACACTAATCTGACAATGGTTTTAAATCTTTCGCAGACTTGTCCCAACATTTTAGTAATATATTGTTTAAATTGAAACAAATTTTCATAAACACTGAGTACCTGAGTCATAAGGAAAACCCGACGAAGAAATAACTACACAAAATCAATCCAAGTAGTAATAGTATCAAGTGGGAGTGCATTTAACCAAGTTTTCGCTTTTCCATCCAATGCGAACGAGATTAGTAATAACTTGATAGTGTCTGGTGGTACTCCAGGGTAAGCGGCAATACTACATATATATTCCCATTGTCATAAAAATACTATAGGATCTTTTATCCTAGGATCATTGAATGTGACATTGTTAGAAATCCACATTAGTAAAAAGGGATTTAGCTCAAAGTGTGAACTACAAATAATGGGACGAGTAATACTAGATTGCAACAAGTCAGTATAAAAAAAAGGTCCCTAGTGTTTGCATCATACTTCTTGGATTTTGAGGCTAAAAAGAAATAAAGGAATGTAAACAACTTAGAATTTAAATTTCGTATCTACAATGCACAAATTTCCTAATTATTCTATTAATATGCAAAAATTAAAATTAATAAAGTGACGTTGCCTTCCCAGTAACAATGCCAGCAACTTCACCGCCTCTAGACGTACCAACGTCCAAAGTAGAAATCCTACACAAAAAGTATGACAAGCGGCATCCGCAAGTATACGAGTTAGGTTGTAATATAGTTACAACGGAGTAGGTAAGTACTCCGAGGATCGTACCCAAGGGAGGTGAGCACTAAATTACTTCTAACCTAAGTGTAAATAGATCTAAATAGTACTTTAAAGGAATTATAGTACGAAGAATCAAATAAAGGGTTTGGTAAACTATCCTAAAATAATAATAAAAGAAAGTAAAGAAATAAATTAAACACGAGAAATCAAAGAGTAAAATGTATCAAATCTGGTTACCGGTGATTAGCTCGCTTTAGTAATCATAACCAACTGTCGTCTCAAGTTTTCTTATTCAATCAACTAGTCGATATCCCAGTAGGATCTTCTGATTCTTCTACTAAAGTACCGAGTCGACAAGAACTACTTATCTCTCGACCTCACGGATAAACTATATCAAATTTGGGTTAATTCCCACCTTAATGGCTTCCTAGGGTTGTTAGGTCTAGGGTTTAGGTTTTTCCTTTCCTGAATAGCTGATCCGCTTAGAAACCCCTGCACAATAGTTAATTAATCATACCTCCACTCGCTAATCCTCCACAGGAGGATTAGTTCCTTGTGGATCTAATAAGCAATAGAGACTTGACAAAGAAAATAAACATAAAGCGCAATTTAAGAGAATAGAGTTTTAGAAAAAGCCTGATTTGTATTAAAATTAAGTGCAAAATCCTCATAGAGTTTGACAGTATTTTCCAAATCTGATTTCTCCACAAAAGCAAATAACAAGAATGTAAATAAAATGTAAAACCTAAGAAAAGAGAAAAACTAAAGACTAAATCTAAAGAGAAAATTATACAATATGAAAGTGTGTCTAACATGTGCTAAATGAGCCTATTTTTATAGACTTTAGGGTGACCGTCATCCTTAACCCTAGGTTAGCTACCATCCTCGTGTTTAACATTTGATTGTGTAGATTAAAACGCCCCTAGCTTGTAATTATTTCCCGTACAGAGATGATGTTGCGACACACCAGGTCCTGTGTAGCGACATTGAGGGCAATATGCTTAACTTCAGGGTATCTTTAGGGGTATGTCGCGACATTGAAGGCAGTATTGTAATTATTCTATTCTACTCCCTATGTTGTGACATCCAATGCTTCGTGTTGCAACCTAGCGACCAATATCGAGTTAGTACGCCTTCTAATAGTCTCCTGCACACTTACAAAGTATATTAGCTTACCCTTAGGCCTCATTCGGCCCTTAAGGTCAATAAAAGACTCAAATTACACATTTTATTAAACTTAACTAAACTCACGAAAATGTAATTAAAACTTAACTAAAATGCTTATGTTCAAGCTCCTAAAGTGAAAAAACTAGTTTAATCTGCTACACCGCATTACGACAGATCACCTATACAGCAACAAATAGAATTCCTTGAAGCATGATACGACTGTTGGAGACAAGTTCGACGTGGAACCAGACCATGAATCCCTTAAATACCCCAAAACCACAAGGAAAATTTTAATCTTTCGGACCCAGGACCGAGAATTCCTTCGTTGAAGAAAAAAAACATGGTCGAAAAAGCAAGAAACAAGATTGGACGACAAGGCGGCCAAAGTTTGGACAAGAGCCACTTGTGTTAAGTCAATGGGGACCAAGAAAGCCTCTAGAGACAGCGACCTTCTCCTCCTATGTAATATCCCGAAAATTACTACTGAAATATCTCGAAAACTACTACAGTAAGAAATTAGGTATCCTTGATATAGTAAAATAGGGAAATAAAGTGACAAAAGGGAAATTTTGAGTTATGGCAACATTGGGAAGTATATTATGATATATTAATTCAAGAAAGGATTAAATCGCAAAAGTAAGAAAAGTTTTGTTGACCAAGAGTAAATACTCAAAATTTGAGGGGGTAAAGTGTAAATATAAAAAAGTTGAAGGACCAATAGTGCAAATATTTTAAGGGTGGAATAATCTAGAAACTAAGGAAAATAGATGAATTAGGACCAAATTGAAAAGGTAAAGAATTTTGAGGGCCTAAATCACAATTTTACCAAACTAAGTGATGACTCAAGGATGGAATTTTAAAATATTATGAAGGGAAAAATGGTCAATTAGAGAGAGAGAGAACTCTAGAAGGTAATGATGATGTTGGTGATATTTTTAATTAATTAATTAGATAAATGTTATTTAATTAATATTTTATTAAGATTTTTAGTATTATTTTATTATTAAATGATTAATATAAAAGGGAGGAAAGATGAAAAGAAATCATCATCTTCCCATGCATCCAACGTGAGAAGAAGAGAGAAAGAAAGAAAGTTTTGCTTTCTTTACAATTTGGTCCTTCCACCAAAAATTGACCATTTTCACCTAGAAATCAAAAGAATTTCCATATCCATCAAGAGAGAAAGATAACAAGGAGACTATGGGGAGCTAGAATATCAAGTTAGATTCAAGAAAGAGAAGCTGGAGGAGAGAGAAAATCAAGTTAAAGGTTGAAACTAATAGGACAAGGTAAGAACACCAAGATTTCAATATATTTTTAAGTTTGATATTATTGAAAAAGCATAGAAATGATGTTATAGTAGATTTTTCTTATATAAGGTCTTATGTTCTTGATATATTAGTGAAGGGAAATAAGTGAAAGTGACGAGAAATATTATAGAGAAAGGGAATAAGTGAGTTATAAACTTAGTAGTCAACATCTTGCACTAAAACAGTTTTGGACAGCAGTAGTAGGTTAATTTTGAAAAATCACCATAAATTGTGGAGATCAAATTAGAAGATGAAAAAAGTATGAAATTAAAGCTTATTGAGCTATTTTCTCATAGAAGAAATTGTGTAAGTAATGGAATTGTAAATAATGAGATATAATAAATTTCGTGAGGCAATGTCAGAATGAATTTAGGTTCCCCTGTTCTGAATTTGGAAAATCATTAAAAATTTGATAAAAATAATTAGGAACTTAAATTTATATGTTTAAATACTTAATGAGTCTATTTTCAATAGAAATAAACAGTAACATCATCTGAATCCCATACGAGGAGATAATTAATTTTTAGTGAAGAAGGGTCGAAACTGTCAGATAGCAGAATAGGGATGACTTTAAAGGATAAACTGCACTTATTGGCTAAACCATAAATTTTTAAAGTTTTATGGTAAGAAGATATGTGAGTCTAGTTTCATAGAAATGTAATGGATCTTAATTTGGAGTTCCGTAGCTCAAGATATAAATAATTTAGTGACTATGACTCAAGTGGACAGCTTTGAATGAACATATAAATAAATAGTGAAATTATAGATAATGTTATATATAAGCATGTTATATGCATTAAGGATGTGGAATGGAGAGGAGGAGGAAAATATATAATTATTCAACTAGCATGAGTTTTCATTAAAATTTCTAATTTGCATGTTTTAGGTTCAGGGACTAAATTGAATAAAAGTAAAATTTTAAGGGTAAATTTGTAAAAATGTCAAAAAGTGACCAAATTGCATGAAATGAATTGTTTTATTATTTAAATTAATAAATTGAATGAAATATTAATTTTGATCAAGATTGGGTGGAAATTCGAGGAAAATAGAAAATTACCAAAATGTCCCTAAATTTTGGTATTTCTGCAATTTAGCCTTGTAAGTTCGTATGAACTATATTTTGTATAATTTTAATTAAAGTGAATGTTATTTGGTGATGAATATTATATAAATATGTGTTTTATTATTGGAATTGAATTATTATTGGTAATATGTATAATTATTAGATGCATTGAAATGATTATCGGAAGCTCGATTGGATTGGAAGCTTCTCGAATATATATCACACTATCCATTGGTTCTATCAATAATTTTGGATGATTTGATTCTGGTTATAATGGCATGAATAAGTTAAATTGGTCAACGTTAGCTAATTAATGTTTTGATTTTGATTGGTTATAAATATGAATGCTTGATGAAATAATGAAATGTTTGTAAATTAATTTGTAAACTCCGGTAATGCTCTATAACCCTATTCTGGTGATGGATATGGGTTAGGGGTGTTACATCCTAAAAGAAGAGAATATAACTACTGATGCTATTGTTGATAAACTCAAGAATCTGTAACAAAACAAATGAAAATTTTCAAAATCTAAAGAATACCTAAGATTTTCAAATTTATTCTAGTCATTGGGTTATTATTTTAATCTTCAAAGGATATTCATAAACAATACAACAAAGGTTTGGTGTTTTTTTCTTAACACCCTCCAAAAAAACCAAAAAAAGAAAGCTTTTGTATATACAAAATAAGAAGGGGATTTTGTGTAAGAATATGAACCTAATCTACCTTTAGGAAAAAGAAAACAGACTTTGTGTTTTGCCCTTTTGCTAAGATAACAGAAATACTCAGTGAAAAAGAAAACCTTCCATCCCTTCTTCTCATACAGACTATATGTATTTAAAGCAAAGTCAACTGCCGTTACGTAATTGTTTTACAACTAACCTCAACTAACACCAACTACTAACAGATTCTTTATTAACGCATTATTCCCTAATAGTCCCCATACTAATCTTCTTTCTTTGCTGATCAACAAAACAGCTTCTAAGTCATATTAACCACTCTAACCTGATCCCGAAACCTATTAAACACTGTCACGGATAGAGGCTTTGTTAGTATGTCTGCAAGCTGGTGAGAACCTGGAACATGACTAACTTGGAGAACCCCGGCTGCCACCTTTTCTCGAACAAAGAAGATATCCAGTTCCATATGTTTAAACTTGGAATGCATAACAGGATTTCCAGCTACTGCGACTGCAGCGCAACTGTCACACCAGACCAAGGCTTTGGACAAAACGGGAACACACAACTCAGTTAAAAGTGACTGTATCCAAATCATTTCTGCAGCTATGTGCGCAACACTTCTGTATTTTGCTTCTGCTGTCGAACGGGAAACTACTTGTTGCTTAGACTGGATTTTCGCCAAGAAAGACACAAAACCCAGAGGTGGACCTACGATCATCAACATCAGACCCCCAAATAGCGTCGAAATATCCTTCAAGCAACAATTTAGAAGTACGAGTAAACTGCAACCCATAGCTCAATGTCCCTTGAAGATATCACAATATTCTTTTAACAGCTTTGAAATGAGCATCCAATGGCTTATGCATGAATTGACATACTCTATTTACCGAATAGGCGATGTCAAGCCTGGTGATTACGACGTATTGCAAGGCCCTGCTATACTTCTGTAGTGATGCTCATCCTCGAGTGGATTTCCATCAGCAGCTGATAAATGACTATTTATGACCATGGGTGTTGGAAGAGCTTTCGACCTGTCCATGGAGACTTTGTGGAGTAAATCTCGAATGTATTTAGCCTGAGACAGAAACATTCCTTCTGATGTATACTTGACTTCAATTCCAAAGAAGTAACCCAACTGACCAAGGTCTTTTAATGCAAACTGAGCATGAAGTTGGTTGACAAACCGATCAATACCAAGAGAATCACTGCCCGTTATTATAATGTCGTCCACATAAACTAACACATATAATTGTTATGCATCTTTTTGAAAAATAAAAAGTGAGCTATCAGCTTTGGAGGCTGTAAACCCCAGGGTAATCAAAAAATTCCTGAGCTTCTGAAACCAAGCTCGAGGAGCTTACTTAAGACTGCAGAGAGCTTTTTTTAACTTAGAAACAAGAGGCTCTCCATGTGAACCATATTGCTCGAACCCCGGTGTCTGTGTCATGTAGATGCCTTCACTCAATTCCCCGTTTAAGAAAGTATTGTTTATGTCGACTTGTCGAATAGACCAGTTGAAGTGTACTGCTAGAGTAATAACCACTCTGATCGTGGTGGGTTTGACTATGGGGCTGAAGGTTTCCTGAAAGTAAACTCCAGCTTCTTGTAAATACCCTTTGACGACCAGTCTCCCCTTGTATCTAGCAACAGAACCATCGGCATATCTCTTAATACGAAAGAGCCACTTGCAACCAACAGCACGGTGACCCTCTGGTAAGGAAATAAGATCCCATGTGTTTTTGGCAATCAAGGCACGATATTCTTCGTTGGCTGCTGTTGTCCATGCAGGACTTTGAAACGCTTCAGTGATAGTTGTAGGTTCAGTATCCTCCAAGACCGATGCAAAGACCTTGGGTCTGAAAACTCCACTTTTGGAAAGGGTTTGCATGGGATAGCGATTTACTTGTACGTTAGGTGACTGAGCTATGTTAGTACCATCAGGTGGAGCTAAGTTCATAGGCTCAACAGCTATTGCTGAAGGACTAGGAGAGACACTAGAGGAAGTCTGATCAGTATGCACTTGCCCAGATGGATTTCTTGTAGAGGACGGACTAAGAGATGGCTGTTCTGTAGTAGGTTGACAATCACCATTGGCCACGACCAAAGGGAGAACCGATCGATGAGGAACATTTTGTCTAATTTGTGAGGATGACTCTTTGTGAAAACCATCTTTAAACGGCAGTGTTGTCTCATCAAATGTAACATGTCTAGACACATAAACCCGACCATCTACTGCAGGGCACCGATATCCTTTGGTGTTGGGATCATTTCCAAGGAACACACACTGTTGAGAACGAAAATTCAATTTGTTCTTTTGAAAGGGTCTTAGGTTTGGGAAGCAGGCACATCCAAAAACACGTAGTGAGACATAATCCGGCTTGACCTTGTAGAGAACTTCATACGGGCTAACTTGACTTAAGACAGGAGTAGGTAGCCTGTTAGTCAAGTGAACAGCATGCACAAAGACGTAAAACCAATACTTTAAAGGCATATTAGACTGAGCTAAGCGAGTCAAGCCCATATCAACTAACTGCCTGTGTTTTTTTTCAGCAACCCTGTTTTGCTCCGAGGTATAGAGACACAAGACCCTGTGTTGAACACCAAGACGATACAAGTCTTTAGCCAACGCACGATATTCACCTCACCATCGGTTTGGAGCATTTTAATGAAGCATCCAAATTGAACTGTAACCATCTGATAAAAGTGCAGAAAGCATTGAGTCACTTCAGACTTAGTTTTGAGAAAGTAAACCCACGTATATCAACTATGCATGTTAACAAACGAGACATAGTAATGAAACCCATTCGAAGATACATGAGCAGGGCCCCATACATCTGAAACCACCAATTCAAAAGGAAAAGAATACAATATTTGTGAAGCTGTAAAAGGAAGTTTATGAGCTTTGCCAAGCTGACAAGCTGTACAAACTTCCTACATACTATTCTTGTTGAAGGAAATATTACACGATTGCAATACACGATTCAGAAATTTATTGCAGGGATGTCTGAGTCTATTGTGCCATAATGAACTGTAGCTAGGCTTGGAAGAAACACTAGCAGCAGTTGGAACAGACTTGGTGAACTGAAACCTGTATAGCCCATCATGCATGCGGCCCTCGAGCAGTGTCGTCCCTGTCTATAAGTCCTTCACAAAACACAAGACCGGGTGAAATTCAAAATAAACATTATTGTCTTTGGCAAATTGACCCACTGACATTAAGTTTTTGCATATGACAGGAACATGCAACACATTCTGAAGTCGTAGTAGCCGAGCCCCGGCTGAGAGAGTGGACGACCCTACATGAGCAATAGACACTGAATCACCATTGCCCATGATAACATGATTATTACCTGTATAGGAAGCAGCATTCGTGAGGTTGGACACCTCAGATGTTATGTGATTTGTTGCTCCAGAATCGGGGTACCAAGTAGAATCAGTTGCTGAAGATGAGGAACCGCGAAGAGGCAGATGACTGGAGCCAGTCTGAGGTACTGAGCCACAGCAATGAGTTATTGCATGACAAGTGGGAGCTGAAGACACACAACCAGAACCATGCAGCTGATGACAATTCACCTGCACACCACCAGAAAAGTTCTCATCAAATCTGTGATAACAAGTTTGAACAAGGTGACCTATCTTGCCACACAATTGACATTGTGGACGAGCACGAGACCAGCCTCTTCCATTTCCACGAGACCGACCACGATACCTCCCTCGACCCTGGTCTCTATATCCGTGCTTGGAGTCCTGAGAGTACCGAGAAAACTCAGTTGTCTGTTTCAAACCATCATCATTATCTTGTTGACGAGTTGCTAAGTTCGCTTGACAAGGAGTTTCGGTTAAAGACTCCAGTTGACGAGATTCACAGTCAAGAAGCAGTTCCATCAATAAATCAAGTGATAAAACTGTTGCAGAGGCAAACACCCGAATTGATTCAAACTCAACCGAGAGTCCAGCTAGGATAACACTCACTTGTTCTTGCTCAGAAATAACACTACCAGCAGCAGTTAATTCATCACTAAGTTGTTTCACCTTGGCTACATAATCTTTGACAGACAGGCTGCCTTTCTTGATAGAGTACAAAGCATGCCACATGCTAGACACTTTTATAGATGATTTCGCACTAAATCTTCTTTCAATCGCAGTCCACAGATCAAAGCTTGTTTTAGCAGTCGTGAGGTGAGCCAGTATATCATCTGTAACTGTTGATAATAGCCAAGAAGCAAGAAATTTGTGTTGCTTACGATGAACAAGAAAATCTGGATTCTCAACTTACTGTCTGTCAGAATTAACAACAAATTGAGGAGGAGATGGGATAGAACCTAACACAAAACCTTCAAGTCCATAGCCTTCAAGAATCAACAGAAGTTGATGCTTCCATAGAAGAAAGTTGTGTGAGGTAAGTTTGATGGTGTCGTGCTTAGAGAAATAGTGAACTGTTAACGTACCAAGAACACCACTGCCTGGCGAGTGTCTAGCTTCCCTGGTGTTGGAGGAATAACGCGGGGTATCTACTGCCGCATCAGTAGCCATGAAAGACTAAAACCAAAAAAAAAAAAAAAATCTATACTGAAAACTCCAAGAAAACCTTGGCTCTTGATACCATGCTAAGATAACAGAAATACTCAGTGAAAAAGAAAACCTTCCATCCCTTCTTCTCATACAGACTACATGTATTTAAAGCAAAGTCAACTACTGTTACGTAACTGTTTTACAACTAACCTCAACTAACACCAACTACTAACAGATTCTTTATTAACGCATTATTCCCTAATACCTTTCTCTTAGGCTTCTTTCATGCTTTGTTCTTTTTCTTCCTTGATTGTGTTTTCTTTTTTCCTGTAAGAAATTCAATGCAGTTGGGGAAGAGATAGTGAAGAAGAAAGATGAATAAGACAATGTGGCAGCCAAGGTAGGAAAAAGGAAAAGGAAAAGGAAAGAAAAAGAGGGAAAATTAAAAAAATAAAAAAAGGTACAAAAAGGACGACACATAACGCCGTGCGAGTGGTCAGTGTTGCCACGCCAGCAAAAAGGTAACGACATTAGATTCGGGTATCAATATAATGGACGGAAAAAAAGTTCGAGTATCAAATTAGAAAAAAAAAAATCATAATTACCAATATAAGAGGAGTGGACAAATTCAAATGCCAATTTTATATTTAACCCTAAAATAAAAGAAATATCATAGCAATACGGTTGAAGTATAAATGAATGCTTGACTCAAATCTTTTCACCATGATGAACTCATTGAAAAAAAAAATAAAGCTTCTGGAAAGTGAAACTTGAGAGCCCGTAAGAATCCCAGTGAAAGAAAGGACCCCAACAGTTGATTAACATCTTCTCTATGTAGTAGGTCCATGGGAATCATATATCACTTCAACATGGACTATCTCTCTCATTTACCTATGATATTAGATACGGAAAAAATTACAAACATATATAAATCAACACGTCAAAATTTATATGATATATAAACCATTAAAACGTCAAACATAAATATGATACAAAATACGACACAAATACATTAATTATCGAATTTATTGATCTCTAATTCACATAAAGAGAAACAGTGTAGGGAATAGAGAGAGGTTTTGGTCTCTCAAAAACTTAGAATTATACTTCAATCTCTTTAAAAATTATGAATATAATATAATATAATATAATATAATATAATATAATATAATAAATTTACACTTTACCCCTAAAAAAATTTCAATTTAAGTCTGATTTATTTCTTCCTGCACACACATAAGAATTGATAGCAATGGGGACTATTTTATGCAGCGCACTGCTGCACTCATGTAACTAAAGAATAAATATTACTAACATTTCGGTTGATGGTTGTTGAGTAACAACGATTTTAATAATATTTCTGGACTAATATTTGATGTATTAATAGTTTATATAATTTTATGTACCATTAATCAATGAAATGATAATATATTATCATGAATATAAATATATTTAATAATATATTATCATCTGATGCATTAACAGTGGCAACATATAGTTTAACAGTGAAACCATCACTTCATTTTCTCCTTTGTCTATTATTACAATTAACGCATTTATATATGTTGATACTTGCCCTTACAATTACGGCATTTACACGTGTTCATACTTTCTTCAAATGTAAAGCTACTATCCAAATGATAGGATTATTACTTGATTTAACAAAAAGAAAAATCATATTAGACATATAGTTAACTATGACAAAACTTTAAAGATGTATATAAAACTTTTAAAAATCAATTATATCTATATGAAATTCCTGGGCATATCTAACACAAGTTCGTGAATTTTAGTTAGATTTACACAAGACCTTGTTTATTGTTTAGAACAATGGGAAGCAAAAAGAACGAAAAAAAAAGAGTAAGTTTTTTCTTTTGAATATGAAAAAGGTGAATTTAGGAGATAAAAAAGATAATGAAAATATGGCTGTGAAGCAACAAAGGGTAGTAGGTATAGGCTATTTGTAGGGAAGGTAAAATGGGGGGGGGGGGGGGTCAACAGGCTGAACAGTTTCGGCCACTATACAAAGGGTGATTCCTTGACCCATATGCATGTGATGTTTCTAAACCATCATGCTTCAATATATACCTATTCATGGGTGGTCAGGTTTATATACTGAGTGGAAATTTTTTGAATTAATTGAGTTTGTGAATCTTATTTTATTATTTTATTTTGATTTTGATTTTCTTTCCTGATTAAAATAAGTGAGTAGAAATTGCGGGTACTTGCTTAGCAAACAAAAATTATGGTTAAAATGGCAATTAGAATTATGAAAATAGTTTCAACCACGAAATCAAAACGTGCAAAAAAATAAAGATGAACATCGAAATTATTTACGCAATTCAACCTTAGTCTACGTCTACGGAGTTTTGCCCAAAGCAATGATTCACTATCTTTCTCACAGTATAAACAATGATTTAAGCCCTAACATTAGTCTAGCTGTCATTAATTTAGTGACCTCACCATTCTACAAAGACTAGATCACTCTCCCACTATCTTAGTTTTGCAACACAAGAGACTCTCTTAATTGCTTACAGAAATAATGCACGCATAAACATTCTTGACTTGAACAAACTTATGCTCTCAATCTCTCAGTATGTCTGTTTCTTTTCACCTAGGCAAAACTTAAGTTTATATTGTTTACATAAGATTTATAGTTTAATAACTTTTCTATAAAGTAAAGAAAAAAAAAACAACAACATATATAATAATTCCATAAGAGTCTTGACGTAACCTAATGTCTTCAACTATAGAAAGTGACTTTACTTGTTTTGCAAGTAACTAAACTTAGGGCCCTTTTGGATGGGCGTTTATCTCCAATGAGGTGCATTTAGCTTTCTTTTTATCTCACACTACAATATCTAATCTCACTGCCACTACTGTTTTTACATTAACCACAGGTAAACGCACCGCCCATCCAAAAGGCCCTTAATTCGCAATAACCAATCTTCAAGTCTTCAATTTTAACTCATTTGGTTTTCGTTCTAACTCGTACAAATATCTTAAAAATAGATAGTGCAATACTTTTGTTCTAAAATTTGCCAACTTTGAAAATATGCAAGTTCGACAATAAAACAGTGCCTAAAGTTATGGCCACTGTTTTAGTCATAGAAACAACTATAGAATTTTTCTTGCCTCCAAATGTGTCAATAGGGTGAAATGAAATTTGAATGTAGTCAAATCAAATAAGTTTGTTAGAGTTGAATTTTAAAAAATTTAAACACACCAAATTGAAATATTTTTGATAATATGACTAGATCCGAAGTTAAAAAAATATAAAATTGAGATCATATATATTTGATAACTCTTTCAAAGTAAAATAAGAAAAGAAGAAGAAGAAAATTTAGTGTGATAAACTTGATTTGATAATTTACTTGTTTAAGGCCTCAAGTTTATCCTTTTGTAAGTTTTTATAAATAATTAATAATTTAACATTTTTATATAATTTTAAAGAATTTTATATATTTTAATAAAATTTTGGAAATATTTTAGAAATCTTCTAAAGATCTTTTTTTGAGAGGGACTAATTTGGTTATTTTTTAAATTGATAGGGACCCAAGGAGTATTTACACTAGTTTGTGTTTCGAGTTGTAAGATACATCTTGATTCAAACTTGAAAAATCGAAATGCTTATTTGAGTTGGTTTGAAAAATTGAATAATTCGATTCAATTAATTGAATTGAAAATTTATTTCACTCTTTGTTGAGGGGATTTTAACCTCTTGTGGAGAAGTCTGTGAACTGTCGACCATCAAGGATTGACGGATCCCCTCAACAAGTATGATATTGGACTCGAAGTGTCTATGTTTAGTTTTATTCTTGAAATTGTCTCCTGCCTCCACCGAGAACTTTACCTAGGTTCATGGAGTAAGAGTGCCTTCACCTACCAATGAAATCTAAACATTTGCTCTTGGTGGGAATTGAACCCATGCCCTTATTGGCATTGTTGGGTAAGTATAAGGCATATAAAGACATGGGTTCAAGTCTATTTCACCAATAGCAAATGTTGAGATTTCATTGGTGGGTAAAGACGAATCCATTTCATGAACTTAGGCGGGGCTCTCTATAGAGGCTAGAGATAAAACCTAAGAATAAAACGAGACATAAGCACTCCGAGCCCAATACGAGACTACTGAGGAGTCTATTGGTTTTTGACAAAAAAATCCATTCAACACCGTTTATATATTAATAAAACATACTTTATCTTAGTATTTATATGTTATTATTTAAATCGAATTCAAAGGCGAGCTAGAAATGTGAAATGATGGTGACTTTGGAGATCATTTTATGAAAAAAGAAAAAAAAAAGAAAAAGAAAGGGAGAGTAAAGTCTTAACAAGTGGAATATATTGTATATATAGAGGGGCTTTCCTAAATAAGGTAAAATGGGTAGGTTTCTAGAGTGTTGAATATTCCCCTTAATTTGGACTGTCAACGGGAGGTTTGTTTTCATCGATAAAAAAAGAGAAAAGAAAAGTAAAGTAAACATAAATAAAATAAAAAGCAGTAAGATAATTTCTACTTAGTTGTAGTGATATATGAAAGTTGCTTGACTTATATTTTCTTTCGACTTCAAAGGATTCATCAATCCAACATAATTAAAAACTGGAAAATTGTGCATATATATGAAATAGACATGGCGAAGAGTTTTGATTATTGAAACAATCAAATTATGGGCAGGACCAAAGGGTTTCTCATATCTTGTAAGGCAATTATGACTGTTGGTGGGGGGTTGAAGAATGGTGATGGAGAAACAAGTGGCAAATGGCGGTTTTGAGATAAGGCACAGCAGATATTGAATATCTTTGTCATGCGGTATTTTCGTGCAGATTCTGAAAATAAAGATGCAGACAAATTTGGTAATTAACGTTTTTATGTTTTGTTAAAATAATTCTAAATGTAGTTTTGAGTTTTTTTTTTTTAGTATTAACCTTTAGTTTTTTTTAAACTATTTTTTCTAATAGATTTGATGAAAGTACCGTTAAAATTTTTTATAGGATGATGTGGAATATTTTTAATGAGATGTAATTTATTACTTAGGTAACTCAATAAAATAATTATATGTGAAAAATAATAAAATAAATAAATCATACATGAAATTAAAAATATTCAACATCGTCTCGATAACTTTTTTAACGGTAATTTCATTAAATCTGTTAAAAAAAGTAATTTGAAAAAAAAAATAAAGGTTGATAGCAAAAAAAAAAAAGAACTTAGAAATACATTTAGGGCCATTTTAACAAAACATGCAAACGTTAGTTACCAAATTTATCATTAAGTCGATGCAACTCGAGTGTCTCTATCTACTCAATCCAGTTACTTGGTTGAGAATAACAAGAGTTTCTGCCTTGTAGTGTGTATATATGGTGTTAATATTAATACTAATAGTTTTAAAAGCATTACACACGTTATATTATCAAAATTTAATATTATTCATTAATTTAATAACATTACACATAGACTTGATCATGAGTTGAGTCACTTGTTCAAGTTTGAAGGCTTGCCTAAAAAGTGAGAGGGTTTGGGCAAAAATATAGGCCCGAAAAATAGGCTTAGACAAAAAAAAAAAAAAAAAAAGAAGAAGAAAGATCCATTTTCTAAACGGGCTGATCCACAAGCAAGATTTTTTGGCCCAATCTGAATTTGCCTAATTTTTTCACTGTTGTGTAGCTGTTGTTTGCTGCCATTTTGATATTGTTTTGCTATCATTTTGCTATTATATTACTATTATTTTGTTGTTATTATTTAAATATTGTATAACTCTTGTTTATGAGTTGTCTTGAAAAATTGATAAAATTTCAATCTTAAATTGAGGTTACCATAATGATGATACTTGTAAAGGAAAAAAAAAACACCTTATATCGTATACAAACTGCGATATTTTAATGATGGAATTCATAAATATTTTGTTTGGGATAAACTTGATTAAGTAATGAATAAGTAAAAAAATAAAGAAATTGAAAAGATCGAACACAAATATTTTATGTGGAAAAACTCCTCTGAAAAAGATAAAAAAACCACGGGTAAAGATAATTTCACTATAACGACAAAAACAAAGAGTACAAAAGATGAAGATAATACTAAACCCTAAAACCTAAAATAAGAACCCTCAAAACGTAAACACAAAATTCTCTAAAAGCTTGTAAAGGATAATACCTAAATGTGTAATGAATTTATTTTTCTAAGGTAAAAAATGAACCTATTTATAGGCTAAATTCATAGGTCAAATAATATTAAAATAATCTATACTAATCAGAGTTCGACTGGGACAAATAATCAGAGTTTAACTTGAAGAAGAAAATTGAGAAAATTGCATGACACGTTGCCACGTCGTGACGTGGAGTTCAGGTAATCGGGACGAGGTGGCAACACATTGCCGGGACGACGATCTTCTTCTTGTTGTGATGTCAGCAGCTCGTCGGGACGAGGAGCTCCTCCATGTTGCGACATAACTCTCTGTTTGTGTCCTAATTTGACTGAAAAGCAAGGCATACTCCTCAAATCTCCACATTGACTCGTATTTCCATAATGCATTCTTTGCCAAAACCTGCCACGGGCCTATCTCGAACTATGCAGAATATTAACTGACTCAAAGTTATGCTTAGAAGCTAGGAAGACTTCTAATTTTCGACTTGTGGATTGCCAAATCAAAACTGACCCGAGTCTGATTTTTACGAACACAGTGCCTTATCTTTTCAAAATCTGCTTCCAAAAGAGAACCTTTCTTATACGAAACTGTCATAGTTTTTTCCCTCCTATGACCAAATTGTCTCCGCTTCAAACAAGTTGACTTCGACTCCTTAATAGATGAGGGACGTCCTGTTTCACCGGTCACCGTTGATCCTTCCAGAACATAAAGATTGCCAATCTTTTTACCTTTCATCAAAATGAGAGTCCCACCAGATACCTTAATACCACTTGACTCGATGTTAGTTCTACAACCATTCAAGCCCAAATTTCCCAAAGAGATGAGATTTTTTTAAGTTAGGCACATGCCTAACATTTGATAGTGTCTTAATTGTCCCGTCGTACATCCTAATCTAAACAATACTAATAGCGATTACCTTATTGGGTGAATCATTCCCTATACGCACAACTCCATCTTCAACTCAACTGTATGTGGAGAACCAGCCCTTGTTGGGATACATGTGGAAAGAACACCCTGAATTCAGGATCCACTTGGATGTAAGCTCGAAGTTTTCACTTGTTGACACCAACAAGAAATCATCAACCTTGTCATCGACAAAATTAGCATCAACCAAATCTTCTCCGTTTCTCTTAGCAACCATTTTATTTTACAGTTTGTAACAATCTACCTTGACGTGACCTAACTTCTTACAATATCGACATCTCTTGTCTCGCTTCCTTAATGCTACCAAAACTGAGGCTTGCCTATCTGACTTGTTATTCGAACCAAAATCATTGTCGAGTTTATCTTTGCTCAACAGATGACTCTTCACATCCTCGAACGAGAGATTATCTCTGCCATAAATCAGAGTTTCCCTTAAAGACTTGTATGAAGGGAGTAAAGAGCACAATAATAGCATAGGCTGATCTTTATCGTCAATCTAAACCTCTAAGGTGCTCACTTTCGTCCATGCAAAATGTCTATAAATGTTGTTTCAACACCAATCGGTTTATGCAGAATGTGTATAAATGTTGTTTCAACACCAATCGATTAGCTAGAAACTTTGTCGCGTAGAGGGTTTCTAACCTTTTCTGTAAGGTGAATGTCATTTTCTCCATCAAAACCTCATGCAACACATTATTTTTTTTAGATATAATTGAATCATGGATAGAGCTTTTTTAACTAATTTATCTCATTTTGATTTATCCATGTTTGCAGGCTTCTTCTCTGTTAGGACCTTCTCAAGATTGCTGTGAATCAGAATTGTCGTCATTCGAACTTGCCATAGATTGAAATTTGTGATGCCATCAAACTTAACAATATCAAACCTTATTGTTGCCATCTCTGAACGGGTTGATTGCTGAAATCAAACTATCTCTGATATTAGTTTGTTGGGGGATAAACCCGATTAAGTAACGAATAAGTAAAATAACAAAGAAATTAAAAAGATTTTACACAAATATTTTAAGTGGAAAAAAACTTCCGAAGAGGATAAAAAAAACATGGGCAAAGATAATTCCACTATAACCAAAAAAATGAAGAGTATAAAAGATGGAGATAAAACTAAACTTTGAAACCCGAAATAGGAACCCTCAAAACGTAAACACAAAATTCTCTGAAAGCTTGTAAAGGCTAATACCTAAATGTGTAATGGATTTATTTTTCTAAGGTGAAATATAAGCATATTTATAGGCTATATTCGTAGGTAAAATAATATTAAAATAATCTATATAATCAAAGTTCGACTGAGACAAATAATCAGAGTTTAACTGGAAGAGGAAAACCGAGAAAATTACATAACACATCGCCACATCGTGATGTCGAGTTTGCATCGTCGATATGAGATGTCATCGCGTCGTTGGGATGACGATCTTCTTGTCGTTGTGATGTCGGTAGCTCGTTAGGACGAGGAGTTCCTCCTCGTTACGACGTCAGTCTCTGTTTATCTCCTAATTTGACCAAAAACGAAGCATACTCCACATATTGTCAAGTTTACATAATTCTTTTTTTTCTTTCTTATGAATTGTTAAGTGCTATATTATCCATCACTTAGAATAACATTTTATGTTAATATGTGAATGCAATCTTTTTTTAATATATTATTTATTTATTTATTAAATACTTATGAAATAATATTTGATACATTGACAGTAAAGTTTTTAAACTCTACAAGTAGGATTAGGGATTGACAAGTGTCTTATAGGGGTGTAGTATAATATTAAAAAATAAATATTCTGCGAGTGTACTAAATTCTAACCCATATTTTATTAATTTAAATATTCTAATTTAAGATTATTTAACACATTGACTAAATTGTGAATTAATATGTAAGTTAAAATAATTTGAAAAAATATATTACAATATTGTGCTAAAAAGATTAATATTTATAAATATGAAATTTATTTTTATTAATAACTAATGCAATTTTTGTAATTATAATTTATGAAATTGATATTGTGTTGTGAATCAATTCATATCTTGTGTAACATTTTTTTACTAATAATGATTTTAAAACATGCTATATAAACTTAATTGTGAACCACACTTATAAGTTATCATAATTTAAATATTAAATGTTTAATACTATTTATATATGAAAGATGATTATGTTTCCAAAGCTTGTAAGATTTCTAATAATTTATCTTTAATATTTTACATAAAATTTTAGAAATGATATATAATCAGTACATTATTATGCATTTGTCTACTATTATTTTATCCATAACTTTTTTTTTCAATTTTTATAAATAATAAATCTAAAATTTTACAATTTACTAACTTAATTGTAAGTTAACCAACTTATTTTAATTAAGGCAATGAACTTTGTTTTATATATTTAGTTAATTTAAATTTAAATAAATTAATAAAAACATACTTAAATATAGAGAATATATTATTAAATTTAAATAATTATTTTATGAAGAAACTTTCACTGAATCATTTTTAATAGATTAAATGGAGTTCATATTACAGTCTAAAGAAAACATACATAAAGTCGCAAATACTCAATAAAGGTAGTTGTTGATCGGAGAGTTAGTCACCTGGAACCACAATCACCTGCTTAAGATTATTAGTCTTGTGAGTAGAGGTGAGTGAAATTCGATTCAATTTAAAAAAGTCGAAAAAAATTTAAATTTCGAGTTAATTGAATCGAGTTATTCGAATGATTCAAGTCAACTCGAATAAGTAATTCGAGTTTCGAGTTCAAATCGAGTTAAATTTTACAATTCAAATAACATATTGGTGTAAATACCCTTTTGGTCCCTATCAAATTTGAAAACGAGCAAATTAGTCTCTCTCAACAAAAATTACAAAAAATTCAAAATAATTTTTAAAACTTCAAAATATTTATAAAAATTACAAAAATTATATTTTTTAAAAATTGTAAAAAAAATATAAATAAATTTAAAAAATTAAAAAATTTCTAGAATAATAATTTTGTGACCTAAATAAGTTAATTAGTGATTCAAGTTTATCATACTAAAGAATTTTTTATTATTTTTCTTTGAAAAAGTTTTCAAATATATATGGTTTCAAATTTATGTGTTCTAACATAGAATTAGTTATACTGTAACAAGATTTTAATTTGACATGTTTAATTTTTTAATTTAACTTGAACAATTACACTGAATTCGACTCGACTCAAATTTCATTTCACTCGACTCGATTAAAAAAAATTCAAATCGAGTTAGAGTGATAAAATAAGACTCAACAATTCGATTAACTCAAATTTTTTTCACTTAATTCAATTCGATTCGATTCGATCGAACGCTCACCCCTACTTATTAGAAAAGTGCCTACAACGGTCAAAATTGCAGGACTGACTAAGTAATTACTCATTATATGTTTATATTGAAAAAATTAAACCAATATAATATCTAGTGCAAAAATTTTATTTTTAATGCATCTAACTTTATGTTTTTCTTTTGTAATATAACATGGTTATATGTCTATATTTTAGATCATAGTATTGATATTTTAACTAGTATGGATTTTATCATGTTTTACGTTAGGTTAATTATTAATTATTTTTAAATTATAGAGTAAATATTTGAATATTAAAATATACTTCAAGTCTCTGTACTTTTTATATATTTAAAATGTAGTCTTCGTACTTTTATTTTTAGAAATTTAGACCCTCTATTTTCCGAATTTAAAATTCATATCCTATTGTTAACACCATCAAATTCTTTAGTTAAATTTGTTAGTGTGACATTATGAAATTAAAAAAAAAAAAATCACTTAGTAGCCACGTGACAAAAGAAATAGCATATTGCAATGGACTTAAATTTAACAAATAATTTTAATAGTGTTAACAACTCTTAAAAGTTAAATAAGCATTTTAATCAAAATAAAGTATTTGAGCTAATTAATGACATTGTAAAAAATTAAAGTATCAAATCATGTCAAAAAGTTGAAATATAGAGATTGAATCTTAAATTCAAGTGTTGTATAGGGATCAAAATTGAAATTTAATCATTATTATAATCTTAAGTTTGAGTGTAGAATAGGGACTAAAATTAAAATTTAACCATTTTCGTATATAATGAAAAAACAAAGCAAAAAGAAACTAATCCAGGTGTCTTTCCTTTTATACATAGTTTATATAGATAATAAAACATTTTGTAGGAAGTTATAAAACTTCAATCCATATGCTATTTTACTTATGATAAATTAAAAATAGTTAAACACGAAAAGATATTAAAATTGGTTTAAAATATTGTACCAACCGATACGAGTTGGTATACATTGGTATTGGTCGAAACAGTAATAATACATCGAAATATTAACCGAAATTATTTGCCGGCGTGATACCGATCACCACGGTTATTCTGCTCTTTTAACAAGGTTTCAGACTTAATTCTTACACTCAACAACATTCACATTGAAGAATACCTGAAAATACAAACTCTTACACGCTTAACTCAAGGTTTGGATGTGGAAGCATAACTTATCTATGTTGAAAATTATTTGTAAACCCGAAGCATTATCAAAAGTAGCCATCATTGAAGTCACCTTCAGTTTACTATTGGTTTAATTGGTTAAGTGGTCTAATCGTGGAGCATTACTGAAAATGAAAATAAAAGTCTCTGAAATTGGTGTGTCGTAGCAAATTTAAATTTGTTGTGTGAATGATGATCGAAAATGTATTTAAAAGTAAAGGAAATGGTTGCTTTATACCATAGAAATTTGTAAATTGGTTTTGAACTTTCATAATGAAATTTGGAGTTTGATGATTATCATAACTTTTTTTTCCTAATAATAACAACAAAACAAAGCATAATTATGTTATTTTGGTGTCGTGTGTCTATCCATTTTGTACATTTGGTCACAATCAATATCTCCTTTTGCTCCACATTCCATTTTGCCTTCTATTTCATTATGATTTTTTTGATTTTGATTTTTCTTTTTAGATTTCTTTCCATTAAAACAGGTTACGTTGCAGAAAATTAATTTTTATAAAAATCATACTTGAGCTTAATAAAATTTAATATCAATAAAATAATATGGACCAAATATATTAAATTTTGTGTAAAACTATTTCTTCGATATAATCGTTTCAATATGATGGGTCAAAATTTTTTTTATTCTTCAGCTTAGTTTTATGATTCATGTTCAGGATTTGTGATTATTTTTTCAACAATATTATCTTTAAGACTTGAACTTGCACTCAAGTCTTCTTCTGGCAGGCTTGCTATAAACATCGATGGACGCAAAAGATGCTGCAAGTGGAGTCCACCCCCATCGGGCTCCATTAAACTGAACACTGATGGTGGCTGTAATCTAAGGTCGGGTTTAGCTACTTCGGCAGCGGTGGCGAGAGATGAGTTTGGAAATTGGATAAGTGGGATAGGAAGTGTTGGATAATTTGAGTGGAGACAATAGAACTGGAAACTTATATGAAAATAAATAGTAGACTTCAAGGCGCCAGTGACGTATTCCAAAGAGAACTATTTGCCCCCACACAAAGTTGCTAGAGGGTTAAGACAAAGGTCCTCCTAGGATACAATGAAGTTTTGAATATCCTTTGATTAGCAAAATCGAGGAATTCCCTAACCCTTATTCTAATTTCTGAAATTGAATTGATTGTAATGCAATTTGTGAGCACCATAGTCCCTTTATATATATGCAATCAATGAATACTATTTTGAAGAGCCACAACCCTTCATTTTGGACATACTTCTTGGAAGAAACATGTCCCATGGGAATGTATCCATTGGATGATAAATCATCACTTTTAATTTGAATAGTGCTTATGAATATTTAATTTTCAAGATGACAAATCATCACTTTTAATTTGAATAGTGCTTATGAATAATTAGTTTACAATCTATAATTTCTAACAGGAAGAAATATTGGTAGCTGCAGTGTGGAGCAAGCGGAGCTTTGGACAGTCTATATGGTTTTTTTTTTATGGCATGGGATGCTCAATGGAGGGTGTCATTGTTGAAACGGATCGTGCATTCACTATAAAATGGATCAATGGTGGTGTAACAAGTACTATGCACAGAGACTTGGTTCTTAGGACCAAGGAGTTATGTCGTCGAGATTGGAATGTAGTTTTCAAGCAAATCTTAAGAGAAGTGAATTTTGCATCTCACTCGTTGGTTGGTTTGATGAAGCTCTACTCGATTGACGTCCAAATTTTCCATAGGGCTCCCCATTTAGTCGGTATCCAGTTAAGATTGGATAGTATGCTTATGCCTTCGGTTCCCATTTCTTGCTGTTAGTTTAATATTCCATTTTTGTTACAAAAAAAAAAAAAAAAAGATACACCTTACAATTGCACTCAATACTTTTTGATCAAAATTTTTTTAATGAGACATATCAAATCTTTTGAATATTAATTTTTGAATAATTTAATAAAATACTATCGATTTTATTTTTTTATGTGCATTTCTTTCTTTCATAATAAAAAATTTTGAGAACAATAAATGTTGGATTTATGGTAAGGCATATTGAAAAAGCTCGAAATTAAACTTTATAAATAACATTATTGAGATTTGAGACTAATAACCTTGAATCACGAAAGAATTAATACAATGGTGTGTCGTTGAAAGCACCAAAAATAGTCTATCCCTATGAAATAACGAAAAATAATAGTATAAGGGAAGTAGGGTCAAATACTCAGGGACTAGATTTGCACAACTTCTTGTTCTTCGGGATCTCGAGCACAGCCGTGGCCAAGAAAAAGTGGCATACCTATAAAAAAACAAACAAAAAAAAAAAGAATTAACAATATGCAGGGGTTGAAATTGTATAAATTGAAATCGGAATTGTACAGAGAATCAGAATTAAGAAAAAGATAGTTTTTGATTGAGAGATTCCAACCTCTGGTTATCTCGATCCTCCTTGGGTTTAATCCTAGGGTTATCTCGATTCTCATGACAGAATAAGCCAGTTATAATGGAAGAGGACACCTACGACCACCAACTCCACTTAGATTTTAGCCTTACGATTTAGAGGAACTTGACTCTAGCCAACCGTCACTTTTGTGAGACCGTCTTACACTAGATCATCACTTCTCAAAGGAAAATGCCACGCTATTTTGTCTCTTGGGCTCGACAACCACTGACGCAGTAAGCTAACGAACCGACTGTGCAACCTTCCCAAAACATACAAAGCAGCTGCCTTTGCACAAGATGAAAAGATCACTTTTGGAAGGACATGGACGGAAGAGTCAGTCCCGTAATGCGGAGAAATGATGAATACTCGTTGAGAAGGCTAAGTGCGGATTCTAAGCCTCATAAACCTTTTTTTGGGGAATCTCTACAACCTTTGGCTAGATGAGTTTAACGGCTAATGCTTTTTGGAAAAAAAGAAATAATTTTAATCAAATGGAATTTTATTGAATAATAGGAACAAAAGCTAGGAGCTTTAGGTAGACGGAGTTTTTATAGAAAAGATAGTCCATATTTATGTCACTCCTTCTCCTATTTATAGTACACAGAAAACTTAATTTGTTACTATTTAAACTCTAAAAGATAAATGAAGATAAAAGCTGAAATTAAATCTAAATAATAATCCTAACAATAATCCTAATAAAATTCAAATTTAAATAGAGTTTTATGTTTATAAATCTCTTCTTTGAATTTTTGCCCCCAAGTCTTTCACACTTTGTATTTTTGGAACCAGTTCTTTCCTATTTCGCATGCTGACCCATTTTATCTTTAAATTCACGCTTTTTGCCCCTAAATTTCCTTTTGCCTTCAATTTAGTCTCTATAAGATAAAAAAAACATAAAAAGTACAAATTAATAGGATCATACTCGAAATAAATATACATAAAAATATGTCATTTCAGACTATTATCATATAGGTACGTAGATTCCTTGATTAAAAGAAAATTGAGATTTCTTCTCGTGTCTAAACTTAGGCTTTTTGGATAGTGTTCTTGCTTCTTTAACTCATTGCGGGCTTCAAAAATTCCACCATCAAAGGGCCCAATCAATACAAGAGATAACTTGTATAATTGTAACTAAAGATGGATAGTTCAATCATTAAAAAGAAATCCATATTTAATATTTAATATTTTTTGTTTTCTTTTATTAAATTCTAACATGTTAATTAATTATTTAACACAATTCTTTTATGCTTTCATTAGAAATATATAATATTGATTACATAATATATACCATTATCAAAATCATATATTATACTATTAGAAAATAACTAAAGCTTCAACTAGTAGCTTAGTGGCAAAAGGACTTGTAAGGAGACAATGCATTATATACTAAACAAATTGCATTCTGAATGAACTACTGCAAAACTATAGACTAAGGAAATGTCAACTGTGTTTCAGAGCACATCAAAGATGCTCACTTGAATTAGTTTCCCTTCACAATACTGTTGGGTTTGGCTATAAAAATCTTGTTTTTGAACTGCACGACCTCATGCAAATTACCAAAGCTCATGCAAAACCAAAATGACAAGAAAAAAAATCAGCAACCCTTGTAGAAATTGCATTGTTACTGAAATTTGACTCCAGGATATTCAGTCAATCATTGACAGGCAGCGAGTGTCAGCGCGAAGCAACCGGCTTCCATCCCAATACAACATCCGGTCCCTACACCCACCGCCATTTGCATTTTAGAAAAAAGAACAACCAGTTTTCTAATTCCGTAATATGATTCAGTACTATTTGAAACTTACGAACGAAATAAAAACCTTCCTTCCGACATGAAAAGGTGAGGCAGACCATGACCAAGCACAGTCTAAACAACAGCAAGTGCTAGGCGCTCATATAAACAAAAGAAGAAAAAAAAATGTAAAGAGCTTACGAATTTCTCGCCAAGGTGTCTGTTGCAGACGCTCACCACTGCCAGGCGAAAGAGAAACCTACGAGACCTTATATTATCGGTTTCCACATTAACACTACAAACAATATCAATCAAGCACAACGATTAATTATAATTGGAATACTTACACAATGAAATTTAGTTCGGGGGATTGTGTTTTTGAACGAGAGAGGTATCTTACGGACTGCAGCAAAGAATTCCATCCACCGTCCCTGCTACCATGGGCCGGGCCGAGCCGGGCCAGACTCAACTAAAAATTAGGCCCATTTGCTAGGCTTGGGCCTAGCCTGGCTCAAAAAATAGGCCTAAAATTTTGCCCAAGTCCGACCCGAATAAAAATATTAAAACCCGACTTGGCCCGCCTATATTAATTTTTATATAATTTTAAAAAATATATAATACATCAAAAATACTAGAAACATCAAAATAAATATTTCCCAACAAATTAAAAATAAAATTTAAAAAATATGTATACTTAAATAACATTAAGATAGATGCAACTTAACAAGCAAATGCCTCTAAAATAAAAACAAAATTAACAAATGTCTTTAAAATAATAACAAAATTAACAATAAAATAAGTTTTAATACAATATCCAAACAATAACAACAAAATAATAGCAACATAAAAGTAAAATGGTAGCAAAATAGGGAGAAAATGATAAGAAAATAATATTAAAAAACAAAAAAATAGATTTTTTTGTCCTTTAGTGAATTCGGACTGGGCCGGGTCGATCCTGGGCCAAAAATGTTTTACCCGAGGCCTGACTCATTTTTTAAACGGGACTTATGTAACACCCTTAACCCATATCCGTCGCTAAATTAGGGTCACGAGGCATTACTGAACATAAATACAGATCCGAACATTCACACAAATCGCCATCATATAATTAAAGCATATGCCTAATTAAATATTAAACATACGTTATTACTCATATTACATAAGAATGATACCTCAAAATTTAACTGAATCCGTACCATGTATGAAACATATTTTCAAACAAATAAATATGCCTCAAAGTTAAACCATATGCATACCTACTTTACAATTTCATAACTCAAATTATGAGCACATTACCTTAATAATATTCGAACACCTAACATAATTTAAACATTTCACTTCATAATTCAATACATGCTATACATAGCTTAATGTCCGTTAGCAAATGCAGCATTAACAACACCATAATATGATCAAATATAAGAAAATCTTATGCGCATTTAACCATATTGAATTGAACCATTCAAGCAAAATTATGTGCACACATTGCAATTTATTCTTTCCTCTACTCGACTAGCAATTACCATATAAAAATATACTCAATTTATGCACAACTCATTTAAATAATATTAGCCAACAATCCAGACATTAGCAACCATGACATATATGCGTATATAGATATACCTTCAATTTACTTAACTTTAACCGATTTTTTGCATGTGCATTATTTACTAACTCTAGACATATTTCCAAGACAACTATACATCAATTTATAATACCAAAACATACCTATTTTCTCATTACAAGTTTGTGCGTATATGTATACATTAATTGAGCCATTTTCGAACACCCATACTAAACATATCACTTTACTTATACTTTATAGTTCTATTAGCCGAAGATATTGAATAATATTATAGCCCTTGCACTCCTATAATAAACATCAATTATGTTTCATTTTCATACGCATAACCAAATCAAATAACCCTATTGCGATCATCAAACTTGGCCTCCAAAATTCGTACCATTTTAACTTGATCCATACCTAAAGACTCACTCATTCAAGCATAATATATATACATACTCTTTCATTTCCAAATTGAATGAAAATTAACCAATATACAATCAAATATAAATTCATCATTTTACCTCATTTAAAGCCGAATTATAAACTAACGTTGAATGCAAATATAACCATGTAACAAACATACTCAACGGGCTACTACAAGACATTCATGACATATGCTAACAAATCATATAACCAAATTACCATTCATGCAAGTTATGAAACTTACTTACCACAATAAGATTAAACCATAATTAAACATAACTGAACTCAAGCATAATGATCAAGCCATTTTCGCATGCTTATATATATATACTTCAAAACCATCCAAAACAAATGGTAGACTATACATGCCATATGTTCAAAGTTCAAGCTTCTAAAATACCAAAATAGCGTTTGATAGTGTGACGGATTTCCTTGACGATCCCCGAGCTCGTAACTAGCTTCCAAAATCTATAAAACATCGAATGAACACACAAAGTAAGCTTAGAAAGCTTAGTAAGCCATAAGCAAATAAAGTATAATAAGGACATTAACCACATATTTCTATTTGGTCGAATATAACTAAACTCATACATATATATAGTCACTTTTCACAAATTATTTCACATGGTCACATATTTACACCAAAACTTACCTCTTCATTCGAATCTCATATAAACATAAAACATACCTGAATTATTTAACCCGAATTCATATTCGATCTTACTTATCTTTCCCCATTAAACCATTCGGGATCATTAAGGATACTTGGATAGTACAACAGCTCGTACAATGCCATCGTCCCAAACGTGGTCTTACATGTAATCAAATATCGATGCCACTGTCCCAGACAGGGTCTTACACGTAAATTGTAACAACCCGGTTTTGACCCTAATCGGAATAGTGGTTTTGGGACTGCAAATTCGAATCAGAAAAATATTTTAATATTATTTTTAGTGTCTATTATATGTTAAGTTATAGTTGTGAAAAATTCTTGTGGAAATTTAATTGTTTGAATGTTTAATTTAATAAAAGGGTTTAATCGCGTAAAATAAAAATTTAGGGGTTAATTATAAAAACACCTAATTGTGTTGTCTTTATAAAGTGGAGGATTTATAATGCAATAGGACCAATATATATATAGTGGGCGGCAAAGGACTAATATGTCCTTATTATATATGTTTTGTTTATTAATTATATAGGGTTAAATTAGTAAACTAAAAGTACATGTTATTATATATTAAATAAAACAAAAAAAAAGGGGGCCACTATCATCTTCTCCAAGCCGAATGTTCAGCAAAAAGAAACTCAACTATGGCTTTCTAAAGTTCGGCCATATCTTGCTTAATTAAAGGTTAGTTTTTGTTCGGTTTTTGAAAATTTTTACGTTTTTGAGATCGTTGCTTTGTGTTCTTCAAAACCCATGTTTTAATTCTGTGAATTGTTGATGATTTTGAAATGTGCCATTGATGAATGCTTGGACTTTGTGATAGTTGATGATGAAAAATGAAAGATATGTGATAGATTAATATGTTTTGTATTAGAATTTTTAGTGAAATGGAGTAAATAGGGCTAAGTTGTGAAATTAAATTTTTGAAGGACTCAAAGGTGAAATAAATGAAATGTATGGACTTATATGGGTACTAGGAAGATTCGGCCCTTAAGGAGTGTGGCCAAATTTTGTGTATTTTGTGTTTTGTGGAATAAGGACTAAATTGTAAAAGTGCAAAATATTAGGGGTAAAAATATAATTTGCCCATTTATATGTTATTAGACTAAATTGAATGAAAATATGTTAAAATGAGATTTATTTGAATATGTTAAGAACAAGAAACGAAGAAATTGGATTTAGATCGGGGAAAAATCGAAAGTAGTTGTGTAGCCGATCAATTAGTCGACGACATCCGAAGTAAGTTTATAAGCAATTAGATATTAAAATTACTGAATAAATGTTAGTTATATATGCTGAAATGGAAATATGATAAATATATATATAGCTGAATGTATTTTTGTTCGGAAAGTAGAAATAGACGTGAATGTGATTTATCAATATTTAGCACTAAGTGTGCGAGTATGGAATAGTTACGGCTATATGAATAGCACTAAGTGTGTAAAATTAAAATGATGATGTTAAATAATAGGCACTAAGTGTGCGGAATTAAAATAATGATGTTGAATAACAGGCACTAAGTGTGCGATACCGAGAGTAATTTAGTTAGCACTAATTGTGCAACTTCATTACGGCATCGGCACCGATATGTGATCCCATGTAAGACCATATCTGGGATATGGCATTGGCGTCCTACCAGGTGTACGAGATATCCCGAACATCCCAAATATTACAAGTAAGGTGTGTCTATGATCACTTGATTGTTATGTGCCAAGATATAATATGGTTTGGTGTAAGTGTATATAAATGAAAGTGAACACATATAATTATTGAATGAGTGAAACTGACCTTAAAACAGTTGTGGGCAGCAGCACTAGTATAACTTTGAAAAATCACCAAAAATGGTAGAAATTGAATTAGAGTCTGGGTGAGATATGAAATTAAAGATTAATGAGTCTATTTTGCTATAAAAGAAACAGAGTAAGCAAAAGAAGTGTGAATTATGAGATATTTGAATTTTGGTGAGACAGGGTTAGAATGAGTTTCGGAATCCCCTGTTCCAACTTTGAAAAATCAGTAAAAATTGTACAAAAATAGTTATGGGGTATAATTTATATGTTTGAAATCCTTAATACGTCTATTTTTAAGTGAAATAAACGAGAACATCATATGAATTTTGTACGAGAAGAAAATTGATTCGTTGTGAAGAAGTGTCAGAACTGTTGGACAGCAAAATAGGGGTAAATTGAATGAATAAACTGTACTAATTGGCTAAACCAAAAATTCTGGAAATTTTATGGTAAGAAGGTATATGAGTCTAGTTTCAGGGAAAATTTACGGAACTTAATTTGGAGCCCTGTAGCTCCAGATAAAAATAAATTAGCGTCCATGACGCAGAAAGACAGCTTGCTGGAAATTAAGCAAACCTTAAAATTTATGTGTGATTAAATTTATATTGCTGTGAAATCATATGAGAAAATTTATAGATCTTAAATTGGAGCTCTGTAGCTCCGGATGAATATGATTTAGTGACTCTGACTCAAATAGAGAGCTTTAAATTTTAATATAAGTGAATAGTGAAATTATGTATAGTACTATTTAAGCATGTTTTATACGTAAAGGATGTGGAATGGAGAGGAGGAGGAGGACAATAAAATGTATGAAATAAATTATTTGAAGTTATATAAGCTAGTGCCGAACGTAATATTGTGATTTGATTATATTTCGAGAATGATTTAAATTAGATGTGGATTATGTGAAAGTCTAATATTGTGATTTGATTATATTTCGAGAATGATTTAAATTAGATGTGGATTATGTGAAAGACTAATATATATAATCGAGAATGATTTAAATTAGATGTGGATTATGTGAAAGTCTAATATTGTGATTTGATTATATTTCGAGAATGATTTAAATTAGATGTGGATTATGTGAAAGACTAATATATATAATCGAGAATGATTTAAATTAGATGTGGATTATGTGAAAGACTAATATATATAATCGAGAATGATTTAAATTAGATGTGGATTATGTGAAAGTCTAATATTGTGATTTGATTATATTTCGAGAATGATTTAAATTAGATGTGGATTATGTGAAAGACTAATATATATAATCGAGAATGATTTAAATTAGATGTGGATTATGTGAAAGACTAATATTGTGATTTGATTATATTTCGAGAATGATTTAAATTAGATGTGAATTATGTGAAAGACTAATATTGTGATTTGATTATATTTCGAGAATGATTTAAATTAGATGTGAATTATGTGAAAGACTGATTTTGTAAGTTCAGGCTTTATGCCTAGCAGGCTTTATGCCGGTGAATTATATCAGGCTTTATGCCTAGCAGGCTTTATGCCGGTGAATTATATCGGGCTTTATGCCTAGCAGGCTTTGTGCCGGTGAAATGTATCGGGCTTTATGCCTAGCAGGCTTTATGCCGGTGAATTATATCAGACTTTATGTCTAGCAGGCTTTGTGCCGGTGAAATGTATCGGGCTTGGTGCCTAGCAGGCTTTATGCCAGTGTTATATACAAGGCTCTATGCTCTATAAATATTATGTGAGTAATAGTAAAAGCAAATAAATGTGTTAAGAAAGCTAAATTATTCGGTACATGATTTGGCATGAAGTAAGACCATGAATGGTTTATGAATTAAATTATGTTGGTAAGCCCGATACATGAATAAATGTTGTGCTCATCCATACTTATAATGCTTATGTTATATATATATTTGGCGTACATATTTGGTATACATGCTTAGGCTTTGGCCAAGTAGTGGCTAGACCATGCCACGTTAAATTTATAAGTTATAGCATTGTGAGAAATTTAAGCAAATTGTGACACCGAGCAAACGATGTACTCAAATTCATAATACGATCCTTAATTTAACAAGTATTTGAAAGTGCAATTGAAGTTAAATGTTGCATTATATATATATTGTGAAGAGTTATAAAAGCACGTTAATAATTTTGAAAGTTTTAAATTGGGATGAAATTTTGTAACTCGGTTTAATAGGTTTACATGTGTAAGTGTTCTGGTAATACCTCATACCCTGTTCCGGCGTTGGATACGGGTAAGGGGTGTTACATAAATCTCATATCAAAATCCTATGTCATGACATATGTATCCCAACTATTCCTATGGTTCGTACGGGGCTTTCGGACGTCGTAATTCAATCGATTCAAGCTCGTAGTTACTTCTCCTACACTTATGTCAATTCGGCATACACATATATAGTTATTAAAATTCAATTCGGCATAATTAAATACATTTTCATATAAATTTAACAACAATTATTTACTTATGAACTTACCTCGGACGAAGATAGACGGACCGGGATGACTATTCATAACTTTTAATTTTCCCCGATCCAAATCTGAGTTCCTTTTTTCTTGATCTAAATTAATACAAATTTGACTTGTTTAATCATATATTTATTCAAATTTATTCAAAAACACATAAATGGGCAAATTGCATTTTAGCCCCTAACATTTCACATTTTCACAATTTAGTCCCTATTTCACAAAACACAAAATATTCAAAATTTCACCATACCCAAGCTTGGTCGAATTTCACTATGGTCCCTAGCAGCCAATTCCTTTCATTTATTTCACATTTTGACCCTTACATTTTCGAAATTCACAATTTAATCCTAAATAGGCATTTTTACTAAAAATCACTTAATTAAACTTGACAATCTAACAACATATATTTATTTTCTATCATCAAACAACAAAAAAAAAAATTCTCATCAATGGAAAATCACAAAATACACAACCAATTCAAAAATTCAAGCATGGGCTAGCTAGTATTCAAAGCAACGATCTCAAAAACGTAAAAATTATCAAAAACCGAACAAAACACATACCTAAATCAAAGAACACAAGGGCCGAACCTAGCTTTCTTCTTTTCTTTCTTTTTCCTTTGAAGTTTAGGCCATAAGATGAACAAATGCATGACTTTTATTTTATGTTTTATTATATTAACATATTTAACTAATTTACAAAACTAACCTTAATGATTTTAATGATAAAACTTATAATATAAGCCCATTACCGTCCATGCATACTTTCAATGGTCCAATATCAACAAAAGGACCCCACATTATATAAGCCATAGCAATATAGCACTTTAACAAATAGCTAGCCACTTTTGCATTTTACGCGATTAAGTCATTTTATAAAATCGAGCATACAAACGATAAAATTTTTACATGAAATTTTCACTCATATAAATTAACATGTTGTAGACACCAAAAATAATATTAAATTTTTTTTGACTCGGATTTGTGGTCCCAAAACCACTGTCTGACTAGGGTCTAAACTGGGCTGTTACAGCTTTTTTTTGTTCAAGCCCATTTTTTGGGACTATATTTTTGCCCAAACCCTTTCAAATTTCAGGCGGGCCTTCGGGCCAGCCCAGATGGCCCGACCCATGAACAGGTCTACTGCTACCTAAAAATTTGATTCAGAGTAAACAAGTTTGTCATAAAAAGCAGGCAAGTTTTCTTTGCAATGACATATTACGAAGGAAATATATATGTGCTACATTGTGGTTTTAGTACCTTTATTACGCTCAAATTTGAGATTTAGCCCCAATATTTTAATTTGACATAATTTGATCAACTTTTATAATATTATTAGTCAGTTTAAAGTATTCTTGTGTTGACATCAATATTTTTTTTTTAAATATCGCTTTCAACCATGCCAGTATTTTAATTAGAATGGTTCATGCTTTTTAACTATTTGGATTGTAACATTCAAAAAAAAGCAAAGGGTTAAATTAAAATATAATACCAAAACATGTGACGTGGGATCAATACCAAATGTATAAGGTCGAATAAAAATTTCATAGTTCAATGATCTCCAAACAAACATCACATGAACACTTTCAATGCAGATAAGGTTTCCAAGATAGATGTGTCACCACTAAAACTTTAAGGCCTTTAAAAGCGCATCATTTAAAATTGAAACCTCGCAAGGAACTTTTTGTTTTGAGTTTATCTTACGCATTCTATTAAAAAAAATCCAAATGTATATTGCCCCGTAAACTTAGAGCAAGTGATCCCATGAAGAACACAATCAAGAACTGAAGTACCAGTGGTAAAACAGGAATCTTGATACATACTGTAACACCCCTAACCCGTATCCGTCGCAGGAACAGGGTTATGGAGTATTACTGAAAGAAACAGATTAAATACAGACATTTCATATTATTGTTTAACATTCATGTTGGATATTATTCATAAAGTCCTTTATGAGAGCCTTCGAGGCTCAAATTTCACTTTAGAATCAAATCTGGACTAAATCAGAAACTTAAAAAATTTTCGCGAAATTTCAAAATTTTCCAAGGTGCAGGGGACACGCCCGTGTGGTCAGGCTGTATGGCTCACATGGCCAAGTGACACACCTGTGTCTTAGGCTGTGTGGTATTTGAAGTAGGGCACACGGCGTGTCCCCAGCCTGTGTAACTCTCTGACTTGCAATACATTTAAGTGCAGGGGTTACACAGCCAAGCCACACGCATGCGTGCCATGCCGTGTGATCAATTTTGAGCATTCTGTTTTAAAATTTTATGATGTAAGGGACACACAGCCAGAACACATGCCCATGTGTTAGGCTGTGTGTCATACACGGCTGAGACACACACCCGTGTCTCTGCCCGTGTGGAAAAAATAAGGCCATTTCCAAGCCTTATTCTTCACCCAATTTCACCTTCCACCTATATAAACATTTAAACAAATTTAAGAGCCAATTCAAGGCAGTTAAACCTAGCCAAATTTAAGTATTATGCATGACATATTAATACCTATGATCAAATGTCCAACTTACCAAGATAGCCTAATACTTATAAACATGTTTTACCAAATACGCTATCATAAACTAATATCCAATATACTTATATGATTTTCTTCATTCACCCCTTTAAACATACTCATCAAGCATATTAAGACTATTTACATATCAAAACATTTCATTTAATAGCTATTCCAATGGCTAATTTTAACCAATATTAAATTGCCATCAATGGTAACATTTAACCTATACATGCCATTATTACCAAAATTAGTTTACTATTTATATATATACCGAAAAGTTTGCGGGAGAGTGTGATGTAGCTCCGACCAGCTTCCAACCATTACGAGCCTCCGAGTACTATAAAACAGAGGAAATAAGACAGAGTAAGCACATAATGCTTAGTAAGCTCATATAACGGGAAATTAACTTACCATTCATTTACTTATATAATAAACATGCATAATACATCCAAAGCAATTTGGCAATTAGCCTAACACATATAACCTTAACAAACATGTTAGTCATGTATTTCATGTGAATAACAAGAACAAGGATGAGCTCATTAGGTATCGAGTTTCCAAGTATTTCATGCATATACAGATAATAGTTTCATTTTGATTTCACAAGTTCTCATGTTAAAATTTCACCCGTTGAATCATTTGAAATCTCGATGGATACTTGGGTAGTACACCTGAAGTGTACAATACTATAAATCCGTCAATTCATATCCCAGACTGCTTTTATGAGCACTTAAATAGAAAGCTCTCTCTCAAGCACTATAACGGGAAGCTCATTGAGCCTTGTAACGGGAAGCTTACCCAGACAATATAACAGGAAGCTCACAAAGAGCCTGTAACGGGTAGTTCTAAAGAGCAATTAACGGGTAGCTCCGAAGAGCAATTAACGGGAAGCACCGGATAGCCATATAATAGGAAGTTTGAGCAAGCACTAACGGGAACCTCAAAAAGAGCCTTTAATCGGGAAGCTCACAAAGAGCCATATAACGGGATGCTCATAAGAGCTGCGGTGTGCCCACAACACATGTAGGGTTACAACTGATCGGGATGCTCCGAAGAGCATTTAACGGGAAGATCGCGAGAACACTATAACGGGAAGCTTGAGAGGGCTTGTAATAGGATGCTCTTTCAAGCTACGGTACGTCCGCAACATGGTCAGGAAGACTACCATTTCGGGAAACAGAACCCTGTATCCATCGAATCTCATTATCCGAACGAGACTTATTTATTTATCAGGGATTTTCAGTTGTGAGATCAATTACATACACATATATGACATTTACACAATTTACATATTCAACACTTAATATAACATTTACACAATTTACATATTCAACACTTAATATAAGTATATAAATATACATAATTAAGTTACACGAACTTACCTCGACAATTGTTCGTGACTTGTAAACTACTAATCCGATAGTTTTTCTTTTCCACGATCTAACTCCGTTTTTGATCTATCCAGATTTATACGAGTAAATTTAACATCAGTTTAATAAAATTGAAATTTAATTCAATCCAAGTCACATCTTAGGAAAAATTATCATTTTGCCCCTATACTTTTTATTAATGACGATTTCGTCTCGAGGCTCGGAAAATGAAATTCATGCAATTTAAATCCTTATCCCAAGCCTAGATATTTTCTTATATGTCAACAACAGCCCATGAATTCCATGAAATTTTAGAATTTTCCATGAGTTCAACAACTTTTCAATTTAATCCCTAAATCATGATTTCATCCAAAATCCTTTAATAAAATACCTTTAAATATCCATCAACATCTCAATTTCATCATATAATAACTAAAATCATATAAAATTATCAATGTTATCTTCCAAAACTTTTAATAAAATCAAAAACTAATTAAATGGTTAGTTGGACCTAATTGTAAAAGTCCCAAAACAAAAAATTTCAAGGAAAGAGCAAGAATTAAACTTACATGAAGTAAATATTGATAAACCAGCTTAAACCCTCTTTAATAGCTATTTTACAACTAAAAAATGATGATGAAAATGTCTAGAATTTCACTTAAACCCTCAGCCATTCCATGTGGGTCTAATTCCCTTTTTAGTCCTAATTTATTTACTATTTAGGCTATTTAGTCCCTATTTCTTTAATTAGCAAGTTTTACACCTTTTTCAATTTTGTCATTTTTAATTAATTAACTACCAAAACGTTAAAATTTTCTAACAAAACTTTAATACTACCTTAATGACACCCCGTAAATATTTATAAAAATATTTATGGCTCGGGTTTATAGGATTGAGATCTAGATACCTCTTTTCTAAATCACTTAACCTAATAAAGCCTTATAAAACACATTACTATTTTAAAAATATTTTAAAAACCACATTTGGCTCATAGATATTAAATAGTAAACATTTACAAGCTTATTTTTCGGATTTGGTGGTCTCAATCCACTATTTTCGACATCATTAAAAATCAGGCTGTTACAACTTTCCCCTCTTAAAGAATTTTCATCATCGAAAATCTTACCAGTAAAGAGGTTTGGATATTGCTTCCTCATTGTTTCCTCTGGTTCCCAGGTAGCTGCTTCTATTCCATGTCGTTGCCAGAGGAATTTTACTAAAGCTACATTTTTATTTCTTAGTTCTTTTGTCTCACATGCCAGGATTTTGATTAGTTCCTCATTATAAGTCATATCAGGCTGAATCTCCACATCTATTGGAGAGATAAGATGTTAAGGGTCTGACTAATACCGTCGTAACATAGACCCGTGGAAAACATTATGAATTCTCTCGAGTTCTGGTAGTAGTGCCAATCGGTATGCAATAGGTCTGATTCTTTCAGTGATCTCATACAGCCCAATAAACCGTGGACTCAATTTGCCTTTACGGCCGAACCAAAGAACTTTCTTCCAAGGTGAAACTTTCAAGAATACCTTGTCGCCAACTTGAAATTCTTTTTTTTTCTTTTAAGATCTGGATAGGATTTTTGTCGATCAGAAACTGATTTTAAGCTATCTCGGATCACTTTCACCTTTTCTTCAGTTTCTCGAATCAAATCAACTCCATGTATCTTTTCTCACTGAGCTCAGTCCAATACAATGGAGTTCTACATTTGCGTCCATACAAAGCTTCATACAGTGCCATCTTTATAGTTGACTGATAACTATTATTATATGCGAACTCGACTAGCGGCAAATACTTTTCCCAATTGCCTTCGAATTTCAATATACAACACCAAAGCATATCTTCGAGAATCTGAATCACACTTTCTAACTGACCATCTGTCTGAGGATGAAATGCAGTACTAAAATGGAACCGCGTACCCAGAGCTTTTTGCAACTTGTTCTAGAATTGAGACGTAAACCGTATATCTCTGTCTGAAATAATGGAGACTGGCACTCCATGCAGCTTGACAATCTAAGAAATATACAATTCCGCTAATCTATCTAAGGAGAAATCCATACTTACCGGAATAAAATGTGCAGATATTTTCAAACGATAAACGATTACCCAAATGACATCTTTCTTTTTCGGAGATAGGGGAAATCCCGACACAAAGTCTGCTAAACCATAGGTTATATAATGGCATGTATAGCTAGAATTTTATATTGTACGTTAGTCCAAAAGTCGGCTAAATCGCAGCTCTGATACTAATAAAGTAACACCCTTAATCCATATCTATCGTCAGGACAGGATTATGGAGTATTACTAGAATAAATAGATTAAATACAGACATTTCATATTATTATTTAAGATTCATGTCGGATATTATTCATAAAGTCCCTTATGAGAGCCCTCGAGGCTCAAATTTCACTTTAGAATCAAATCGGGACTAAATCAGAAACTCGGAGAATTTTTCACGAAATTTCAAAATTTTCCAAGGTGTAGGAGACACACGCCCCTGTGGTCAGGCCGTGTGGCTCACACGGACAAGTGACACGCCCCTATGGTTTGGTCGTGTGGCTCACACGGCCAAGTGTCCCATGTCTTAGGCCGTGTGGTATTTGAAGTAAGGCACACGACCGTGTCCCCAGCCCGTGTAACTCTTTGACTTATAATACATTTAAGTGCAGGGGTCACATGGCCAAGCCACACGCCCATGTGCCAGGCCGTGTGATCAATTCTGAGCATTCTGTTTTAAAATTTTAAGATGTAGGGGACACACGACCAGAACACACGCCTATGACACACGGCTAAGATACACGCCCATGTCTCTGCCCGTGTGGATAAAATAAGACCATTTCCAAGCCTTATTCTTCACCCAATTTCACCTTCCACCTATATAAACATTTAAACACATTCAAGAGCCAATTCAAGACATTTAAACGTAGCCAAATTCAAGTCTTATGCATGACATATTAATACCTATGATCAAATTTCTAACTTACCAAGATAGCCTAATACTTATAAACATGTTTTACCAAATACATTATCATAAACTAATATCCAATATACTTATATGATTTTCCTTATTCACCCCTTTAAACATACTCATCAAGCATATTAAGACTATTTACATATCAAAACATATCCTTTAATAGCCATTCCAATGGCTAATTTCAACCAACACTAAATTTCCATCAATGGTAGCATTTAACCTATACATGCCATTATTACCAAAATTAGCTTACTATTTAAATATATACCGAAAAGTCCGGAGGATAGTGTGATGTAGCTCCGACCAGCTTCCAACCTTTACGAGCCTTTGAGTACTATAAAATAGAGGAAATAAGATAGAGTAAGCACTTAATGCTTAGTAAGTTTGTATAACGGGAAATTAACTAACCATTCATTTACTTATATAATAAACATGCATAATACATCCAAAGTAATTTGGCAATTAGCCTAACACATAAAACCTCAACAAACATGTTAGTCATGTATTTCATATGAATAACAAGAACAATGATGAGGTCATTAGGAATCGAGTTTCCAAGTATTTCATGCTTATACAGATAATAGTTTCATTTTGATTTTACATGTTCTCATGTCAGAATTTCACCTGTTGAATCATTTGAAATCTCAATGGATACTTGGGTAGTACACCCGAAGTGTACAATACTATAAATTCATCAATTCATATCCGGGTCTGCTTTTATGAGCAATTAAACAGAAAGCTCTCTCTCAAGCACTATAACGGGAAGCTCATTGAGCCTTGTAACGGGAAGCTCATTGAGCCTTGTAACGGGAAGCTTATCCTGGCAATATAATGGGAAGCTCATTGAGCCTTGTAACGGGAAGCTTATCAAGGAAATATAACGGGAAGCTCACAAAGAGCCTATAACGAGTAGCTCCAAAAAGTAATTAACGGATAGCTCCGAAGAGCAATTAACAGGAAGCACCGGATAGCCATATAACGGGAAGTTCGAGCGAGCACTAACGAGAAGCTCACAAAAAGCCTTTAATTGGAAAGCTCACGAGGAGCCATATAACGGGATGCTCATAAGAGCTGCGGTGTGCCCACAACACATGTAGGGTCACAACTGATCGGGATGCTCTGAAGAGCATTTAACGGGAAGCTCGCAAGAACACTATAACGGGAAGCTTGAGAGGGCTTGTAACGGGACGCTCTTTCAAGATACGGTACGTCCGTAACATGGCCAGGAACATTACCATTTCGGGAAACAGAACCCTATATCCATCTAATCTCATTATCCAAACGGGACTTATTTATTTATCAGGGATTTTCAGTTATGAGATCAATTACATACAAATATATGACATTTACCCAATTTACATATTCAACACTCAATATAAGCATATAAATATACACAATTAAGGTACACGAACTTACCTCGACAATTGTTCGTGACTTGTAAACTACTAATCCGATAGTTTTTCTTTTCCACGATCTAACTCCATTTTTGATCTATCCGAATCTATACGAGTAAATTTAACATCAATTTAATATAATTTACATTCAATTCAATCCAAGTCACAACTTAGGAAAAATTACCGTGTTGCCCCTATACTTTTAATTAAGGACGATTTCATCCCAAGGTTAAGAAAATGAAATTCATGCAATTTAAATCCTTATCCCAAGCCTAGATATTTTCATATATACCAATAGTAGCCCAAGAATTCCATAAAATTTTAGAATTTTCCATGAATTCAAGAACTTTTCAATTAAATCTCTAAATCATGATTTCATCTAAAATCCTTTAATAAAATACCTTCAAATATCTATCAACATCTCAATTTCATCATCTAATGTATAAAATCATATAAACTTATCAATGGTATCTTCCAAAACTTTCAATAAAATCAAAAACTAATGAAATGGTTAGTTGGACCTATTTGTAAAAGTCCCAAAACATAAAAATTTTAAGGAAAGAGCAAGAATTAATCTTACATGAAGTAAATATTGAAAAACCAGCTTAAACCCTCTTCAATGGGTATTTTAGAATTGAAAAATGATGATCAAAATGTCTAGAATTTCAAATTCCCTTTTATTTCACTTAAATTTGGTAAAATTTATAATTTTGCCCTTATTTCACATCAATTCCTTAATTTTTCTATGCTTATGCCGCCTCAGCCATCCCATGTGGGTCCAATTACGCTTTTAGTCCTCCTTTATTTACTATTTAGGCTATTTAATTACTATTTCTTTAATTAACAAGTTTTGTACCTTTTTCAATTTAGTCATTTTTAATTAATTAACTACCAAAACGTTAAAATTTTGTAACGAAACTTTAATAGTACATTAATGACACCGAGTAAATATTTATAAAAATATTTACAGCTCGGTTTATAGGACTGAGATCTCAATACCTCTTTTCTAAATCACTTAACCTAATAAAGCCTTATAAAACACAAATTACTAATTCAAAGATATTTTAAAAACCACATTTGGCTCGAAAATGTTAAATAATAAAAATTTACGAGCTTATTTGCCGAATTTGGTGGTCTTGAATCACGTTTTCTGACATCACTGAAAATCAAACTGTTACACATACAATACAATACATACATTCAAGATATGTGATATTCAAAGAACAAGAAATTTGATAGAGATGAAAGGAAGAAAAAAGTAGAGAGTTGAGAGAAAGAAGAGAAAATTCACAATCATTCCATAATCGTCCCCTTACACCCTTCCCACTAGAAGTAAGAATTTCATAACGGCCGAGAGGTTGGTTACCACGAGCTATTATTGACAATTGTAGCCCTTCCTTCAAACTGCACCATTTCACTAATCTAACTATGCTGCCCAAAACATAGCATTTCTAGCTACTCCATAATATAAGAAAACCATATTGTTTATGTAACACCCTTAACCCATAGTCGTCACCGAAATAGGGTTTCGAAGCATTACCAAAGTTTATCGATGAAACAGACAGAATTCTCAAACATTTCATATCATCAAAGCATCATTTTAATCCAAATTATAAACATACCAAATCCATGTCAATTTGCCTAGTTCATGAGCACTTAAACATAGAATTAAATTAACATGCACCTATCTAGATTTAGTTCAATTTACCATGCCATAATATGGCTTCAAAAACAAACACATAATTTAGACACCCTAGGTACATGCAGACACAAAATAGTAATCATCACCACGTTTGAGTTTGGGAGCATTGTTGGATGCTGAATCGACGATCAAAATTGAAGTACCTGATCTGCGCTTAGAAAACAAAACCGTACGCTGAATAAAACTCAGTGGTATTTCTATAATCCGAATATTTAAAGACAAGATAATATAATATGTATGTTTTAATTATAAGCACATTTGAATATTTAAGACCACATTTATTCATACAATGGCATTAGCCATTCAATATTCTATTCATAAATATATCATTTCATACCATTCTTAAATCTCATCACTTGCTATATAATAGCTTTTCATAATTTAATATATATATCATTTAAACAATAATATTATTCAATCCATATCCAATTCATGAATAAGTAATTCATGTGTCTCATTTTCATGTTTCAATTGACTATCCCATTTTCATTCACAAACAATATCATCCAATATCAATCATTGTACTATTTTACTTAATTATCCCTATTAACACGACTCGGAGTCAGACGGATACACAAATCCAACCAACACACCAGTTTGGCACCCAGTGCCTCATCGGATAAATCTGAAGTAATAACTGCGCTCAGCGTTATACAAATTTGACACCTAGTGTCTTATCAGTTAAACCAAAGTACATTGGCACCCAGTGCCTCATTGACTCGAAGTCAAAGAAATCCCTGAACTCTTCCAATCCTATGTCAAGCCATCTATATTTGACTCAGCCGATACAGTTAATAGGGTTCCAATTCACTTTCCAAATACAACCAATATCCAATTATCATATTTGCATATATATATTCATAATATATATCAATTCAATCAAATTCAATCAACTTAATTCAATTCAATATAAAAGTACCAAATATATTTTTCATATAATCCCATATACATTAAATCAAAATATAACAATTAACAACTAGGTTCAAACTATAAAAATATAAACTAGGAATTCCAAGCTATTTCACGTCAACTTTATCTTTCCCCTTTTTAGTTGAGGATTCAGGTACGACGTTAGCTATGAAATTAAAACAATTAAAATTCATCAAAACAACACAGTTCAATTTCATATTGAATTTTTCAATTTTTATTCAATATTTACCTAAATTCCAATTTAGTCCCTAAACTAAGACTAATTTTTATTCTTCACAATTAATTCTATATTTTCATACAATTTCCACTTTAAACTAAATTTAACTTCTTATTTTCACTTAAGTCCCTAAATTTCAAATTTTTCACAATTTAGTCCCATTACTCAAAATTTACAATTATTTCATTTCTAACTTAAAAATATATCAATTTAATCCCTAATACTAAAATTATTCAACATTAAAAACACTTAAAAACTCAGTAATTGCTAAAATTTCGACATGGGTCGGGTAGTACTTAACACCAGGATTCCAAAAACATAAAGATTACAAGAAAAAGGGACTAAATTGACTAACCAATTGAACTTGGAACTTTGAAACCCCTAAGCCGTGGGTTCTTCTTTCTTTCTCCTTTTCTTTTTCTTTCTTTCTATTTCATTTTGCTTTTGTCTTTCTTTATTTCTTTTATTACTATAATAACTATTTACTTAAATATTAAGTAAAACATATTATAATATATATTTTAACGTTAATTTATTAATAATATATATAATAATTTTACACCTTATGCAGCCTCATTAAAGAACAATGACATAATTACTTCTTTAGTCCCTTTAATTATTCTTTAATCTATAATTCAACTTTCACCCTAAATGCTTAGTTCTTATACCTAATTACTCTAAATTCATGCAAATTCACTTAGCCAAAACCTAATTAACTACACAACTAACTTCGTAAATATTTTTAATAAATATTTACGAGTCCGATTTATGAAAACGAAGTATCAAAAATGTACTTTCCGACACCCCTGACTATCAGATCGTTGCAATTCTCCCCCTAATTAAATTTCGTCCCCAAAATTTATCTAAAAAGAAGTGGGGGTATTGAGATCTCATAGTCTCTTCAGGTTCCCAAGTCACTTCTTCAACACTATGACTACGTCACAACACTTTCGCAACGAAACTCGCTTATTACACAATTCTTTCACCTTACGTGCCAAAATCTCATCCGGTTCTTCTTCGTATGACAAATAAGGTTGAATTTCAATATCTTTTTTTTCGAAATAACATGAGATAGATCCGATTGATAATTTCTAAGCATTGAAACATGAAAAACATCATGAATTTTTTCTAGTTCCGCAGGGAAAGCTAAACGATACGTAACTAGTCCCACTCTTTCTATGGTCCCATACGGTCCAATAAAACGAGGACTCAGTTTTTTTCGATGAAATCTCAAAATTTTCTTCCAAGGTGAAACTTTAAGAAATACTTTATCGCCAACAGAATATTCAGTATCTCGACGTTTCAAATTTGCATATGATTTCTGTCTATCAAAAGTTGTCTTTAATCTATCTCAAATTTTGTTAGCAATGTCTTCTGTTTCTTGAATTAGTTTCAGCCCGGTCATTCTTCTTTCACTCAATTCCATCCAACAAACAGGTGATCGACACCTATGACCATATAAGGCTTCATACGGAGCCATTTGAATACTCGATTGTAAACTATTATTGTATACAAATTCAGCCAAAGGTAAGTAATGCTCCTAACCTGATTCAAAATAAATAGCCCAAGTACGAAGCATGTCTTCCAAAATCTAAATAACATGCTCAGATTGTTCGTCCGTCTGTGTGTGAAAAGCTGTGCTAAAATTAAGTCACGTACCAAGAGATTTGTAGAACTGTTTCTATAATCTCAAAGTGAACCGCGGATCTGGATCAGAAATTATTGACATAGGGACACCGTGCAATCTTACTATTTCTTGAAAAAAAACTTCAGCAAGCTTTTGAAGTGACCAATCTATCTTGACTACAATGAAATGAGCTGATTTTGTAAGTCGATCAACAATCACCCATACAACATTTTTCTTACTTGCCAATAAAGGTAACCCCGTTATAAAATCCATTGTGATACAATCCCATTTCCATTCAGGAATAGAAATAGGCTGAAGTAATCCCGTGGGAACCTGATGTTCTGCCTTAACTCGCTGACAAGTTAAACATTTAGCCACATACTCGACCACATCTCTTTTCTATCCTGGCCGCCAATAAGATTCTCGCAGATCGCAATACATTTTGTTCCTCCAGGATGCAAAGCAAAATGACTATCATGAGCTTCACGAAGTATCAACTCTTTTAATTTAGAAACATCCGGAACGCAAATTCAGTGATAAAATCTCAAGTAACCACAATCATCAATGCTGAAATTTTCTAATATACCATTATGAACCATTTCTCTTTTCTTTGCCCACTTATCATTAGCTAACTGCAATGACTTGATTCGATCAAACATCACCGGTTTGAATTTTAGTTCAGCCAATAGGCTTTCATCGTCATTGATACTGACCTGAGCAAACATTACCCGCAATTCAATTGCTACTTTCCTACTCAACGCATCAGCTACAACATTAGCTTTACCAATGTGGTAATCAATAACACAATTAAAATTTTTGAGAAGCTCTACCTAACGACACTGTCTCAAATTCAACTCCTTTTGAAATAGAATGTATTTGAGACTCTTATGATCGGTATAAATATAATATTTTTTACTGTACAGATAGTGTCTCCAGATCTGTAGAGCAAAAACCACAACAACTAGCTCTAAATCATGCGTCAGATAATTGTGTTCATGCATTTTTTACTGACGAGATGCATATGCAATCACTTCCCCGTTTTGCATCAAAACACAACTAAGAACACTCAAGGAAGCGTTACTATAAACGACAAAATCCTTTCCCAATTCCAGTAAGGTCAAAACTAGCGCTTCAGTTAACATTTGCTTCAATTTCTCAAAACTTTCTTGACACTGATCGTCCCAAAGGAACTGAACATTCTTATGCAACAACTTTGTCATCAGCAATGCTATCTTCGAAAATCCATTTACAAATCTTCAGTAATAACTAGCTAATCCAAGAAAACTACGAACCTTTGACACATTACTCGGTGCTTTCCACTAAACAATTGCCTCTATCTTTTTCAAATAAACTCTAAGTCCATCTGCTAAGATAACGTGACCCAAAAATACAACCACTGATAACCAAAATTCACACTTACTAAGCTTCCCATGTAGATGTTTCTTTCGTAACACTTGCAAGAGAATTCTGAAGTGTTGCTCATGCTTGGATTCTGATTTCAAATAGAACAAAATAACATCAATAAAAACTACTATAAAATGATCCAAATATGGTTCATGAGATCCATAAATGCTGCCGGAGCATTCGTCAATCCAAAAGGCATCACTACAAATTTATAATGACCATTTCGTGTACGAAATGTCGTATTTGGGACATCACTTTCTTTCACTTTCAACTGATAGTAACCTGATCTCAAATCGATCTTTGAAAAAACAGAAACTCCTTTTAGTTGATCAAATAAGTCATCAATACGGGGTAGAGGATATCGATTCTTAATCGGTAACTTATTCAATTATTGATAGTCAATACAAAGCCACATCGAACCATCTTTCTTTCAATAAAAAGTACTGGAGCTCCCCAAGGTGATATATTAGGGCGTATAAGACCACGATCCATTAAGTCTTGCAATTGTAGTTTTAATTCTTTTAACTCCGTTGGTAACATACGATAGGGGCCATTGACACTAGAGCCAGGAAACACTTCAATTGCAAACTCAACCTTTCGATCTGGTGGTAATCCAGTAATTCATTGGGAAACACATCAGGGAATTCACAAACAGTTCAAATTTTATTGCACTGGCTATCAACAGAATTCGAATTGATAACATAGGCTAGAAAAGCTTTACAACCTTGATTAAGAAGTTTATTAGCTCGAATTGATGAAATGATACAAGTTGGACCACTTGTCCGAATACCATTCACCTCTATCACAGCACTGCTTTCACTCTTAACAATAAACTTCTTTTTATAGCAAGCCTAGAATCACTCCGTGCTCCGTAAGCCAATCCATACCTAAAATCATATCAAAATCCCCAAACGACATTATCAATAAATCAACAGAGAAGGTTATATTCTGTATCACTAACGGACATCTCCTACACACCTGATCCACTAGCACAAATTGTCCCAATGGACTAGACACTACTATCGATACTCTAGACGTCTCAGATTTTAAACTTCCCGACTCAACCAATTTATTATTAACATATGAATGTGAAGATCCCGGATCTATCAAAGCATAAACAGGTTCTGAATGTAATAAAAATATACCTGTCACAACATTATTAGCATCACCATCCTTACGAGTTTGTACAACATAAGCTTGAGCCGGCGTTTTGGCCTTTGACCGTTAAGTAACAACATAATTTTCCTTTCTAGCACCACCTCTCAAAAATGAACCACTTCGACTTGACCCACAACCCCTAGAAGCAGGCATAGATCTCTAAGAAGTAATAGATGTAGCATTTTGATTCTTTGGACACTCTCTAACAAAATGTTTCGTAGATTCACAGTGAAAACAGCCTCGAGTTAACTTCCATCATTCACCATGGTGCTTTTTCCCATAATGCTCACAATTCAGAATATTGGTATCCTTGGATGGACCTCGCACACTACCCATAGACACAGTTGGTTGTCCATCACGATTTCTATCAGTTCTAGCTGACTTAAAATTTGATCTTTAGCTGCCATGAAATTCTTTTGATCTCTTCGGTTGTGGATTTGAACTTGCAGCTCCAGGATTCTTTCCAACAGTATGAGTATTCCCAGTCTTTTTGTCAAAACCCAGTACTTGCTCTACCATTCTTGCCTGTTCAACTAAATTTGCAAACTCAGTAATTTTGTGTGATACGAACTGTACTCGTAACTCATCGCGTAAACCATATAGAAATCACTTGCAATCATCAATTTCAATCTGCACAAATTCAATAGTATACCTACTAATTCACGAAAAATCTCGTTCATAATCAACCACAGACATTTCACCTTGTTTCAGCATAAAAAATTCTTGTTTTATGTCTTCAATTTACAATTCACCCACATAGTTCTTTTGAAATTCCTTTTGGAAGAATTATCAATTTACTTGATCTGCGGATACATGATGCATCACTGACTGCCACCAGGTATATGCTTCACCTTGCAGTAAAGAAACAACACATATTACACTTTTACGCGGGTTGCATTCAAGTTGTTGCAAGATGCGTTTAGTGGATTCAATAAAAAATTTAGCTACGGAGGAATCAACTCCTTTCAATCTTAAGAATTCAGTTGCACCGTATTTATGCAATTCTTTAATCAGACCTCGACGAACAGTAGGTGCAGATGTCGTAGCTAATGTGGTTCCCGCTACTCACTGAAGAGCATCAGCGAGAGCTCTGAGTAACCGTGAATCATCTCTTTCCTTAATATTACCACGTTCAATGTTAGGTTGTTGAGTACTAACTGGATTAACACTTGGTGTTACTGATTATGTCATGTACCTTTAGACTCAATTTTGAGGTCGACTTAGTCCAAGAATTGGGTAAACCTGCAAAGCTTTGATACCACTAAATGTAACACCCCTAACCCATATCCGTCGCTAGAATAGGGTTTCAAAGCATTACAAAAGTTTATCGACCAAACAGGTAGAATTCTCAAACATTTCATATCATTAAAACAAGTCATCAAAGCATAATTTTAATCCAAATTATAAACATACTGTAGAGGCCCAATTTAGTCAGGGCCTAAATAAGATAACAACCAAAATAAAAAAAATAATAAAAAATAGTCCAATTTACAAAACCTTCCCAAAAGATCAAGCCCAAATACAAAGAGGCCCAGTGGCCAAACCTAAACTGTTTTCAAAAAAGTCAGAAACCCTAGGGTTCCTGCACGCCATCGCCTCCACTTCGCCAGTGGTTTCGTCATCCGTGGTCTGACGCCTTGTCTACCTTTTTCACCAAAATGGAAACCCCCGTTGTCGCCATCGGCCAAGGACACTTACAAAAAGAAAGAACAATGACAGAAGCAAAAACACGCAAAGAACATTAAAAAAATAAAAAACAATGTAATACGTTAGACTATAAAAGCCAGAAAGAAAAACCATGTAATTCACAAAAAGAAGCAATCAAACACAAAAAAAGAACAAAAAGCGTTAAAAGAAAAAATAAAGGCGATTTCTCTTATTTTTGTTTTTTTATTTTAGAAAAAAATAATAAATAAAAAAGAAAAATCAGTTTTTTACCTTAGTCACTTCATCTCCCCCTATTGTTAGAGGCCTTCTCCAGCTTCGAATCCCGAAACCCATTAGGGTTCAGCCTAGGCTTCGACGGAGTAGGGCCTAGATGGCATGAAATGAGCTGAAGGTTCTTTTTTTTTTATTTTTTCACATATAGAAGGCCTTGCCTTTAGATTTGGTTTCAAAAGGGGTTAAAAGTTTAAAAAAAAGGAAAAAGGAAGGAGAAAGGTACTTTTCCAACCATCGAAGGTGACGGCCACCGTTATCTATGACCGGTGGCCATGTGGACCACGGCAGGGCGACGACAGCCGGACCTTGGGAAGTGTTTTAGAGAAAACAATAGGGAAGGGGATTTTTTTTAAACACAGTTGAAATGATTTTATTCTGAATTTTTTTACTTTTATAGGCCCCTAAAACGGTGGCGTTTTGGGATTGGCCTCAGACTCCCAAAACGGCGTCGTTTTGAAGCCGACCTGATTACCTAACAGGATCCGCGTGTTTTCATTGAATGGTCTAATTGCGGTCCTGGGCCTTCCGCTTTTAAAATGTTTTTCAATCCAGTCCTGTTTCTTTTTTAAATTTATACCCTATGATTCTAGATTTTTTTCGTTTTGGTCCCTCTTGGAACGGTGTGTTTAGGGGTCTTGGAATAATTTCTCATTTGATCCCTGCTCTTTTTCGCACGTTCGGCTTTGGTGACTTATTCTACTTTTTTATTTTTAATTTAGGCCCTTCATTTCTTTTAAATTTCAATTTAGTCCTTTATTTTTCAACCTTTTATAAACTGTTTTCTTTTATATTTATTTATTATTATTTTTACTTTTTCTTACATATTTAAAAATTATATTTTACATTTCCTTTTTATTTATGCATTTTGTCCCTTTTACTATTATTGTCATTTTTATGTTGTTTTTTTATATTTATATTTATTATTTTATTTTTTCTTTTATCGCTTTCGTCACTTTCACGTTATTTATATATATTTTTAAATTATGCATCTTTCATTTTTATTTTTTATTTCGAGTTACCTTATTTATTTTATTATCTAACTTGGTATTATTATTATCCCTATCATTATTGATCAATGTTATTATCATTATTATTATGGTTATATTATGCATGGTGTATTATTATTGCTATCACTGCTATCATTTTATTGCTTATATTTTATTTATAATATTATCTGAACTTGTCTAGCGATTTTATTTTTGCTAAGTCCCCTATCACATTACTTAGATAAATTAATGGCATATCGTGTTAAATATCATATTCATTTTTACCCAATGTATGGGAAACAACCAAAATTGAGGTAATGTTCATTATTTTTGGAATTAGAGGAGTTGTGCTCCTAACTTACGGAGTATGATCTCTTTCTAAAATCGAAGTGATCGAATATCCTATTAAAAATAACAAAAATAGATTTAGGTAGCGATCAAATGACGATTATTCTGGGTTTCGAGAATTCGAAGTATCGTGTTCTAACTCACGGGGCATGGTCTTTCTTCTCGATTAACTTGAAATAAGGCCTTTTCCATTTAATTTAATTTAGTTTAGCTAAGTAATATCTTAATACAAAGAGGTATCGTGTTTTAAATTCGGTTCAAATTTTCAATTCTCGACACTAAGACATTACGTAATCAACTAGGTACCAATTTTGGGTGTCACAAGAGTGCTAGTCCTTCCTCATGCGTAACCGACTCCCGAACCCATTTTTTGGATTTTGCAGACCAAAAATCATTATTTTAGTAAATCAAACATTTTATTAAAATGATCAAATTACGAGGTGATTCGATCATACCTCATAAAAAAGATTGGTGGTGACTCCTATTTTAGTTTTAAAATAAAAAGTCGATTTCAAAAAGGTTTCGACAGCTTGGCGACTCCACTGGGGACCTATATAAGAGAGTCAAGCCTCGAGTTGATTACTTTTGGTCTTTTTGTCGAAAATTGATAATTTGGTTCAAATTGACGATCCAATCCTTGCATTTTATCCTTCACATTTTATTTTAGTGGTAAATCACGTCTTCATCATTTAGTTACATAATGATATGTCTGCTTTATTGGTTCGAGTTTCTCTTAGTATATTTTCGCATATTGCATTGCATAATTGTTTGATTTTGCCTTTCTTAAGTGAGGGTGAGAAGCTATTCCTTCGTGAGGTCTTCACCTTCGTATAGGATAGTGGATCACTTTTGGGATACATCCGTACCTATGTCTTCGTCAGATCTTCATCTCTGTATAGCCATAGGGAAATGTATTCCCCTGAGCCAAACTCGATCCGGATGAGCCTATAATGGGTGCGATTGAGGAATCTGCTGGTTTAGGTACCCTTACTTTAGAACCAAACTGCATATAATGGGCCCTAAGAACCTACCCTAGGTAAAACCATACCAAACCCTTAGTGTTTGCCCGAATAAATGTTCTATATATTATTTCTTGCTTGGAATTTTAGCTTTGTATGAAATATACTGACTTGTTTCATTTTGTTTTGCCTGTGATAGAAAAGGGTGTTGATTCACTTGCTAAATAGAGAGCTTTTCATGGAAAAGGGATTTCTTGATAAAGCGGAAGATAATGCGGTCGTACGAATATGGTTTGAGAAAACACAATAAGAGAAGGGCGACAGCCTGACAGAGGGATATATGTCAGAACTATGGGATTTCACTCGCATCAGTGTGACTCAGAATAACCTTCAAAAGTTAAAAGAAATATGGGACCAATAGGATGACGAAACTAAGCAATTATTCTACCGTGACTATGCTGATTTGCCTTATTTACTCGATGTCAAGGTGGATAAGCACTTATTTCGAGCTCTGGCCCAATATTAGATGTAATAACCTAAACTTTTAAGAATTTAATTGTGAGAATCTGCAGTAATTAGATTTCTATATCTCTGGTTCTGTGCTTTGCTTCTGTGTTTAAGGTCTCAGGCTCGAGTTGCATCGTTAAAAGTTTTGTTGTTTTTGAAATCAACCCATAATCACGCGTTACCCGGTTAAGTTCAATTCAGTGTGAAACTGTGTCAAGAATGAATCTACTGGTTCGCTAGTTAAGAATATGTCTGTATTCTGTTAGGTCCCGTGTTCGAGTCTTGAAGGTTTTAGTAAGGAAAAATTTTGTCAAATACTACAAATCTGCTTGGAAATTAGAAAATTAATTAACGATAGTTTATTCTTCATTTTTAATTTCTTTCTTCTTTGTCCTTCCTATCTTCTCTTCTTCATTTTTTGTTTTATTTATTTTGCTAATCGGATTTGTGGGGGAATACATGATTAACAAAAATTCTATTGTTAGTCATTGGTCAGAAGGTTATCGGGTAAGTATCTGTCAATGCGAGCGTCTTCACTTTTTTTCGTCTCGTAAATTGCTTGGAATGGGGTATTTTTGTGTGTTGTGAAAATCCCTGATTAACGAGCCTTTGTTTACCTAGCAGACGAGAATATTAACAATAAGAAATAGCAACAAGACAGTCTCTGTGATTGTTGCTGGATTTTCGGCTTCGAGGATCTTTTGCATTGTCGTTTCTTAAAAATTTTTTCAGGTGTGTACTGGAAACCTTAAATTATGCAAGTTTCAGTCACTAGAAATGGTGGCTGTCGATGTCACACGGGCAAGACACACGGCCGTATGTGGCTATATTCCCGAAAAGACCGCACGGCCAAGGACACAGGCGTGTACCCAGGCCATGTAACTCAATGTTTGTGGTCTAAGACCGTACGGCCAGGGACACAAGCATGTACCCAGGCCATGTAACTTACTATTTCTAGTCTAAGACCACGCGGCCAGGGACACGAGCGTGTGCCCAGGCCGTGTAACTCACTGTTTGTAGTCAAGACCACACGACCAAGGACACGAGCGTATACCCAGGCCGTGTGAGTCAACGGGCATGGATACGAGCGTGTGTCTAGGCCATGTAACTCATTGTTTATGTTTTGAAACCACATGAGCAAGTCACATGGGCATGTGACTAGGCCGTGTGTCATGTTTTGGGGTCTCGAAACCTGGCTTTTTTAGGCCATTAATGTTATTTAACACTGTTACTTACTTCGGCATTGTACGAATGGCTGAATTTGATTGTATGAAAGCTATTTGGTATTTTGAAACTGGTGGGTGAACAACATAGTCGTATGTATACTATGATACTTATTCTGAGGATGAACTATTTTATCTGTTTGTGAAACAAAATAGAATGACTGAATACTCAATATGGGTACTTGTGCTCTGCATTTGCATGGGTTGGAATATTGTGAAGAAGGAAGTGATCTATTCTTAATTAGTGGCTATGCCACAATGCCTATAATTTGGATTTGGTGCTTCGTCGCAATATGGTTTTGCAGCTAAGCTGCGTATCTGTAAAGTGTTAAACGTACACTCTACGGTGCGCAGGGTTGGTTGGGAATTGAATGCCTTAATGGTGTGTTGGGATGGCTAAAGACGTTGTGTAGCAGATGGGGATAGGAGTATTGTATCTGAATCTGATCTGTATTGTATATGAACTGAAATTACGTATATATATATGTATAACTGATCTGCTCTGAATCTGAACTGTAATTACTTCTGCATCGAACCGAATCTCTGAATTTGGAATTACTTCAAAAGTGAACTCTAATTGAGTAAGCTTCTTTTACGCACTGGGCACACAACTCATGTTGTTATTGATTGGATTTCAAGTGGCTCTCAGTGTTGAACGGGTCGGTGCCGTGGGAGCTTGGTCAAGCGTTTATCTCTTTAAGTAGTACATTAGGAATTTTGGTACTATAACAGTATGACTTGGAATGATTATACACTTAATTAGCTTCGCGATGAATATGAAGTGAAGTATGGTTTTGCTTTATTATGTTGATTGTGTGGCATTTAATAATCGAAGAGGTAACTCATTAAACTTAGGCTAGACGTCTAGGCCGGGTTTAGAGTGTTAGATTTAGTGGTATCATGGCCAGGTTTGTCAACGCTTGGACTGTGTTTGGGCCTATAATGTATGAGAAAAGTAGTTAGTGATAATTTAGTATCTGAATTAATATGGAAAACTAAAACTTTAGTACGATCGAGCCTCCAACGCTGACCCTGTAAGTATTTATGTTCTGTTATAACGATTGTGATATATAAACTATTGTTGGTGAAATGTTTTGATGTGAATTGGTAAAATCATCCTGCTGGATGACTGAACTAATTTGTGTACTCTGACATTGTAGCTAGATTGTCATAATGAGTTCGTGCGGTAGTCGTGGACGTGGTATGCGGGGGCGTCGAGGACACCGGGGAGGAGCTCGAGCAGAGTTAACCTCTATGGGTAGTATGCCTAATCCGGAGACCAGTGAGACTGTTGGTACTCCCACTGCTGAGACGGAGTCTCAAACTCTGACGGTTGGGGACTACGCACTGTCCTAAGCCATGATTCAAGCACTAGAGAGGGTTGCAGGGACCTCTTCAGGATTGAGAAATCGAGGGTCAGTTAGCGAACAACTCCAGCCCAATGGTGCTGAATTGTTTAGGCGCGTCATCGGAGTCTCTCCCACTATTACTGAATATTTGTTCGACGCTACCGAGCGCATTATATCAGACCTTGACTGTACTCCCACTCAGAAATTAAGGGGTACTCTATCCCTACTCTGGGACGAAGCTTATTAGTGGTGGTTAATAGTTGAGCAAGGTGCTCAGCCTGAACAGGTGAATTGAGACTATTTCAAGAACGCCTTCTAGGGTAAGTATATAGGGGCGAGTTATGTTGAGGCTCATCGACGCGAGCTTATAAGCCTAGTTCAGGTAAACCGATCTGTGTTTGAGTGTGAAGTCAAGTTTCTTCGACTGAGTAGGTATGCATGAACTTTGGTAGCGTCTGACTACGACAAGTGCGTGAGGTTCGAGGAAGGACTGAGGTATGATTTGCGAGTTCTGATGGCTTCTCAGATGGAACGGGTTTTTACAGTTCTAGTTAACAAGGCAAAGATAGTCGAAGAAGTGAAGTGCGCTGAGTGCGAGCAGCGTGATCGTAAGAAGGATCAGAATAAGGTTAAGAGGGAGTTGGGTCTCTCTAGTTTTGGTCAACGTCCTAAGAAGCGGGCGAGATTTGATAGGCCGTTGAACGCCGAAACACTAGCTATAATGACAGAGATTCAATTGCATAGTGATTGTGGAAAGCGCCATCTGGGTGAGTACTGGAAGAAGTTAGGAGCATGCCTCCATTGCAGATCTATGGAGGCTTGAGTCAGGGATTACCCCCGTCGACCTGATTCAGTGCTAGCTATAGCATAGATTCTGACTCCAAATTCTGTTTTGCCTCCGAGAGAGGTTTAGCAACCATTTAGAGGTCGTGGTACTGGTAGAGGTGGTAATTGATCCGGGATAGGACAGAGAGCACCTGGTAAAGGTACAGGTTAGGTTGAGGCCCATCAGCTGGTATTGGTTTATGCAGCAAGATGTCGCGAGGAGAGTGATGATGCTGATGCCATTATAGGTATCTTCTTTATTCACTCTGTTCTGTATTATACTCTCAATGATATTGGCTCTACTCACTCGTACATAGCTTGTTTTGTTTCTGTAAATCTAAGTTTAACCGCTGAGAATACCACTAGAGATTTTTCTGTGATTAATCCCTTAGGTCAGTTAATTCGGGTTGATAAAGTATACATGCGGGTACCCCTAGAGCTCCAGGGTATGGTATTTTCAGTTGATTTAATGGAGTTGCCCTTTAATGAGTTTGATTTAATTTTGGGAATTGATTGGCTCATTGAGTATCGGGTCAGTCTAGACTGTGCAACCAAGAGAGTTACTTTTAAATAGAATGAGAATAACGAGGTGGTCATGGTAGCTGAGCATCGAGATTACCTTTCTAATGTAATATTCGCTCTTGTAGCAGTTAAGTCAGTTCAAAAGGGGTGCGAGGCATACCTTGTTTACGTATCTGATTTTTTTCTCGCAAAAATTTCAGTGGGAGATATCCGCATTGTGAGGGAATTTTTGGACGTCTTTCCTGAGGAATTGCTTGTAGTACCTCCGAATAGGGAGGTGGAGTTTGGAATTGATCTGTTACCAGGTACTGCTTCAGTGTCTAATTTTCCCTACCGCATGGCCCCAAAAGAGTTGACTGAGTTAAAAGAATAGCTTCAAGAACTCCCTGATAGGGGATTCATTCAACCGAGTGTGTCCCCGCAAGGGGCACCAGTGTTGTTGGTTAAGAGGAAAGATGGGTCGATAAGAATGTGCATAGATTACCGGCAGATAAACAAGTTGACAATTAAGAATAAATACCCATTATTGAAGATTGATGACTTGTTCGATCAATTTTGTGGAGGATCCGTTTTCTCAAAAATCGATTTGTGCTCAGGTTACCATCAGCTCAATGTCAATGAGGCTAATGTATACAAAACTGCCTTCAGGACTCGTTACGGATATTACAAATTCCTGGTAATACCTTTCAGTCTAACGAATGCCCCGGCGACGTTTATGGATTTAATGAATCAAGTGTTTCAACCGTAGTTGGATCAATTTGTAGTGGTTTTTTCGATGATATCTTTATCTACTCTAAAACTGAGACTGAGCATGATGATCATCTTCACATTGGACTTCAAACACTTTAAGAAAAATAGTTGTATGCCAAGTTCAGTAAGTGCGAGTTTTGGTTGCAGGAAGTCACTTTTCTGGGTCATGTGGTGATGGTGGAAGGGATCCGAGTTGATCATAAGAAAATAAAAGCTATTGTTAGATAGAAACAATCGAAAAATGTATCTGAGCTTCGTAGCTTCTTGGGTTTAGCCAATTACTACCGAAGATTCGTCAAAGGATTTTCTTTGATTGCGTCACCTCTGACGAAGCTACTGCATAAGAATGCTCCATTCGTGTGATCTGAGGCACAACAGTCTAGTTTCGATAAGCTCAAGTCCATTCTGACACAAGCTCCTGTCTTAGTTCAACCGAAATCGAGTCTGGAGTTTATGGTATACAGTGATGCTTCACATGTCTAATTAGGATGTGTGCTCATGCAAGATGGTAAGGTGGTTGCTTAAGCGTCACGGCAGCTTAAGACGCATGAGGGTAACTACCCTACGCACGATCTTGAGCTGGCTATAGTTGTGTTTGCTCTGAAGATCTGGGGACATTATTTGTATGGTGAAAGGTGTATTATTTATACCGATCACAAGAGTCTTAAATATTTGTTAACCCAAAAAGAGTTAAATCTTCGGTAGCGCAGATGGGTGGAATTACTTAAAGATTATGATTGCACGATAGAATATCATTCAGGTAAGGCTAATATGGTAGCTGATGCCCTTAGTCGTAGAGCAATAACTGATCTGAGAGCAATGATAGCTTGTCTGAGTTTAATTGAGGATGGTGTACTATTGGCAGAATTACAAATTAAACTGATTTGGGTGGAACAGATTCGTGCTAAGCAATTGAGCGATGAGTCCTTAGTTCAGCGATTGCAACATGTTGCTTGAAACGAGAATTTTGATTTTAGCTTGAATAGGGATAATGTGCTATGCTTCAAAGGTAGGATTTGTGTACCGAATGACAAGGAGTTAAGGCATTCGATTCTATAAGAGGCATAGAATAGTCCCTATGCTATGCATCCCGGAGGGAATAAAATGTACTGGGATCTTCGAGAGCTCTATTGGTGGCCCAGACTAAAATGGGAGGTAGTCACTTTTGTATCCCACTATCTAACGTGTCAAAAGGTTAAGGTCAAACATCAGTTGCCCTCCAAACTGCTTCGGCCAGTTAAGATTTCACAATGGAAATGGGAGCGGGTAACAATGGATTTTGTTACGGGGTTGCCTTTAACCTCCACTAAGAAAGATTCTGTTTGGGTCATTATTGATCGGTTGACCAAATCAGCCCACTTCATTCTTATTCGAACAGATTACTCCTTATAGAAGTTAGCTAAACTGTATATCACCAAAATTGTGAGGTTATACGGAATTCCAGTTTCAATCATCTCTGACAGAGATCCGTGATTTACGTATCGATTCTAGAAGAAACATCATGAGGCCTTAGGCACTTAACTTAATTTCAGTACTGTGTACCACCCTCATTCTGATGGATAGTTGGAACGAGTTATTCAGGTCCTAGAGGATATGCTTTGGGGTTGTGTGATAGACTTCAGGGGTAAATGGGAGGAGTACCTACCGTTGGCGGAGTTTGCATACAATAACATTTTTCAGTCTACTATTCAGATTGCACCCTACGAACCCTTGTATGGTCATAAGTGCCGTACTTCGTTAAGTTGGACAAAATTAAGTGTACACCGGATATTGGGTCCTGAGCTGGTTTCTGAAATTGGGAGCACAGTGAAAAGATTTTGTGATCGCCTGAAAGCAGCCTCTGACTAACAGAAGTCTTATGTGGATTTAGAAATAAAGGATATTGAGTTTTCGGTAGGTGATCAAGTGTTCCTAAAGGTATCACCCTCGAAAAGGTTCTCTAATTTGGACGCAAGGGTAAGCTGAGTCCAAGGTTCATTGGACCTTGCCATATTTTGAAACGTGTCAAGACTATTGCGTATCAGTTGGAGTTACCCTTAGAGTTAGAATGAATTCATGATGTTTTTCATGTCTCGATGCTGAGATGGTATCGGTCGGATCTGTCGTATATTGTTACTGTCGATAAGATCGAATTGTGACCGGACTTAACATTCAAAGAAGAGCCAGTCCAGATCTTGGAGCGTGATGTTAAGATATTGAAGAAAAAAACTATTCCTCTAGTAAAGCTTCTGTGGTAGAATCATGGTACTGAGGAAGCCACGTGGGAACTTGAGGAATCAATCCATCGACTGTATCCATATCTGTTCAACTCTGGTAAAATTTTGAGGTCGAAATTTTTTTAGGGGGAGAAAGTTGTAACGCCCTAAAATTTTAAGAATTTAATTGTGAGTATCTGTAGTAATTAGATTTATGTATCTCTGGTTCTGTGCTCTACTTTTGTGTTTGAAGTATCGGGTTCGAGCTATATTGTTAAAAGTTTTGTTGTTTTTGAAATCAACCCATAATCACTCGTTACCCGGTTAAGTTCAATTCAGTGTGAAACTGTATCGAGAATGAACCTACTGGTTCACTGGTTAAGCATCTGTCTGTATTCTGTTAGGTCTCGTGTTCAAGTCCTGAAGGTTTTAATAAGGAAAATTTTTGTCAAATGCTAGAAATCTGCTTGGAAGTTAGGAAATTAATTAACAATAGTTTCTTCTTCATTTTTTTATTTCTTTCTTCTTTGTCGTTCCTATCTTCTCTTATTCATTTTTCGTTTTATTTATTGTTACTAATCGGAGTTGTGGGGAATACGGGATTAACAAAAATTATGTTGTTAGTCACTAGTCAGAAGGCTATCGGGTAATTATCTGTAAATGCGAGCGTCTTTGCATTTTTTTCTTCGTCTCGTGAATTGCTTGGAATAGGGTATTTTTGTATGTTGCGAAAATCTCTAATTAACGAGCATTTGTTTACCTAGCAGGCGAGAATATTAACAATAAGGAATAGCAATAGATAGTCTTTGTGATTGTTGCTAAGGTTTCGGCTTTGAGGATCTTTTGCGTTGTTGTTTCTTCCAAATCTTTTCAGGTGCGTACCAAAAATCTTAAATGATGCATGTTTTGGTCGCTAAAAATAGTGGCTATTAACACCACACGGGCAAGGCACATGACCGTTTGCTAGGCCGTGCGTGGCCATATTAGAGAAAAGACCACACGGCCAGGGACATGGGCATGTACCCAAGCCGTGTAACTTATTGTTTTTGGTCCAAGACCACACGGTCAGGGACACGAGCGTGTAAGCAGGCCGTGTAACTCACTGTTTGTGGTCCAAGACCACACAACTAGGGACATGGACGTGTGCTCAGGCTGTGTAACTCACTGTTTGTGGTCCAAGACCACACGACTAAGGACACAGGCGTGTAGCCAGGCCGTGTAAGTCATACAGGCATAGACACGGGAGTTTTTCCAGGCCGTGTAACTCACTATTTATGCTTTGAAACCACACGGGCAAGTCACATGGGCATGTGACTAGGCCGTTTGTCACGTTTTAAGGTCCCAAAACTTGTCTTTTTGAGGTCGTTAATGTTATTTAATGCTGTTACTGACTTCCGCATTGTACGAATGGCTGAATTTGATTGTATGAAAGCTATTTGATATTTTGAAACTAATGGGTGAACAACATAGTCGTATGTATACTATGATACTTATTCTGAGGATAAACTGTTTTATCTATTTGTTAAAAAAAATAAAATGACTGAATACTCAATATGGGTACTTGTGCTTTGCATTTGCATGGGTGGGGCTATTGTGAAGAAGGAAGTGATCTGTTCTGAATTAGTGGCTATGCCACAATGTGTATAATTTGGATTTGGCACTTCGTCGCAATCTGGTTTAGTAGCTAAGTTGTGTATCTGTAAAGTGTCAAACGGACACTTTAAGGTGTGCAGGGTTGGTTGAGCATTGAATGCCTTAATGATGTGTTGGGATGGCAGAAGAAGGACACTCAAACGGACACTGAAATTGCATGTATATATTATAACTGATCTACTCAAAATCTGAACTGTAATTACTTTTGCATTGAACCGAATCTCTGAATTTGGAATTACTTCATAAGTGAACTCTAATTGAGTAAGCTTCTTTTAAGCACTGGGTATACAACTCATTTTGTTATTGATTGGATTTCAGGTGGTTCCCAGTCTTCAACGAGTCGGTGCCACGAGAGCTCAGTCAAGCGTTTATCTCTTTAAGTAGTACATTAGGAATTTCAATACTATAACAGTATGACTTTGAATGATTATACACTTAATTAGTTTCATGATGAATATGATGTGAAGTATGGTTTAGCTTTATTTTGTTGATTTTGTGGTAATTGATAATCGAATATGTAGCTCACTAAACTTGGGCTAAACGTCTAAGTCGGGTTGAGGGTGTTACATTGGAACCCCGCCTATAGCTGCTTTCCTTTTCGGAAGGTAGATTTAGTGCCCACCGAAGAAGAGTACACAACTCTGCTACGTTGCCCGAGGATCCAAGTCGACAAAGCTTATTCTAGAGCTGCCAATGTCCCGACTTTCTTAAAGAGGCTAATGAGCATAATTGAGATGAACGAGCAATGGGTCGCGTCCAGGATTATACAAAAGGGAGATAGAAAATGCATCTATTGGAAAATTTTTCGGGATTCGATCTTGGCACATCCAGATACGAAGAAAAGAGTTGATTTCTTCGCTTTGAGTATTTGCGGGTTGGTTATTTTCCCCAAAGCACTGGGTATATAGATGAGGCAGTTTCAGATCTATTTGACTGATTTGACAAAAGGGTCACGCCTGTCCTAGCAATTGTGGTTGAAACTTTCAGATCTCTAAGTACATGTCGGAGAGCGGGTAAGGGAAGATTTATCGGGTGTGTGCAACTCTTACTAGCTTGGTTTCATAGCCACTATTAGAAGGTAGAAAAGGTCTCTTATCAAGTATTTTTCGAGAACTATTCTCCGTTGAAAGAATTCGTGGCTACCCCTAGGCGAGATAGCATTTCTAAAGAAAAGTGGATGGCAATTCTCTAGAGTTTCAAAGACGAGGACGTTGAATGGAGGGCCCCTTGGATGATCCCTGATGAAATTTTGTACCGGTGTGGAGACTTCGATTGGGTCGCGCTACTCGAGATATAGGGAGCTATTGGATATGCCCCTTTACTTGTATTGAGGCAGTATAGATCGAGGCAATTTATACCGGTAACGCAAGGGTTGGCTCAGTGTGAGTTTGCTTACAAAGGTGATAACTACATGAAGAAAGTTCTCGAAATATCCAACGCTTGGAACCAAACTCACAAATGAAAAGATTGTCCACAAATCCCATGACGACCTCCAAATATGATTAGTGGTGGCGTAAAAGAGTCAATGACAATGTCCTTGTGTCAAGTAAAAAATAAACACTCGGCCAATAGAGGAACACCTACAAGTGATCCTGTCTAAGCTAGAGATCGTAAAGCAAGATTTTGAACAGAGGAGTTTGGAGCTGGGGAAAAGATAGAACAGTTGGAAGAAGAAAAGATTCAGCCAGGATTAGACGTTGATGTCCAGAAGCTAGAAATTGAGAAAATGAAAAAAGAAAAGAACAAGGCCGAGGAAGACTTGGACAGTCTAAAAAAAGATTATAAAAAGCTACGTTTGTCGATGAGGACTGCTGGGTTGGGTAAAACATCGGAACAATGGCACCAAGAAATCAAAGAAGAAAATATTAGAGCTGGTCAATGGGAAAAGAAATTCCAAGATGTTGGAGTTTGAGAAGATGCTGTAGAAAGGGATTTGTTAGAAAGTCGAAATGAAAAGGTTGGATTGAGAGCCTGGGTAGCAGAATTAGAAAGGTCACTGCATCAATATCGTAGTCGAACATTGCGACTGAGTTGAAAGCCCAAGTAAGATTGAAGAGTTGAAGGGAAAGATAGAAGAGCTCGAGTCCGCACTACAAAATTGTAAACTTCGAGTTGAGCTTCTTGAAACAAAAAATGAACACTAGAATGAGCAACTGCAACGCTTGCAAGGTAAGATTAGGGATAGAGATCACATCATGGGCAAAGTTGTGACTTAAGTACGGGAATTAGCCGACCATTTGCAAACCCTAGCAGTTCAGGCTGACATACTGAGCTTGAGATACGAGTCAGAATCAGATTGAGGCCGAGAATTAGCTTGGCTCCTTAGGAAAGTCAAGGTTTTGAGTGTTAGGGAAATGCCGTATATGTAAAATATATCCGTTTTATGTAAAGAGGTTTATTTTCTAGTAAAGTTGTTCTAATAGAATTGAATCAGAATCAATACCGTTTTTTGCATTCAGTTCATTCATCAACATTACATTTCATCATATGCATTAAATTTCATAAAAAGACCCTAATTAATTAAAATTATAACAGTTACCTTGGAAACCAACAAGAATCCTCCAACTGAATATCGTTACGATACCCATAGCAAAACCAAAGTCATGGATCAAAGATTAGGGAGATTGGAACAAATTTAGAAAGACATGCAAGATCAGTTGCAAGTGTAGCTTCAAGAACAATTAGCTAAGGTACAGCAAGACAGAAGGGATCAAATACAAGAATCCCAACGAAGTATGAGAAGCGAGTTGACCCAATTACTGGCCGGAGGTATTGAAAAAGGGAAAAGTATTGTGGTTAACTCTAGGGTTAATAATGAAGACCGTACATACCCCCAGGCTTTGCCCAGTGAATGTTCAAGCCCAACCAAATACATATCCATGAAGGGTACCCATTACCATAGGACCACAATAATACCAGGTCGACACCTCAGCACCGGTGAATTATCCAACAGGTTTAGGTTCCAATCCCAATGATGATTTGACCAACCCAGTTATTCCCGATTTGGAGGACATGGCTGTAATGGATAGACATGGTAGAATTGCCAAAACAGCTGGAAGATCGGTGCAAGTGGTTGGAGGAGAAGTTTAGAGCTACAGAGAATGCTGATTACCTTTACGGGGTCGATGCTAAGGAATTGAGTTTAGTGCCAGACCTAATGCTCCCACCAAAATTCAAAACTCCAGAATTCGAAAAATATAATGGGACTAGTTGTCCTAAAGCCCATATCACAATGTTCTACCAAAGAATGACGGGATACGTCAATAACGACCAATTATTAATCCACTGCTTCCAGGATAGTTTAATCGAGTCGGCTGCCAAGTGATACAACCAACAAAGCTGTGCCAAAATCAACTCATGGAAAGACTTGGCATAAGCTTTCATGAAACAATGCAGCCATGTGACCGACATAACACCCAGTAGAATTACCCTGCAAAACATGGAGAAGAAGCAAAGTGAAAGCTTTAGGCAATACGCTCAGAGATGGAGAGAGGTAGTACCAAGTTCAACCACCTCTTCTGGAGAAGGAGACAACAATGCTTTTCATAAACACTCTAAAATCCCCCTTCATGAACCATATGTTGGGAAGTGCTACCAAGAGCTTCTCATATATATTAATGTCTGGAGAAATGATTGAAAATGAAACAAGGAGTGGGAAAATAGACGCGGGGGAAAACGCTAAAAGATTAGCTCTGAGAAAGAAGGAAAATGAAATGAAAACCGCGAGTGTACATAATAAAAGTTATTCAAAACTGGCCACTGTAAGCCAACCAAGAACAATAAGAACCATCCATTAAGGCCTATTGAGGAAAAAATCTAACACAAAGCCATTCCATACTGATGACATACAGAGAGTTATATCAGAATTTGTTCGACGTACATGTGGTATCCCCAGTTTACTTAAAACTGATGCAACCTCTGTTCCAAAAATGGTATGATGTGAATGCTCAATACGAGTACCATGCAGGAATAATGGGGCGCTCAATTGAGAACTGCTCTGCATTTACAAAGTTGATTAAAAGGTTCATCAAGATGGGGATTGTAAGGTTCGATGATCCATTGGAACCTAATGTGGCAGGAAATTTGTTACCTAGTCATTTAGACCAAGGGGTAAACGTGATAATTAAGAGTGGAGGAAAGAGAACCAAAATCGATGTCGTGGAAGTAAAAACCCCACTAAAATGGGTTGGAAAAAATGATAGATGTGGGATTAATCGTTCAAGATTCAGAGGAAGTACCCAAAGGAGTAAGGAGCTACTGTGAGTTCCACGCTGAAAAAGGTCATGAGATCCAGAAGTGCACTAAATTCAGAGCTTTGGTGCAGAATCTGATAGATAACAAGGAGTTGGAATTGTTTGAAGATGTCAAAGGCTCGGAAGCAGGAGATGTTTGCGCTTTAGAGGAAGGATGAGCAAATAAGGTCTATAAGGTCAACCACTCGATGGTGATTATTTCATGGCCGAGAAATAATGAAGCAGGAACACAAGCTGTAACACCCCAAACCCGTATTCATCTTCGGATTAAGGTTTCGAGGTATTACCAAACAAGACATAGTTTATCACAATCATTTATTAAAATTCATGCACGAAATTATAATAACTTTTTTACAATAGTTATCAAATTCAGACAGCAACCATTCACTCATTCATATATGTCAAATTCATATATATATAAAGCACAAAACCAATTAATTCAAACAGGCCTTATTAATCATATCACAAATACGAACCATGCTTTAATTTCCATCAACTCAATATACTCCATTCAATCAAAATTTCGAACCATATGAACATCACATTCTTGGTATTTGACTATCCAATTTAAACAAAACAAATTTTATTATATCACCTTATTCTTTAGTATACATCTATTTCAATGACTAATTATTATATGAACCATTTTATATACCTATGCATTTTCACATAACAAGTTAAAACTAATTATATTATATCATTTATTAGTTAACCAAATATGATTCATTTGCAAACATTAACAAATGATTAAATATAATCTTTATACATTACCAATTATCAAAATTTCATTCTTATCAAAATGAACCAAATACTATTAGCCGAATAATTTATCTCACCTAATGATCAAAGAAAAATTTCATCATTTACAAAACAACTTACAAGGCAATTTACACATCAAAACATAAGTAATTAACAAGCATTTACACTAGGTAATCATAGGAAACATGTCCTGTTTTGAACGGCTTTGGTTCGCAACATACATACATTATTAATTCACAAATATTTGGACAGCAGTAAAAACTTTTGGACAACATTGACTTGTACGAAAAATGGACAACATTTAAGCACTAATTTGGACAGCATTAATAACATTCGGACAGCATAGATTTGTACCAAAAATGGATAGCATTTAAGCACTAATTTGGAAAGCATTAATAACATTCGGACAACAGAGATTTGTACAAAAAATGGACAGCATTTAAGAACTAATTTGGACAGCATGAATAACATACGGATAGCATAAATTTGTACCAAAAATGGACAGCATTTAAGCACTAATTTGGACAACATTAATATGCTAAAAAATGGACAGCATTTATGCATGCAAAACAACCACATTTGGACAACATTATAACATGTAAAATCAACCACATTTGGATATCATTTTAATATGCAAAACAACCACACTTTAATACCTTTGAAACACATTTATAGCACAATTGAGCAGCCCTATTCAGTCACCATTAAGACAATTATAAACAAGCATTTGAACACATTCAAGCATAACTTAATAACCATATCCGAACATTAAGAAGCAAAATCTGCAAACATATTTGGACATCCTTATTATCACACAAGATATACCATATAACATACTTCCAAAATGAACTAATTATATGGCCTAATAAACACAAACATTGACATCATTATCAAGCCAATTTCGCATGGCTACATATATACCAATCAAAATGAACCATATCGAAACTAGCCTATACATGCCATAAGTCGAAAGTACAAACTTATAAGGTACCGAAATAGCGATCGATAATGTGACGATGTTCCTGGACAATCCCCGAACTTGAACTAGCTTTCAAAATCTATATAACAATGAAAAGAAACACAAAGTAAACTTTGAAAGCTTAGTAAGTCATAAGCTATTAATTCATTGCAAGAACATATATAATTCAACTCGAATAGGACAAAATTTAGCTAATCTCATACACATATATGGTCATTCATCTCAAATAATCCAAATTACTATATTAAGTAACTTCACTTACCTTATTTTTCAATGAACATGTAAACCTCGTACATACCTGACTTATTTAGCTCAAATTCACATTCGGACTCGTATCAACATTGCCTATTGTACCATTCGGAATCGTTAAGGATACTCAGAAACACATATACCACATTCAATGGCATATCCTAGATATGGTCTTACATGTTATCACATCTCGATGCCACTGTCCCAGACAGGGTCTTACATGTAATCTCATATCGATGCCAATGTCCCAGACATGGTCTTACACGAAATTATACCTCGAAAGTCCTAATGTCATGACATATGTATCCTATACTATTCCTATGGTTCGTAAGGGATTTTAGACATCGTAATTCAATCGATTCAAGCTTAAACAAGTTATCCCATGCTCATATTAATTCGGCAATACATATATATATATATATATATACATATATATAATTCAATTTGGCTACATATAATATATATACATTTAGATTTAAAAACATTAAATTACTTATGAACTTACCTCATTCGGAAACGACTGGATTGGAACGACTATTCAACAACATTCGACTTTCCCCGATCTAACTTCGATTTCTTTTTTTCGTGATCTAAATCAATTCAAATTTAACTTATTTAAAGACATATTCATTAAATTTCATCCAAAAACACATAAATGGTCATTTTGCACTTTAGCCCCTAACATTTCACATTTTTACAATTTAGTCCGTATTTCACAAAATCAGAAAGTACACAAAAATTCAATACACCCATGCTTAGCCGAATTTTCTAGAGGTCCCTAACAGCCCAAAACTTGCATTTATTTCACATTTCAACCACTCAATTTACACTTTTCTCAATTTAATCCCTATTTGACATTTTTGTCAAAAATCACTTTATAAAACATGTAAAACTATCATCAAGCTTTCATATTTCAACATTAAACATCAAAGAACACATATATTCAACAATGGAAACTCTCAAAATCTTTAAAAATTTGAAAATTAAAGGTACGGGATAGCTTGATTGAGCTGCAACGATTACAAAAACATAGAAATCATCAAAAATCGAGCAAAAAATACATACCATGCATAAGGAACTATGCCGAACCTTTTAAAGCTCAAAAATGGTGTATTCCTTTCTTATTTTCGGTTAAGAAAGAAGATGAACACCAAATTTTAGCTTTTTTTTATTTAACTTATGTTATTTATCATTTTACTAAATTAACCTTAATGAAAAACCATCAAATTTCATGATATTATGCCCATTAATTTCCACTCAATTTAATTATGGTCTAATTAAAACATAAAGACCTCTAATTTAATATTCCATAGCTATTTAATACCTTTAACAAGTAGAATGCAACTTTTGCATTTTACGCGATTAAGTTCTTTTTTTTCAAATTAACTAACCAATCGGTAAAATTAAATCACGAAATTTTCACACATATTAAATAACATACTTTAACTACCAAAAATAATATTAAAATAATTTTACAACCTCAGATTTGTGGTTCCAAAACCACTGTTTCGACTTAGCTAAAACCGGGCTGTTATAACTCTCCCCCTTAGGGATTTTCGTCCCTGAAAATCTTACCAGTGAGTAGATTTGAATATTGCTCTCTCATAGCATCCTAAGGCTCCGACGTAGCTTCTTCAACCCCGTGTCGATGCAATAAGAATTTCACTAATGAAATTTTCTTATTTCTTAGTTCTTTAACCTCACGATCTAAAACTCGGATCGGTTCTTCTTCTTATGTCACATCAGACTGAATCTCAATCTCAGACGGGGAAATCACATGTGAGGGATCAGATCAATATCGTTGAGGCATCGATATATGAAACACATTATGAATCTTTTCTAATTCAGGTGGCAACAGCAATCTATAAGCAACCGGTCTGATACGCTCAATAATTTCGTACAGCCCGATGAATCTCGGACTTAACTTGCCTTTCTTGCCAAATCTAAGTATTTTCTTCCACGGAGATACTTTCAAAAACACTCGATCCCTAATCTGAAACTTAATATCTTTTTGTTTCAAGTCTGCGTACGATTTCTGACGATCTGACACTGCTTTTAGACTATCACGGATCACTTTCACCTTCTGTTCAGTCTCTTTAATCAAATCGACCTCGTGAATCTTATTCTCACTAAGTTCGGTCCAATACGAAGGTGTTCAGCATTTGCGACCGTATAAAGCTTCGTACGGTGCCATTTTTCTACTTGATTGATAGCTTTTATTATATGCAAATTCAATAAATGATAAATATTTTTCCTACGTACCTTCAAACTCAAGAATGTAACATCGTAACATATCCTCGAGTATCTGTAAAACTCACTCAGATTGACCATCTGTCTACGGATGAAAAGCAGTACTAAAGTGCAGCTTTATACTTAGTGCATCTTGCAGCTTTTTCCAAAACCGCAATGTGAACCTCGGATCTCTATCTGAAATAATAGAAATAGGTACTTCGTGTAATCTCACAATCTCAGAAATATATAACTCAGCTAACTTATCAAGCGAATAGTCCATTTGTATTGGAATGAAATGAGTTGATTTCGTTAATCTGTCAACTATAACCCAGATCGCATCTTTTGTTCTCGGAGATAGGGGCAATCTCAATAGAAAATCAATAGTCACTCTATCTCATTTCCACTTAGGAATCATAATCGGCTACAATAAACCAAACGGTACCTGATGCTCAGATTTAACTTGATGAATGATCAAACATTTAGAAGCGAACTCTGAGATGTCACGTTTCATACCAGACCACTGGTAAAGCAGTTTCAGATCATTATACATTTTCGTACTTCACGGATGAACAGATAAACGACTACTATGAGCTTCATTTAAAATCATCTGAATCAACTCTGAATTTCTCGGTACACACATTCGGCCTCTGAATCTTAAACAATCGTTAGCATCAACTCAAAAATCTGAATCAGAATTCAAATCACTTTGAGCCCGTTTTTCTAACAATTCATTATCAACTTTCTAAACTTCACAAATCTGCTGCATAAATAACGGTTTTGCTTTCAACTCAACTATAATTGAGCCATCATCAGATAGAGCTAACTGAGTATTTATTGCATGCAGAGTAAACAAAGATTTCCTACTTAAAGCATCAGCAACAACATTGGCTTTTCCCGGATGGTAGTCAATCACTAGCTCGTAATCTTTTAATAATTCCAACCATCTTCGCTGTCGTAGATTTAGATCTTTCTAAGTCATCAAATATTTTAAGCTCTTGTGATCAAAATAAAGATGACATTTCTCACTGAATAGATAATGAAGCCAAATCTTCAATGCGAACACGATAGCTGCTAATTCCAAATTGTGAGTCGGGTAATTTTCTTCATGCAATCGAGGCATAAGCTATGACTTTGCCTTCCTGCATCAAAACACAACCTAAACCATTCAACGATGCATCACTATAGATTACGAATTCTTTACTTGATTCTGGCTGTACTAACACTGGAGCTTCAGTCAATAGAGCTTTCAGCTGATCAAAATTTTTCTGGCACTTGTCCTACCACTCAAACTTAACATCTTTCTGAAGCAGTCTCGTCAACTAAGTTGTAATCATTGAGAAACCTTTTACGAATCGTCTGTAATAACCAGTGAATCCTGGAAAACTTCAAACTTTGGATACATTTTTCGGAGGCTTCCAATCCAATATTGCTGAAATCTTACTCGGATCGACTCGAATACCCGATGCTGACACAATATGCCCCTGAAAACCAACTTCTCGTAACCAGAATGCACATTTATTGAACTTTTCAAATAGCTATTTATCTCGCAAAGTTTGTAGTACTATTCTCAAATGTTCAGCATGCTCAGATTCACCACGAGAATAGATCAAGATGTCATCTATAAACACAACAACAAATCTATCCAAATACAATCTGAAGATCTGATTCATCAGGTCCATAAAAACGGAAGGTGCATTTGTTAGTTCGAAAGGCATAACTAGAAACTCATAATACCTGTACCTCGTTCGAAAAGCTGTTTTCGGCACATCAGAGTCTTTAAGTCGCAACTGGTAGTAACCTGATCTCAAATCTACCTTTGAAAACACTGTAGGCCCTTTCAACTGATCAAACAAATTGTCTATTCGTGGCAGAGGATATTTATTTTTGATGGTCAGTTTATTGAGCTATCAATAATCAATACACATTCTCATAGTTCCGTCTTTCTTTTTCAAAAATAATACCGGAGCACCCTAGAGAGAGAAACTCGATCGTGCAAATCCTCTATCGGTCAACTCTTGAATTGAGATTTCAATTCTTTTAACTCGGTCAGAGCCGTTCTATATAGAGCTATTGATATCGGAGTAGTTCCCGACACTAACTCAATACCAAATTCAACTTCTTTGATCGGTGGTAAACCCGGAAACTCTTCAGGAAACACATTCAGGTATTCACACACAACTGGTATTGATTCAATCTTCTTTTCGGTCACTTTAGAGTCGAGTACATAGGCAAAGTAAGCTTCACAAACTTTTCTCACATATTTTTGAGCTAGCATCGAAGAAATCACTGCCGGTAAACCATTCAAATCATCTGATTCAATCCGAATAATCTCATTATTCTGACATCTCAAATTGATCGTCTTTCATTTTAGAAATAACTTATTACCAACTTGAAATTCTATGTCTTTTCTTTTAAGATCTGCATAGGATTTCTGACGATCAGAAGCTGCTTTTAGATTATCGCGGATTACTTTCACTTTTTCTTCGGTTTCATGGATCAGATTAACTCCATGTATCTTTTTCTCACTAAGCTCGGTCCAATACAGTGGAGTTCTACATTTACGACCATACAAAGCTTTATACGGTGCCATCTTAATGCTCGACTGATAACTGTTATTATATGTAAATTCTACTAGCACCAAATACTTTTCCCAATTGCCTTCAAATTCTAATACACAACACCGAAACATGTTTTCAAGAATTCGAATCATAAGTTCTGACTGACCATCTGCCTAAGGATGAAATACAGTACTGAAATGTAATTGCGTATCCAAAGCCTCTTGCAACTTGATCCAGAATCAGGAGGTGAACTGTGGATCTCTGTATGAAATAATGGAGACTGACACTCCATGTAGCCTGACAATCTCAGAAAAATACAACTCTGCTAATCTATCCAAGGAGAAATCCATACGTACCAGAATAAAATGGGCAGACTTTGTCAAACGGTCAATGATTACCTAAATGACATTATTCTGTTTCGGATATAAGGGCAATCCTAACACAAAGTCTATAGTAACTCTTTCCTATTTCCATTCTGGTATCGTAACTAGCTGTGGCAAACCCAGAGGTACTTGATGTTCAGCCTTAACTTACCCAAATGACATCTAGATGTATCAAACATCTAGATACGAATTCAAAGATATCACGCTTCATTCCCAACCACCAATACATCTTTTTCAAGTCATTATACATTTTATTACTCCCCAGATGTACGGACATAGTACCACTATGAGCTTAGTACAAAATCTTCTGTATAAGTTTTGAATTCTTCGGTACACATACTTTGCCTCTAAATAACAGACAGTCATCGGGTCCAATCTAAAATTCTGAATTAGAAACTGATTCACACTATACCCGTTTAGCTTGCAACTCATTATCACTTTTCTGAGCTTCATAAATTTGTTGTAGAAATGTCAATTTAGCTTTTAGCTCAACTAAAATTGAACCATCATCAAACAATGACAATCGAGTATTTATTGCTCACAAGGTAAACGGAGACTTTCTGCTCAGAGCATCAGCAACCACATTTGCTGTCCCTGGATGATAATCAATAACCAGATCATAATCTTTTAACAATTCAAGCCATCTCTGTTGTCTCAAATTCAAATATTTTTCGACATCAGGCATTTCAAACTTTTAAGATTGGTGAATATATGACACTTTCACTGAACAAATAGTGTTGCCAAATTTTTAGTGCAAACACAATAGCTACTAACTCAAGATCGTGTATCAGGTAATTCTTTTCATGTGGTTTAAGCTGTCTAAAAGCATAGGTTATTACTTTACCTTCTTGCATCAAAAACAGCCTAAACCATTCAATGATGCATCACTATAAATCACAAATTCCTTACTCGATTCAAGCTGAACTAGAATTGGTGCTTCAGTTAACAGGGATTTCAACCGATCAAAGCTTTGCTGGCACTTATCAAACCATTCAAATGTCACATCTTTTTGCAATAATTGTGTAATCGGAGAAGCTATCATTGAGAATCCTTGTACGAATCTCTAATAATATCCGGCTAATCCAAGAAAACTTTTGACTTCAGACACATTTTTCAGAGGTTTCCAATTAACAATAGCTGACAACATATGTCCCAGAAAACCAACTTCGGAAGCCAGAATTCACATTTACTGAATTTAGCATATAGTTGTTTCTCACAAAGAGTTTGCAATACAATTCTCAAATGATCAACATGTTCATTTTCATATCGGGAATATACCAAAATATCATCAATGAATACCACTACAAATCTATCCAGCTACGGTCTAAAAATTCTATTCATCAAATCCATAAATACCGTAGGTGCATTTTTCAAGCCAAATGACATTAAGAAATTCATTATGTTCGTACCTGGTTCTAAAGGTTGTTTACGGTACATCTAACTTTTTCACTCGTAGCTGATAGTAGCCAGAACGCAGGTCTATCTTCAAAAATACTATAGCACCTTTCAGCTGGTTAAATAAATCATCAATGCGAGGTAGTGGATACTTGTTCCTAATCATGACTTTATTGAGCTGTCAGTAATTAATACACAACCTCAACAATCCATCTTTCTTCTTAACAAACAGAACCAGCGACCCCAAGGTGAAGAACTAGGTTGAGCAAAACCTCTGTCAGTCAATTTTTGCAACTGTACTTTTAGCTCTTTTAGTTATGTAGGAGCCATTCTGTAAGGTGCTATAGATATCGGTGTTGTCCTCAGAACAAGATCTATAGAAAATTCCACCTCTCTAAACAGCAGTAATCTGAGTAATTCCTCTGGAAATACATCAGAAAACTCACAAACAATCGGCACTGACTTAATCTTTGATTCAGACACTTTAGTATCCAATACATAAGCAAGATAGGCATCACACCCTTTTCTGATATATTTTTGTGCTAATATAGCTGAAATCATATTAGACAACCCATCTAGTTTATCAGATTCAACACGGAGCAATTCACCATTCTGACATTTTAACACAATGTACTTCTGTTTACAATTTACCACTGCATCATGTTGAGTTAACTAGTCCATACCCAAAATTACATCAAATTCATCAAATGCGAGTAACATCAAATTAGCCGAGAAACAATAGCCCCGTACCATTAACGTATAATTTTTACAAACTTTATCCACCATTACATATTAGCCTAGGGGGTTTGAAACTTTAACCACGAATTCAGTGGACTCAACAGGTAAGTTTTTAACAGACACCAAATTCATGCATATGCATGAATGTGTTCAACTAGGATCAATCAAGCAGTAATATTAGTATCAAGAAGAGAAAAAGTACCAGTGATAACATCGGGTGCAGAGGTATCCTCACGTGCACAGATAGCATATGTCCTGGCTGGTGCTTGTGCTTTAAGTTTGCCAGTTGAATCTTTTGTTGTACCTCGACTACTACTCATATTACTAGGGTTACAAGCTGGTCTACCTCTCGAAGCGGGGTTGCTCAGCCTTGAAGTCTATATAGTATCGTTCTCAGGCTTTTCCAAGCAGTTTCTAAGATAGAGATCAAAAGAACCACATCGAAAACATGCTCCGCTTTTCGTGCGTCACTCTCCAAAATAAAATTTATTATAGTGTTTGCACTGGGGTTTGGGATTTCCCAGAGTACACTGCAGAGGTAGTAAAACGATCAAAGTTTTTCTTTGATTTCTTTGAGGCCAATGGATATAACTTTCCTGTATATCTTTTACTTGAAGTTCTGGTTTCCATCTCAGCTTGTCTTTTTTCTTTACTCAGCTCTTCAGCTTTATGAGCTTGATCGACCAATACGACAAATTCTTTTAATTCCAGAATCTCAACTAACAATTTGATATGTTCATTTAAACCTTCTTCAAAACGATTACACATTACAATTTCAGTCGGGATACATTCTCTGGCATATTTGCTTAACCAAACAAATTCTCGTTCATATTCAAATACAGTCATGTGGCCCTGTTTATGTTCTTGAAATTCCTTCCATTTCTGATCAAGAAACCTCTGACTAATATATTTCTTTCTGAATTCTATCTAGAAAAATTCTCATGTGACCTTCTCATTCGGTACAACAGAAATCAGTGTATTCCACCACTGGTAAGCTGAGTCTTTTAATAAAGATATAGAACATTTTAAACATTCAGCTAGTGTATAAGATAGTTCATCCAGAACTCTGATAGTATTTTCTAGCCAAAGTTCAGCCCTTTTCAGGTCATCATCAGCAGTAGCTCGAAATTCTTCTGCCCCATATTTATGGATTTTATCAACAGGAGGCTTACCAATTCTAACAAGTTCTGTACCTTGTGGCATGTCAGGAACCGGTTGAGAAACAGGAGGGGGAGGTTGTTGTACAACCGGATTTGTTCTCGCAAATTTTGTAAACCATTCATTCATCATTTGGAAGAAAACTTCTTTAGCCTCTCTTCCACTACCCTTAGATAAGGGCCTTCTACTACTCGAGGTTGCTCTTTGTATTGAAGCTTGAGCATTGCTCTCAACTTCCTCGGATTCAGCTCAGTTGGATGACATTACTATATGAAAAACATGTTTAAAATGATCAGGAGATATCACACTATCATAGATTATATAATGGCATGTATAACTAAACTCGTATACACCACGTTAGTCCAAGAATCGACTAAATCGTAGCTCTGATACCAATAAAATATGCATTAGAAACAAGTCAAGACATTAGAATCTCAAAGAATTTTTTGCAAAATTTTAAAATTTTTCCAAAGGGCAGGGGACACACGCCCGTGTGGTTAGGCCGTGTGGTATTTGAAGTAGGGCACACGGCTGTGTCCCCAACCTGTGTAACCCTTTGACTTGCAATACATTTAAGTGCAGGGGTCACGCGGCCAAGCCACACGCCCGTGTGCCAGGCTGTGTGATTAATTCTGAGCATTCTATTTTGAAATTTTAAGATGCAGGGAACACACGCCCATGTACTAGGCCGTATGTCACACACGGATGAGACAAACGCTCGTGGCTCTACCCGTGTGGACAAAATAAAGTCATTTCTAAGCCTTATTTCTCACCCAATCTTATCTTTCACCTACAGTAACACTTAAACACATTCCCAATCCGATACAAGACATTTAAACCAAGCCAAAACCAAGTTATATGCATGATATTTTCATCACATGTATTCATATCCTCAATCTTACCTAATTGATCAAATTCACATATATGCATATTTTACCAAATATGCTATCTTAATTCATTCATCCATGTACTTACCATCATTTGACCATTTCAAGCATACATCAAGTATATTAAGATTATTTACACATCAAAACATACCAAACATAAGCCATTCAAATGGCTATTTACA